>JAKSZU010000006.1:64159811-64484811 GCA_026018925.1 Tupaia tana | reverse complement strand
GCACCTTAACCAACACACCATCTGCCAGGCCTCAATGTAGCATTTTTTAATAATGAGGATAAGGGTAGCCTGAGGAAGAAGGTCTTAACTACTAAGGGTATAGAATGGGAGGGATGTATACATTTCTGTGCTTGTCAAATACCACCATGTCAATCTATGCTTCAGTGATTTCATCAGTAATATCCAAAAAAAGCTTTTTTTAAAAGACTTATTTTATTTAACTTTATGTATTTACTTATTTTAATTTGACCAGAGAAGGGCAGAGAGACAAAGAGAGAGAGAGAGAGGGAAAGCAAGCTGCCAGGTCCAGGACTTGAACCGTGGTTGGCCATGTGGGAGTCCAGCGACCTCAACCGCCATACCACCTGTGCCCTCAACCACCATACAACCTGCCAACACCCCATAGAAAGTTTTTTTTTTCCCTTTTCAACTATTTAATAAAACTGATACAGGTCAAAAAACTTCCTTATCAAATCAGACTATCTGATTCACCAAGCTTTCAGGTTATTTAAAAAAAAATTTCAGGTGGAAACTGTCACAAATAGGACTTTTTATTTGTCACTATTAAAAGTCCGAACTTTAAACAGACTCTCGGACTGGTGGTTCGTATCCATCAGCTGGTTCAACTGTGGCGCCCGTCTCATCCCCAGTCACTTTCCCAGAGCTACTACCTTCACCATGAAGCTCCACGAGTTTCCCCAATTCAAACGCGGGCTTCTTCAGCATTTTGGCTTTCCTGACGAAGACATCGTGGAGAGGGTAGATGGACTGGCAAGCCTTTTCTGTGTCTTTTCCGATGCTGTCTGGAATCAGTTTATTGACCACGTCTTTCAAGTCATTGATCTGCACCTCCCGGGTCATGATTCCCATCATCTCCGTCCGGATTTGGCGGACCTGCTGACGCTGGGCATAAGAGGTCTTCTGTATCTGATTGTTGTGTTTTTAGTGAACCCAACACAGAAGAGACGAAACAAATAACCATCGGTAGTCTTGACATTGACGTAAGCTTCAATCATGGCCTGCCATTTTTTGACCATGGAACACATCTTGTCACAGGTGAGACCCATGCCATGGAAGTTGGTCAAGCAGTTTTTGCCCTGATCGTCCTCAGTAATTAGCTTGAATTTCCTAATACGACTTGGTCATTCTGCAGATCTGCAAGGCTCACGTCAAACACATGGCCCTTAAGGCCGTCAGATGCAATTTTGGTTCCTTGAGTCCTGGTAACTAGTGTCTTCCCAATATTTCTTATGTTGAACATAGCAGGTGCTTTCGCATCATACCAATCTTTTTTAGAAAATGGATCAACCACTTTCTTCTTGGCTCCCTTTTTGCTGCCTTTCTTAAGGCGCTTATTCTTGCCAGCTGCCATGGTGCTACTCAGAGAGCCAAAAAGCCAAAGAAAGTTTTTTTAATATAAGTTTTTTAAAAAATAATTATTATTTATTAATTTTATTTATTTGCTATTATTATTATTATTATTTTTCACTTGATCAGAGGTAGACAGAGAGACAGGGAAAGTGAGAAAGCAAGCTGCTAGGTTCAGGACTTGAACTGCAGTCTGCCATGTGAGAATCCAGCACCACTTTAACCACCAGGCTACCTGCTAGCCCCTTAATATAAGGTTTTAAAATGTATTAGCGGGACTGGCAGGTGGTGTGGTGGTTGGGGCACTGGACTCCCACATGGCTGACCATGGTTTGAGTCTCAAACCTGGCAGCTTGCTTTCTTGCTTTCTCTCTCTCTCCCTCTCTGTGTGTGTCTCACTCTGGTCAAATTGAAAAGAACAATAATGATAAATAAAATAAAGGGAATAATTATTTAAAAATGTATCAGTATATCCTATTTAAAAAATTAAATCTGCCATAATATTTTTAAAAAGTATCAATATGTAAATGTTGGGGCTATGCCTGGGTCATTTCGAGTGGGCATGTGAGAGATGCAGTAAGGAGTACAAGAGGACAGAAACTATGATTTGAAGTAAATGTATGTGTGCACACACACACATGTGCACACTTAAGATTTTCCTCTAGTGAGTCATAGCTATTCCAGGAAAACAACTGTCTGATCACTTACAGCTTGTTCAATGCCTGATTTGAAATTAGTCTCATTTTCTCCCAAGGGCATCCACAATTCCTTGCAGATCTCAAAACCAGTTACACATCAGAACCCTGTGGACCTGGTCAGATGTGCTACTGCATTAATTATAATGCAGATCATGGTTGTGAGTTCTGTATGCAGATGTGCACGGGAAGCTTGCAGATGTGCACAAAGAAAAAGCTGTTCAAAGGGCTTGAATACATTGTGCTGGTGCCAGACATATTTATCACAGGCTAGTTATTGAGAATGCTGACGGATTTATTTCACAGGTCTGTGCAATGTAAAGCACGTAATGAGAAGATACTAAATTGAGCTAACAGATTATGAGTGTGTGTGTGTGTGTGTGTGTATCTCAAACACTTATGAAAATGCCTGTATATACAGTAGTTTATCAAGTTTTTCATGTTTTAAATAGTGACTTGAAGCAATTAGTTTTTATTTTGGAAACTTGAGATAATTTAAAAAACAGAGGAGCCAAGTGGTGGTATGGTGCTGGTGCAATTGGACCTACATGGGAAACGTCCTGGGTTTGTGAACCTGGGATCTCCCTGGGTATGCCAGGCACATGCACTTACCCATGGTCTGGTCAGGCTGAGGTTGGGAGTGGATTGCGGTATGGGGAACCCCTTGCTGGTGCTTTTCTCTGTCTCTCTCTCTTTCTCATGGGAGAGATGGTAAACAAGCCTTTTTTAAAAACTGAAATGTACTTTGTGCAGTAACTTAATGTCTTACTTGCTGGCAGATTGGGAACCATACAAACTTATTATTGCCTTGGTTTATGGCATTGACCATGAGAAGGGATTATAGTACCCATTAATTTTTTCATTATAAAAATTTCAAACATTAAAAAATGTACAGAAAATAATACAATGAACTCCCACGTATCTATTACCCAGATTCTAAAATTATCATGATGTTATCCCATTTTCTTTACTCTTTTTTCCACTTTTCTTTTTGTGGGAGTATATTAAAGCATATCTAAGACACTACACATATTTCAATAACATCTCTAAAAATACAGACATATGTACCATTTATACCTAATAAAGTAAATATTTTTTTTAGTATCGTTTAATTCATCATCAAATTTCTCTATCTAAAGTATATCCCTTTAGAGGTAAAATTGAGTCCAAACGAGATCCATACTGTAGTTTGTTCTGTTGACTTTTTAATTTTAATATTTTTACAACTCAACAACATTTGGTATGCTTATTGGTTGGGCAGCCATCATCACATTCTGGTTTTAGAACATTACGCTACTTACCAAGATTCCTTCCAGCCCATCTGCAGTCAATCCTTGCTCCCACTGTTAGCTCCAGGCAACCACTGATTTTCCTTTCATTTTGATAAATTTTCCTTTCCTGGACTTTTCATATCTTAAATTTTTAAAGACCCAGAGTAGTTTCCTCTTCTCTCTTCCTACCCCCTGCCATTTACTTACTGTTCTTTGAAATGAACTGTGTTCTGGATTTGCCTGCTTCTTTCAGAAAGAATATCAGATGTTATCTAACTTTTTCCTTTTTCTTTTTTTCTTAAAAGAATTATCTTATTTAACTTTATTTATTTATTTATTTATTTATTTATTATTAGTTTTAATTTGACCAGAGGAAAGACAGAGAGGGAGACAGAGAGAGAGACAGAAAGAGAAAAAGTGAGAAAACAAGCTGCCAGGTCTGAGACTTGAACCATAGTCAGCCATGTTGGTGTCCAGCATCTTTAACCACCATGCCACTTGCCAACTCTAACTTTTTCCTTTATTCTCTACCTCCTCACTCTCCATATTTTTTGTGAATGAAATTTAGCTATAGAGCAGCACTATCTACTATCAATAGAACTTCTGCAGTGATGGCAATGTTCTGTATCAATCCCGCCCAGATGACCGCATCTGACTTTCTTTTTATTGCCAGAAAGTGTGTGGTGCTTGCCAGAGAGCCAGAGACAGACGAAAGAAGAGAGAGGGAGAAATCACCCCCCATGGGGTGTGGTCATACTGCAATCCCCTCTCTATTTCTCCACCCTGTCAGGATTTGGGACATGCACACACATGCACTCGGCATGTTTTTCAAGCCTCTGGGGCTGAGATTTGAACCTTGGTTGGCCATGTGAGATCCATCTCCCTTAATCACTGGGCTGCAGGGCTAGCTGTACATGTGACTTTCAGCACTTGAAATGTGGATCCTATGATGGAGAAACTGAACTTTTAATTTTACTTTTAAAATTTAAATAGCTCCCTGTGTCACTGGCTGCTGTATTATAAAGTGTAGATCTAGAGGCTTAAATTAGATTTAGGTCCAATGTTTTGGGTCATGAATATTTCATAGGCAATGCTGGATGCTTTATATTGTGTCATATCAAAAGGCATAAAGTGTTTGCTCGTCCCACTTTCAGGGATGCAATGATTGACCAGTGGGTTCAGGTAGTGACAGTATGAGCTCTGTTGTAACATTTTCCTATCAATGTTTTCCTAATGCTTTCATCCATTTATGAGTACTGGCTGAAGCAATTATTTCACGAGGGCTTGCAAAATAGTGATTTCCCACTTCTGTCATTCCTTCCTCATTTATTAACTGGAATTCTTTGGTAAAGACTTTTATTTATCACCTAGAGCTATTTGCTTATACTGAAATACATTTTGTACAGGAAAGGCAGGTTAAATGCTGATTTTTTGGCCTTTTAATGGCTATTTTTCAGTGTAATGCGTATTCCAGTTATTTCCAGTGGTGTTTGGTGGGAAAATGTTTCATTTTTAAGTGTCATTATGAACTCAGAGAGTTTACATATTCAGTGTCCTTTAATTAATTTCATTTATTACTATTTTAATAAAATGCTTAAAGCATCTTACCTTTGACCAATAGGAGCCTTTGTTTAGGCTTGTATGTTCTTCTGATAAAAGCATAGGGAGCACTATCATTAGGGAACTACAAATATAAACCACACTGATATACCATCTTATACTCTTTAGGATGGTTACTTGAAAAAGAGAACCAAGAATGAAAAGAAATTGGAATACACTATACATTGTTGATGGGCATGTAAAATAGTGTAGCTGTATACAAAACAGAATGACTGTTCCTCAAAAAATTCAAAATAAAATGATCATATGACTCAGTAATTTAACTTCTGCGTATATACTCCAATAGATTGAAATCAGAAACTCGAAGAGATATTTGTACACCCATGCTCATCACAGGATTATTTCCAGTAGCCAAAAGGTGAAGGTAACTCAAATGTCTATCAATGGCTGAACAGAAAAGACAAGATGTGATCAAATATGTATGTGTCTATATATTTGCCTACAGCATGATGAACCTTGAGGACATCAAGCTAAATAAAACAAACCAATTACAAAAGGACAAATACTGCATGATTCCACATATGTGAGATACCTAGAGTAGTGAAATTCACAGAGACAGAAAGAATGTCAGGGACAAGGGGAGAGAATGGGGAGTTATTGTTTAATAGATACTAAGTTTTAGTTTTTCAAGGTGAAAAAGTTCTGTGAATGGATGTCACTGAACTGTACATTGAAAAATGGGTAAGTAGCTGGGCGCATGTGCATATGTGTCCAGAGTCCTTACAGGATGGAGAAATGGAGGACAAAGGATTGTGGTTTGACCATGCCCTGTTATGGGGCACTTTCTCCCTCTCCCGCTCTCTGACTGTCTCTGGTGAGCACATATGCCCCCTGGAAACTAAAATAAATAAATTAAAACACAAATTTAAGTAAAAAAAAATTAATGGATAGGATGGCAAATTTTATTTTATGTGTAGTAACTACACATTTAAAAAAAGTGTATGGTCTGGTCCTGTGACTTCCCCAGATCCTGGGGCCAGCGGGTGGTGTGATGGTTAAAGTGCTGGACTCACATGACCAACAGTGGTTTGAATCTCGGACCCGGCAGCCTAAAAATCATACCAGGCATGTGTGCACGTGTGCCCAACATCCCGAGAAGAAAATGGAGGAGACTGCAGCATGGCCATACCTCCCGGGAGTGATTTCTCATTTTTACTCTCTCTGTCTCTCTGACAAGGGCACACACTGTATGGCCAAAACCTTAAAAAAAAAAAAAAAAAAAAAAGGGCCAGATCACATAGGACCAATTGTGGTTTGAATCCCAGCTCTGGAGGCTTGAAAAACTCTCAAGGCATGTGTGGGTACATGCCTCAGACCTTTACAGGATAGAGCAATAAAGGAAAAGGAATTGTGGCATGACCACCTCACTGGCTGCTGTTTTCTGCCTCTCCCTCTCTCTCTGGCAGTTGAACAACAACAATGAAAAAAGTAGTTTTCGTAAGATTTTTTATGAGTAGAAGCCTGAAAGGAGTGGAATGGGGGATCTAAATATAAGGGACTGTTTGAGGACTTAAAATTATATGCAAAATCAATGAGTATATAAATGAGTATATAAAAATCTATTTATGTGCCATTTAAAAGTAAGCAGTTACTTTTGTATGTTTTTCTCACATCTTTGTTATTTACTTATTTTCATGGTTTGTGTGTGCGGTGTTGCAGACAAGGTCTTGCTATGTTGCCCATACTGGTTGTAAGCTTGTGAGCCTCCTGTTTCACCTTCCCTAGGACCCGTGACTACAGGCAGGTACCACCAGGCCTGGCTATTTTTTTTTAAAGGTGGGCTGGGAATTAAACTCAGGCCTCCCATGTAGCTTCAGGTTGCCAGACAGTAACCTCCAGCATGTGCTAGTGTGGCTGAGCCGATGTGCGTATGTATTATTTAAAAACTGTATCATTTAAAAAATCCATAAGAACATTTTTCACCCTTCATTATCCTGAGACATCCTTTAAACATCTTTAAAACAAACTTAAATTGAAATATCAGCCCTGTGGCCCACAGGTGGCGTGATGGTTAAGGGTGCTGGACTCCCACATGGCCAACCGTGGTTCAAGTCCCGGACCTGGCAGCTTCCTTTCTCACTTTTGTCTCTGTCTCCCTTACCTTGACCCTCTCTGGTCAAATTAAAAATAAATAAATAAATAAAGTTAAATAAAATAAGTCTTTTAAAAAAAATAAAAGAAAAAAAGAAATATCAGCCCTGGACGAATCATATAGAATCTCTAGTTTAACCTCACTTTTTAAAGAAGAGGTTTCTTTTTTTAGATACATAGTTCTGAGAGTTTTTTTTAAGTTGATTTGTTTAGTCATTACAGTGTGTGCATGTGTATGAGAGAGAGGCACCCCAGAGAGTCTCTTCTCACAGAGATCTTCCTCCCCTGGCCCTCCAGCTCATCAGAATCTTGGGCATGATTATACCTGGCATGTTTTCAGGCTGATTGGGGACCTGGATTCATGGTCAATCATGTGGCTTCCAGCACCGCAGTTCAGTATGCCATTGCCTGCACCACCAAGATGGCCTGGCTCTAGTTTGGCAAATATACAGTCATGTAATTACTACCACAATCAAAATTTATAATTATTTCTATCATCTCTAGATGTCCCCTCATTCCCCTTCATTGTCAGTCTCTTCCCCTTACTCTCAACTCCTCGTCTATTAATTGTCCTTAAAGGTTTTTTCTTTTCCAGAATGCCAAATGAATGGGATCATATAGTAGGTAGAGTTTGAGTTTGACTTCTTTCACTTGGCATGAAGGTTTTGAGGTTCAACTGCATTATGGCATGTATCAATGTTATTTTTTATTGCTAAGTAGTATTCCACCTTATGGCTGTACTAAGGGGCATTATTTTTATGTGTGATTCTGAAGAGTGATTTGAGCATACTGATAAGGTCTGAATATATAGATCAGTGATTTCAGTTTATCCACGGTCAAGCCCAGACCACTCTATGAAAGTTTAGTAGTACATGTACTAGCCCTGTACAGTGGTTAAGGATTGTGTGTTGTGAGCCAGATCCCATATGACTGACCATAGTTTGAGTCCCAGCCCAGCTGTTTGGGAAACACACCAGGCCGATATACATGCATGCCCCAAATCCTGGTGGGATGGAGAAATAGAGGAAGGGAGGCTGTGGTATAGCTGCCCCGGGGGAGGTTTTCTCTTTCTCTTTCTGAAAAGTGCACACATCTTCTGGAAATAAAAATGTTCAGGAGTCTTTTCTGGCATGGGAATGCTAAATTTTCTTTAAGAACAGATCATGTAGAAGACATGAGTTTTGCGTGAACGCTTGAGGAAGAATGCCATGATTCACACATGTTATAAAATAGTGAGCATAACAACTAAACTCTGAGTTTCTTGAACAATTCATTTTGCCCTTTTCTTTTTTACCTTTTCCATTGTGGACCCTCAATAGTTACTTGTTGACAAAGCAAAAATTATCCCAAAGTGCTGTCAGATTGTGACTTTAATATACCTTACCCCACGTGCCCCTATATCCACTGTATACTTCATTGGTTGGGCCTTCTTCATGCCACCCCCTCCCCCCACTAACTAATTACTATTAAGATGACTAACCTCTTACATTCTTTTACACCTGTGTTCTCCATTCTTTGCACTACCAAATGCCAAGGATGCTTTCATTCTTCGTCCTTCCTTCCATCATAGGAAGGAAGATAAAATCTTAGAAGACTTTATCCTTCATTTAGCATGTATTAAATAAATAATTCCTCATTGAGAAAATCAAACAGGGATGTCTAGTTAGCTAACTAACTAGTAATTTTGCTATTTATGTGTTTGATATTAAGACCTTCCAATTAGTAAGAGATAACCAGTGTAAGTTACATGAGGTAGACACAATTGTGTCAATGGCAAATTTATGTTTTAGTTCATCTCAATTAGGAACTGGTTTTAGGCTTCTTAAAAATATAAGTAATATCCTGGGGCCGGCAGGTGGTATTGTGGTTAAGAGTGCTGGACTCCCACCTGGCCAACTCCCACCTGGTTCAAGTCCCAGACCTGGTGGCTTGCTTTCTCACTTTCCTTCTCTCTCTCTTTCCCTCTCTGGTCAAATTGAAATAAATAAATAAAGTTAAATAAAATAATTCTTTAAAAAATTTTAGCAATATCTTGAAGTGTCTCATTACTATAGTTGCACACCTCTGCAGGTCTAGAGACTCCAGATTTGGAATAGTTTCTATTTTTCAGAAGTGCCTAATTTAAATATTAACTGAATGCTTTAAGAACTTAGGCTGTAGCTTACTTAAGGCCATAAGATAGACTTTGGCATCATGCTTCAGTACTCATCAGCCACAGAAGCAAATCTAGGTTGGGCTTTATGGAAAAGAAAAAAAAAATACTCCATAGACTGAACTCTTATTGTTGTTAATGTCAGGAAACTCAGCCCATACTGATTTAGGAAAAAAGGAGACCTTGATTCACGTAACTCCAAAGCCCAGATTGGCTGCAGGCATTACTTGATTGGAGTTCAAAGATCGTTCACAGAAACTAGTTCTTCCTTATGTATCTCTGAGCTCTGATTTCTGCCATTTGGGTTCCTTTCTCAGGCACGTTCTTCCCTGGGGTTCTAGGATGGCTGCAGTAGCCCCTGTCTCATCTTTATAGGTTTAAGTGCAGTAAAAAAGAGAAAGACTGCTTCCCAGGATTCTTGGCAAGAATTTCATTGGCTCTGGCTGAGATATGTGCTGACCTTGTACAAGTGACTATGCCCAGTGCTATCATTTGAATATGTCTCTTCCCCCGCCCCTGCAAACTCATGTGCTCAGATTTTGATTTGATGGGTTAAGTAGCTGAAAACTTAATTCAACTGGGATGTTGAAAGATGAGGCCTTTGGGAGGATATTAGAATTAAGGTTAATAGGGCAGGACCCCCATGATTGACTCTTGGTGAGTTTGTAAGGAGAGGGAATGAGATCAGAAGAGAGACACGAAAGCATGTATTCCTGCTCTTTACCATGTTGTGATGCAGCCAGAAAACCCTGACCAGAAGTGGCCCCTGGACTTTGGGCCTCAAAATCATGAAGTGGATGAACATTGATTTTTATCCATTATCCAGACTTAGGTGTTTCCTTTTATCAGCAATAGGATGGACTAGAACATCCTGAGAAAGGATGCATTGATTGATTAGGCTCAGGCCAGTATGTCTAGGTCTGCAGCTCCATCCAAAGCATATGGACTGACCACCATGGAGGGCATTCTTTTTTTTTTTTTTTTTTTTTTTTTTTTTTTATCTTTTTTTTTTTTTTTTTTTGGAGAGGTTTTTTTTCGCTATAGGGCGCGTGCGCTCGCCAGACAGACAGAGAGAGACATAGAGACAGAAAGCGAGAAATCACCCCCCAGGGGGGATGGTCACGCCGCAATCCCTTCTCCTCCATTCTCCTCTCGGGATCCTGGGCACGCACGCACACGCGCCCGGCGTGAGTTGTAAGCCACCGGGTCCGAGACGCGAACCGCGGTCGACCACGTGGGAGTCCAGCGACATAGCCATTACGCTAACTGCTGGTTCCCTATGGAGGGCATTCTTCAGAGGCCACTTGGAATGATGGTTAACCAGTGAAGGAGGAATAGATGTATGGTGGCCCAGTGCCAAATGCTGAGACACTAGCATTTAACGTGTGCTAGTTATTTTCTATTTGTCCGGCCCTGGGTTAGATACTTTCGTAAATGTAGTTTCATTTAATTTCATTGTCACGCTGTCTCTGTGAGATAGTCATTTATCTCTCTTACAGCTGAGGAAATAATCTCAGAGAGGTCAAGTCATTGCTCAATCTCGTATCAGTGGTAATTGCTGAAATCGGAATTCTGGCTAAAGTCTTCTGAATCCAAATGTAGTACATTTCCCATCACCTCCTTTCTGGTGTTCACAAACCACCCTGAGCAATGGCAGCAGCATCATGGAAAATGACGGTAGGCTCTCTAAGTAATTATTTGGAAGATTGAAATACTCATCTGGATGTATCTGTAAAATGATGAATTACATTATTTTAAGCTTATTCTGTGTGTGGGTTCATAGGGGCTGCATTCATTCATCCAGTAGCTATTTGGAGAGTCCCTGTTATGAGCCATGTGGTAGGAACTGAGGATAAAGCAGTGAACAAATCAAGCCCTTTATCTCAAGGAGCTTACATTCTAGTGCAAACAAAACACTAAAATAGGTGTATAATATCAGATGGTCATGAGGTTTCCCTTTTAGTTTAGATTATTGAAATGGTTCAGGCCCTCACCAACCTTTTCTGAGTATAGGCAGAAACATGAAATTTCATTCCTAGTTTGCCTTGTATTGACTCTGATAAAAACCATTCATTAAGGCCAAATTCAGATCAGGACCAGAAGCAAATGAGGTAACTATCTAATAGTCAAGCTATAAAGAAAGCCAAATGAATCAAACATTCATTAATATTCAAAATATCTTTTCCTCAGTTTTCTGGACTTTTTTTTTTTTTAGAAAGAGTTCCTTCTCACCTTCCCCAGCCTCTCCTTTCCCTCCATACACACAGAACTTTAGATTCTTTGGAGCAGTGACTCTCAAAGGGTGATCTGCAGATATCTGTGGGCTCCTTTACGGAAGGTCTGGAAGGTTTAAATCATTTTTCAGGGCTAGCACTGTGGCACAGCGACAATGCAAGCAGTGATGTAAGCCACTACAGTGGAGCAGGAATGCAAGGTTGGAAGCCATATGGCCAAGAATGGGTAGAGATCCCTGGGTTGGCCTGAAAACATGCCAGGCACACCTGCATGTATCCAGGATCCTCAGGAACTAGAAGACTGGGGGATCACAGCATAATGAGACTCTGTTAAGGGTGTTTTTCTTTCTTCCTCTGGAACACATGTGCTATCACTAAAAAGAAACTTTTTTTTTTTTTTTTTGAGAGGTTTTTGCTATAGGGCGCGTGCGCTCGCCAGACAGAGAGAGACAGAGAGACAGAAAACAAGAAATCACCCCCCAGGGGGGATGGCCACGCTGCAATCCCTTCTCCTCCGTTCTCCTCTCGGGATCTTGGGCACGCACGCACACGCGCCCAGCGTGAGTTTTAAGCCACCGGGTCCAGGACGCAAACTGCAGTTGACTACATGGGAGTCCAGCGACATAGCCATTACGCTAACTGCTGGTCCCAAAAAGAAACATTTTTATAAGACAAGGCTTTATTTACCTTGTTCACTGTGTGAAAATTTCTTATGATGGTGCAAAAATGAGGGTGGTAAAACTGCTCACTTTTTAGAGTGATCACTAAATGGCACCAAACTGTGCTAGTACTACTACTCACAGTAAAAAGCATTTAAAAAACAAAAATAACAACATTTTGATGAAGCATTTAAAAATCAACTTTGTTAAATATCAGCTTTGGAGAAACACCGTCCTAATATTCTGGGTGATGAAATGGGAAGCATCCACGAAGCAGTTTTGCCTGCAAACCAAAGTACGATGCTTTACGATGGTTTCTGAGGAAAGCACTTTGTAATTGATTGAGTTGTGAGCTGACCTAGCTTCTTTTTTCAACGGAGTACTATATTTTCTTGAGAGAAAAACTGACAAACTATAGTTATTCAGAGTTGGATATTTGGCAGACATTTTCTTGAAAATGAACAAAGTGATTTTTCAAGGAAAGTTCTAGGAAAACAACTGACAGTGTTTATTGACAATGCTAAAATTTGAGCTCTGAAGAGAAAATTATAAATTTGGGAAACTTGTAATAGTTGCTGTGATCTTGACAATGACCTGATATTTAAAGATTTTTCTGATGAGATTAGTGGTCATATTGATGTGATGTTAAAAATACTATATAACAAAATGTGTCAACATTTGAAAATCTGCCTAAGTTGTTGAATGAATATTTTCCAAATAACCAATACATAATGGTACAAAATCTTTCATGGTTAGAAGATCTGTTTGAAGTATGAGATAAACCAATATATTTCATGTAAGAAGGTATGAAAATTTCATTGATAAGGGTTTGCAACTAACCTTTAAGGAGTTTGACACACTTTGGTTTATAATCAAAGCAGAATATCTATTACTATTCAAAATTACTGTTAAAATTATCTTTGTTTCCAACTACCTATCTGTGTGGGACAGGATCTTCTTTATATACTACGATCAAACAACATATAGCAAATTAGAAGTAGGCTCGTTTATGAAGTCTCCAACTGACTTCTATTAAGATAGTTTCCTCAGAAGATGAGAAATAGTCATCTTAATAAAATATTTTATTTAATGGTAATGTGTAATGGGTTCATTTTTGTTATTTTAAAATGATCACTAAATATTTTTTATCAATCATTAACTTTAGTTTTTAATACCACAACTTTTTTTTTTTTTTTTTTGGAGAGGTTTTTGCTATAGGGCGTGTGCGCTCGCCGGAAAGACAGAAAGAGACAGAGAGATAGAAAGCGAGAAATCACCCCCCAGGGGGGATGGCCACGCTGCAATCCCTTCTCCTCCATTCTCCTCTCGGGATCCTGGGCATGCATGCACACGCGCCCAGCGCAAGTCTAAGTCGCCGGGTCTGGGACTCGAACCGCGGTTGATGACATGGGAGTCCAGAGACATAGCCTTTACGCCAACTGCTGGTCCCACCACAACTATTGATATAACCTATAAATAAAAGCTCTTTGATCCTTAATATATTTTCTCTAAGTTTTATGAGTGAGACAGATAGTGAGAGATTCAGCTGCCTGAGACAGTCCTAATCCTGTGATCCACCCGCAGCTTCAGCCAGCCCAGATCATGGACATGTGCATGTCCAGCATATTCAGGGAGGTCTCTGGACATGATCTGGTAACTTTTTTTTGAGGGAAAGATTTTTGCTATAGGGTGCATATGCTCACCGAACAGACAGAGGGAGACAGGAAGACAGCAAGTGAGAAATCCCCCAGAGGGGATGGCTACACCGAAATCCCTTCTTCTCCATTCTTCTCTCAGGATTTTGGGCATGCACACACATGCGCCCCATGTGAATTTTAAGTCGCCAGGTCTTGGACCTGAACCACGGTTGACTATGTGGGATTCCAGTGATGTAACTGCTACGCCATCCGCTGGTCCCGACTTTTTCACGTGGATCTACCTTTCAGAGCACATTTTAGCACTGTACTATCATCATCTGGCCCAGGTCCTTAATAATTTTTAAGGAAAACATGATTTTTTAAAAAATTGTTATTATTATTTATCTATTTAGTTTAACTAATTTATTTTACATTAATTCACTGAACATCATCACGGCATACAAAATGTGATTTCCCATCCAGAATACACTGTATAGTGGCTTAATCATGCATGTTATTGTCAACAAAGAATTTTCCATTTCTTGTTTTATATATATATATATTTTTTCCTCCCTATTTTTCACCCTCTGCCATTTCCCACTCTCTTTCCACACTGTCTCTGGTATCAACAGTTGCTTTCCTTTCCTTTTTTCCCCCACATTTTATTGATTCCCAAAATATCTTTTCTTACACTTTTATTTATTCATTAATTTATTTTAATTTGATGAAACAGAGAGAGAGAGAGAGGAGAGAGAGAGAAAGTGAGAAAGCTAGCCACCAGGTCCAGGACTTGAACTGTGATCAGCCATGTAGGAGTGTCCAGTACGCCAACCACCACACTACCTGCTGGTCCCCACAAAATAT
Source organism: Tupaia tana (assembly GCA_026018925.1). NCBI lineage: Eukaryota > Metazoa > Chordata > Mammalia > Scandentia > Tupaiidae > Tupaia > Tupaia tana. The sequence continues at coordinate 64,470,220 of JAKSZU010000006.1, read as the reverse complement.
CTTAATTAATCTACTTTTTTTAAAAAAAAGAATTATTTTATTTAACTCTATTTTTTTTTTTTTTATTTAAATTTGACCAGAGAGGGACAGCTGGAGAGAGAGATAGGAAAAGTGAAAAAGCAAGCCGCCTGATCCATCATGTGGGAGTCCAGTGCCCTTAACCACCAAACCATCTGCTGGCCCCAATCTAACTACTTTCAATAACAAGTTCAGCTGAAATATACATGTCTGTGAACACATGTCTGACTTTAGGCATGAAACTCTGAGTAGAATGAATATACTATAAAGTAGCACTTAGCTGAGGCTATATAGCTTACTGTGGTCATTAAATAGGTATTTTTTAACATATTTTTTAATTTCAAGAAAGGCAGTTTTAGCTTTAATAAATCAAAATTTAAAAATGTTAAGAGAACTTTGGTTGAGACTTAAAGCCTGGAGACAGGTTAGGATTCTGTTAAAATAGTAGGTACATGAACCTATCGACAGCTCAAGAGAAGACAAGACTCTTTAAATAAATGAAAACCAGTAATGTTTTAGAAAACAAGATTAAGTTTGAGAACTCTCTAAACTATGAGAACTGCTGCATTCTACAGCTGTTTTTTTCTTCCAGCATCAAAAGACATATCTCAGTTTTCTGCTTTTCCTGTACAGTAGACCTAACTAAAGAGTTCCCTGCAGAAGTGAAAATTGACCAGAGAACTCTTCAGTCAGGTGGTAGAATGTATGGGTTCTTTTCTGATTATCAGAGCCTAATTTCTAATCATTGAAATCTCGGCGCTCTTAATTGAATCACTGGAGCTTTTTATTAAAATTAGAAGATTTTGTTTCAGAAGCAGATTGTGTGGTCTGTCTCGATAAGGGAGCAAACCAAGAAAGATCCTTTCAGTTACTGCAATAAATGACAACTGTCCCCAAAGCTCCTCACTTCTTTACCATGTGAAATTGCCTGTGACCCCGGGCTTCACTCTTTAGGCTCCTTCCCCAAGCCATTGGGGCCAGCAGTCAGTACCCTAACGTAGATGTCTCCAACTCCCTGGCAGGTGGCAGGAGAGTGGCGACTATGGCTGAAACACACACGTTCTTGGTTTAAATCGTGAGTGCTCTTTCTCATGGAAATACTATTCTTGCGGCGGCTAGCTTCTGTGCTGAGTCAGGTACCTTTGGATGGATAGGCTTCTCAGGGTTTGCATATGAGTCTTAGGTGTCCTACACTTAAGGAAAATGTTTAGAATTTAATTTTCTCCTTAAGCCAAGAACTGCTTCCACTTAAAAAAGTTCTATATTTAAAATCAGGACTAGATATTATTATAAGGACAGGTAAACTTAAGGATGGCCTTAAACAGTAAAATGGAGTCATTTTACTCTTTATAAAAAATACCTGTAGGTGTTCAACCCATAGGCTATGAAATTAAGCACATGACAATATTTTGAAACACAACAGAGGTAGTGATCAAGAATTGTATGGATTCCCAAATTTTATAATCTGGCATCATATTACTCAAAGCCACTGGCATTTAAAGAAAAAAAAAGTAAACATCCCACAAAATTGTCTATTTTCTAGTTAAACTGATGTCCTATAACTGTATCTGAAAAGCTAAGTTGTAATTTTTGAGGACACCATGGATGAAAGAGAAAAAAATTACTACCACTAGTAACAGATGTGAAATTACATTAGATAAATATAATCATTAGTTTCAGTCTCACCCTGGTTAATTTGTTTGTGGAAATGTGCAACCCATTATTCATTAGATAATTTTTCACACATTGATTAGAAAGCCATGTCCAATTGTGACCCTGCACATTTGGGTTTACCTATCTCGCAATGAAGTATACCGCTTACAATAGTGGAAATGGGGGACAAAATGTTTATCTCAAGCTGATTTTGTGCCAATAAATAAAGTAAATCAATAGCCAGTGAAGTGTGAACAACATTTCTCTGCTGTATAATATGGTTTTGGGGGCAATTTGACATGCTACAAGGGGAAACAAGGGTCTTGAACAGAAAGGTAATAAAAGCAAATCATGCTGGTAACTGTTATTGAAGTCCTGTGTTTTTCTATACTTGGGCAGCTTTAAGATGTGAGAAATAATGCACATAAAATTATAAAAATATTGAGGCAACTCTCCCCCATATTTGTAAACATTCTTTCTTATAGCTGAACCTGATTTTATTGGTCATGCACTCTATACCTGTGACAAATCTATTCTATTTTCTTTTTTGATCTAATTTAGTACATAAATTCAAATACCTTTAAAGTATTTATAGCAAATAAAGCACAAAGGCCTTAAATTTCAAATGGATTTTATTAGCACTCAGTAAGACCTCATCTGAATTTTACCTTTCAGCATTCATATTGCTGCTTATATTAATCAAAAAATTTCTCAGATTAATTTTTTTCCTGCTCTGTGAAAAGCTTCTGGGAGAAACCCCCATTTCATTATCTTCCAGGCCCTGCAGAATTGTAGAAGTCTGCCTTATAGAAATCTGTGAATCACTTTCTACTTCTCTGAAGAATGATGATGAAAATGTGTTCATAAAGTCTATCTTCTTGTCATCAGAGATTGTCTTTTAAATTAAGATAAAAATAATGCTTCTTTCCACATAATGCAGGCTGCATTTAAGTAATTAATGGTTAGTAAAAAGCAGATTTTTTTTTTCTTTAAATCAAACAGTGAAGAGCTGTGCTACCTTACCACAGGAAGGAGGAAGTTGAGCTGTTTGGTTTCTGAAAGGAGCCTTCTGGCCCTCTTGGTCTAAAATTATAGCCAGGAAACCTGCAGTTTCAAAGGAGAAATGGTTACTGGTATCACAGAAACAGTGTTCTTCTGCTCAGGAATGTTATTTCCTTGATAAATTCTGTGGACCACTATTAGAATTTAAAACATCATAAACTACGATGTTTTTATAATGTATGCTGACATGTATTGTATTTAACTGTTTATATTCAATAGTTCTATTCATGTGAAGAGGCCTGGAACTTGCCTGTATATTCTGAGAAAATCCCCCCTCCCCTTTTTAATTTGGACTGGGCTTCAGTCTACTGTAGATTAATTTTTAAAATCTAGATTTAGCACATTAATAGTATTTTATGATTAAAAGATCCTGTTAGTTCTAATTTCCCATTTGAATGCCAAATTAGTAAAAGTGAATATGAACTCCAATACAATAGACAAACCATGGGCCAGATAGCATGAACGTTACACTGAGAATCAGATCTGTATTCGAGTACTTGCTCTGTCAGCTGTCATGTAACCATTCTAGCCTTGTCTTGTTGGACTAGACGAACTCTAAGTCTCTTTCAGCTTTAATATTCTGCATGTAAAATGGTTTTACAAAGTAGTGTCATACTGTACATAGGTGAATAAACTTTATGACTCATATAATAGGTTACTTTTACAACCTGCTTTGTTTACATTCAATGTATTATAAATATTTTATTATGTCTTTACGTGTTCTTTTACATCACTTATGATGGCTGTATTATATTCCATTTTATAGATTTACTGTGATTCTTGTAACCTTTTGTAACCTGTCACCAAACTTACAATCCTATCTCTCTTGTAATGCTTCCAAAGTTTAATTGGTTACCCTTTTTCCACTTTTGCCCCTTATGGTCTAAAATTTCTGCAATAGGATAAATCTCTCTCTCTTTGTCTCTTTCTCTCTCCTCCCTCTCAGTTCCCTCTCTGTTTTGAAACGTCCGCCAGCTACAATATTCTCCTGTTCAAAGCTCTCCAAAGGTTCCAACTATGTTTAGAATAAAATCCAAAGTCGCTAAGTGGCCTGTAGGGCACTGTGTAATCTGGCACCTGCTAGCCTTTGCAACCATTTTCCTACCACACCACTGCCCTACTCACTGCATTCCACAGAATGTACTCCTGCTGTTCCCCTTTCTAAGCATGTCCTGGCCTCAGGGCCTTTACTTTTGGTGTTTCTTCTGTCTGATATTTGCATGATTTACTCTTCTACATCCTTAGGTCTCTGCTTAAATGGCACCTCCTCAGATAGTTCTTCCCAAAGTACCCTACCTAAAATAGCCATTTCTCTACCATTGTCTACCCTCTTATTATTTTTTCTTAGCACTCATTTTTACTTGATGTGATATTATTTTTTTCCTTCCATCTCTAGAAATGAAGTTGAAATAAATACTTTTTTGATAAAAAGTGAATTTATTATTAGCAGACATTCACTAAAAGAGAGTTATTTGATTTTTTTTTTTTTTGGAGAGGTTTTTGCTAAAGGGCGTGTGTGCTCACCAGAAAGACTGAGAGAGAAAGACAGAGAGACAGGAAGTGAGAAATCACCCCCAGGAGGGATGCCACACTGCAATTCCTTCTTCATTCTCCTCTCGGGATCTTGGGCACACACGCACACGTGCCCAGAGTGAGTTTAAGCCACCAGGTCCAGGACTCAAATCGCAGTTGACTACCTGGGAGTCTAGCGACATAGCCATTACGCTAACTGCTGGTCCCCTCCTCACCTCCTAATACTATCACATTAGGGGTTAGGATTTTAACACATGAATTTTGAGGTGATACAAATACTCAGTCTAGAGTAGTCCAAGGAGTGGTAAAAGTATTGATTCATAGTAGCTTATTAAGGATGGATGTTGTAATCTCTAGGGAAACATCAGTTTCTCTTATCAGAGAATAATAAATGAATGCGTAACTACTGTTCACTAAAAGATTAAGGGTCCTGTGTTGATCAAATTCTGTACATCCCAAGGTCTTCAGAACCAGCCTTTGATCAACTCCTGAAAGATGAGCTATCAACCCTTGGAATATTCTGCTTCCTAAGAGTGACTTGGTATATCTGGGATGGTGGCCATGTCCCTTGTTTGTTGATAACTATGTGATTTATGTTGAACACCTATCTTTGTTCACCTGTGACCCTGGGCCATACTGTATTAGTTTGACCTCTGAGGTGGAGGGACTAGAGACATTAGCTAAAGTCAGTCACAAGGGTGTGTTTTGCCTTCATTCTTGACCCTCCAATAAAAACCATAGAAACACAGTGGTGGGTGAGCTTCCCAATTTTTCTTCTGTCAGCAATGCTTTACAAGTGTTGTTAGGCATCATTGCTGGGAGAATTAAGTGCTGCTGTTGTGAATCCACTGGGAGAGAATAACTAAAAGATTGAGCCTTATTTTTCCTGAACACCTCTATTTGCCCTTTTTCTTTATTGATTTTAATCCGTATACTTTATATGTAATAAGCTGTAAAGGTGAGTATAACAGTTTTTCTGGCTTTGGGTTCTTTCTAAGGAATTTCAGGCTGAGAGTTGTCTTTCAGTCTGCTGATACATTTAACAAGTTGATAGAGAGTGTGCTATGTTTTAGATAATGGTTTGTCTCTTAGAGGCTCATGTTTTGAAATTTGATCCCCTGTGTAAGCTAGTTCAACCTTTAAAAGGTGAGGCCTAGTGGACAATGTTTGGATCATGGAAGCATCACCCTCATAGTAGAACAATGCTGTCTCACTAGATGGAGTGAGTTCTGCTATCACGTGGAGGGATCAGTTCCTGCAGGTGTGGGATATTATCAATAGAAGATCATTGTCCCCAGGTCTCTGTGCACACCCACATTCCTCTCTACTTCAGTCGGCTATATTGCATGTAGCACTAGAGGCTGGCCAGATACTAACCCAATGCTTTCCAGCCACCAGAACCATAAGCCAAATAAACCTTAATTCTTTATAAATTACCTTGTCTTGGATATTACTCTTAGCAGTATAATAGCAGACTGAGGGGAGAAAATGGAATAATAACGAATTACTGATTAAAATAAGCAAGAAAGAAAAATAAGGAATAAGACAAGCAGAAATGAACAAATAAGGAACAAATGAGACTAGCAGAAAATGTAAATTAAGCTCAGATAAATATTGTATTTGAGACCCAGATCTTATCATAGTTACACTAAATGTAAATAAAACAAATAATTAAAAGACAAACTGTCAGGCTCAATTTTAAAAATCCAACTACATGCTCCTTATAGTATTATGCCTTAAATATAAGGACATAAAAGACTGAAAATAAAAGGACAATAAAAGATATTTCATGAAAACACAATTCAGGGCCAGCAGGTGGTATGTTAGTTAACGCACTGGATATCCACATGGCTGACTACAGTTCAAATTTAAGACCTGGTGACCTGAAAATTGTGCCACGTCCACATGTATTTATGCCCAAAATCCCAAGAAGAGAATGAAGGAAAAGGGACTGCAAGCATGGCCATCTACCCTGGGGGTGATTTCTTTCTTTCTGTCTTATTGTCTCTCTTGAGAGCACACATGCTTTATAGCAAAAATCTATAAAAAAGAAAGAAAGAAAGAAAAAAAGAAAGAAAGAAAGAAGAGAAGAGAGAGAGAGAGAAGAGAGAGAGAGAGAGAGAGAGAGAGAGAGAAAGAAAGAAAGCAGGTGGTATGGTAGTTAAGAATACTGGACTCCCACATAGTTGACTGTGGTTCGAGTCCCAGACCTGGTGACATGCTTTCTCACTTTCCCTCTCTCTCTGTCATTCTTGCTCTCTCACTCTGTGTCTCTCTGGTCAAATTAAAATAAATAAATAAATAAACTTAAATAAAATGATTCTTAAAAAAAGAAGAAACCTAGTGTAGCCATCTTTATTTCAGATAAAATAGATTTTATTTAGATAAAGGAGAATATTTCATAGTGATAGAAAAGCTGATTCCACAGGAAGATAGCAATCCTAAATTCACCTTTAATAACATGACCTCAATACATAAAAAATAAAATTTATATAAAAAGATGAAAGTAATTTTATGGTCATAGTTGGAGGTTAATATATCTTGTAGTCACCAATAGAAGAAGCAGGAGAAATAAATAGAAATACAAAAATATTCAAACAATCCTAACTCAGGGAACATAGTTGTAACTAGCATTTAACAACTGAAATATATACATTCTGTTAAGTGCTTGTAGAACGTTTACTAAAATTGACCATATGTTGGGACATAAAACAAGTTTAAGTAAATATCAAATAATTTATACAGTATATGTTTTGGGCCATTGTGGAATTAAGATAGAAATCAATAATAGAAAGATAACTAGCAAATCCCCAAATATTTAGAAATTGCAACATTTTCTGAATTACTTAAGAGTAAAGAGAAATATCACACTGGGAATTAGAAAATATCAAGCTATCTGATAATAAAAATATAGTAAATTAAGATTTATGAGGGTTGGGAGGGAGGGGTTCAAGGGAAAAGAAGAACATTTAATAGACACAAGAACAGAAAGTTATTATATATGGTAATATCTTTTTAAAAATAATTTATTTATTATTATTTTTTAAAATTTGAGCAGCGAGAGAGAGACAGAAAGTGAGAGGGAAAGTGAGAAAACAATCCACCAGGTCTGGAACTTGAACCATGGTCAGCCATGTGGGAGTCCAGTGCCCTAAACACCACACCACCTACTAGCCCTGGAGTATGGAAATATCTTTGATTTGCTTGACATGCAATGCATTTATGCTTCAAGAACCCATATCATATGTTGTGGACATAAAATGATTAAATGTAAATAGAATTTTAAAAAAGATAACAAAAGACAAATATACAGCTAAAGCTATGTTTATTCGGATGTTTAGAGCTCTAAATGCAAATATTAGAAAGAAGAAAGGCTTACTATCAGTGAACTAAGTAAGTATCTAACTCATGAAGTTAAAAAAGAAACAGCAGGGCCAGTCTGTGATATGGTGGTTAATGTGACTGGATCTCACATGGCTGACAGTATAGTTTGAGTCTCAAATCCTGTGACTTGAGAAACACTCTAGGTGGAGCCAGCAGGTGACATGGTGATTAAGGATGCTGGACTCCTACATGGCCAACCATGGTTCAAGACCCCAGTTCAAGTTCCAGACCTAGCAGCTTACTTTCTCTCTCTCTCTTTCTCTCTCTCTCTCTGATCAAATTAAGATAAATAAAGTTAAATAAAATAATTCTTAAAAAAAACATGCCAGGCATGTGTGCATGTGTACATGTGTGCCAAAATCTCAAAAGGAAGGAGAAATGCTGGATAAAAGACTGTGGTGTGACCATTGCCCATGGGGAGTGATTTCTCTCTCTCTGTCTGTCTTCTCTGGTGAGCACAATGCTCCTTCTGTCAAATTAAAAAGGAAGAAAGAGAGAAAAGAAAGAAAGAAAGAAAGAAAGAAAGAAAGAAAGAAAGAAAGAAAGAAAGAAAGAAAGAAAGAAAGAAAGAAAATGAAGAATGAGAAAAGAAAAATATAAGAACAGAAAGCAATCATGGGGCTGGCAGGTGGTATGGGGTTAAAGGTGCTGGACTCCCATATGGTTGACCATGGTTCAAGTCTCAGACCTGGTGGCTTGCTTTCTCACTTTCCCTTTCTCTCTCTCTCTCTCTCTCTGGTCAAATTAAAAATAATTATTACAAATGGAATTAAATAAATGAATTCTAAAAAGTAATCAGAACACATAGATACAATAGAGAAAATTATCACAGCCAAAATTTGTTCTTTTAAAAAAAACTGAGTCAGCAGGTGGTGTGGTGGTTAAGGCATTGGACTTCCATATGGCTGACTGTGGTTCGAGTCCCAGACCTGGTGGCTTGAAAATTACGCAGGATGAGCATCTGTGTGTGCCCAGAATCTTGAGAGGAGAATGGAGGAGAAAGGATTGCAATGAGGCTATTCCCCCTGCAGGATGATTTCCCACTTTTTATCTCACTACCTCTCTCTGGAAAGCACACACTCCTAGATTGGCAAAAATCTTTAAAAAAATTATATAAAAAAAGAAAGAAAGAGAGAAAGAAAGAAGAAGAAAGAGAAGAAAAAAGACTAATAAACGTAATAAACTCCTGGGAATACTGACTAAAGAAAAAAAGAAAAGGCTCAAATGATGAATATCAGTAACAAAATGAGACATTGATACAGATCATGGATATTATAAAGGTAATAAACTATTTTATACATCTTCATGTTGGTTAATTTGGAAATTTCAGCAAAAGGAAAAATTGCTTGAAAATATAACAAAAGTAGATTTAAAAATGAATAAAACATTCAATTTTCTTTTTCTTTCTCTCTCTTTCTTTCTCTCTCTCTCTCTCTCTCTCTCTCTCTCTTTCCTTCCTTCCTTCCTTCCTTCCTCCCTCCATCCATCTCTCTCTCTCTCTCTTTCTCTCTTTCTTTCTTTCTTTCTTTCTTAATGGACAGAAAATGAATACAGTACATACTCTCACCAGAGAGACAGACTGAGAAAGGGAGAGAAGAAAGCACCTCACAGTGAGGCATGGTCATGCTGCAATCTCTTCCCTTCCATTTCTACATCCTGTTGGAATTTTGAACACATGTGCACAGGTATCCAGTGTGTTTTCCAAGCTGCTAGAACTGGGATTCGCACCATAGCTGGCCATATAGGACCTGGCTCACCTTAACCAGTATCCTGTAGGGACAGTCCTAAAATTCAATTTTCTACTAAAGAAATTGAGGAGAGCACTTTCCAACTCATTCAATGAGGTCAGCATACCAAAATGTGACAAAGACAATGCAAGAAAAGATAAATACAAGCAAATCTCTTTCATGAACACTGTAATGAGAAGATATTTGTGTGTGTGTGTGTGTGTGTGTGTGTGTGTGTGTGTGTGATTTCTTCTTTTTAGATAGAGTTTTGCTATGTCATAGTCCTCCTGCCTCAGCCTCCTGAGTAGTTAGGAATAAAGGTGTGCCCTCCCACACCTGTTTTTCGTATAGTGGGCTGAGAATCAAACATGGGCCTCCCACATGGCTTCCATTTGCCAAGCACCAAGCAGCAGTGTCCAGAAAGTGCTACTGTGGCTGGGCTCAGAAAATATTTTATTTGAGATACGTAGCTTCTATGACATTTGTCAGGGGTCAAAGGAGAAAAGTGGATCTGTCCTGGGGGGGACTTCTCCCTTATCACAGGGACCCCAGTCCATACCAACAACTCTTCCCTTTGCTGTCCTAAACAATCGAATCCTTTGACATAATATATTTTATCTATAATAAAACAGCCCATTCTCAGTTCTACACCCTGCCTCTTTCTCAGCTCTGACCTAGGTTCTTCATCAGGTTTTATTCAAATCAGCCAATTAAGTGCGTCTATGGGAAGCTCTACTTTCCAAGATTTATAAGACCTCAATTGATTCTCTGTCTTGCTTTATTTTCTCCTCTTTTCTTCACTCTATGTGTCATCCATGTGTTCCTTGGGGAAAACAGTATCTCTCCTCCAGGGAGTTGTATTTTTTTTTTTTCCGAGAGAAATTTTTGCTAGAAGGCACATGCTTTTGCTGGAGAGAGAGACAGAAAATGAGAAATCACACCCCATGCCACAATCCTTTCTCAGAATTTTGGGCACAAATGCACACACGCCTGGCATGAGTTTCAAGCCTCTGGGTCCAGAACTCAAACCACAGTCAACTATGTGGGAGTCCAGCGACATAACCATTACATTGTCTGCTGATCTTGGGAGTTGTATGTTTTAACACATTTGACATATTTATTCTACATACAATTTGGGTGTTATATGCTCTGTTACCTGAACCTATTGGGAAACAGGATGCCTTTGAAGACATTGGTAAGGCAATCAAAACATAGACACATGGTAGTAAAAATACAGAATAAAATATTAGCAAGTCAAATCCGGTTATATATAAAACTGATATAATGTTACAACTAAATTGGGTTTTCCCAGGAATGCAAGGTTAGTTTAACATTTAAGAAGTCAATGAAATTCATATTAACAGGAACAAAGGACAAAAACTAAACAAGTAGCTCTTCCATATGATCATCTCAATAGATAAAGCATTTGATAAAAATCCAACACTTACATATTAAGCTCATAGCAAACTAGAAATAAAAAAGTTATTATCTTTCTTTTTTTTAGAGAAGTTTTTTTTTTTTTTTGCTATAGGTGTGTGCACTTGCTGGAGTAACAGAGAGACAGAAAGTAAGAAATCAGCCACCAGGGAGGATGGCCATGCCCCAATTACTTTTCCTCCATTCTCCTCTTGGGATTTTTGGAATGCACACACTCTCACCTGGCATGACTTTTAGCGACTGGTCAGGGACTCAAACCTTGGTCGACTATGTATGAGTCCAACAACGTGACCATTATGTCATCTGCTGGTCCCAAAAGGTTATTATCTTTAAACTCATATGGAATATCTACAAAAAATAGCACAGTTGGGTTGGTTCAAGTCCTGTACTCGGTGGCTTAAACTCATGCTGTGTGCATTTGTGCCCAAGATCCCGAGAGGAGAATGGAGATTCTTCATAGAAGCATTGTATTTGCCAAAATTGGAATACAACTTGAATGTCTATATTACAATGAAATAGAAAAATATATTAAAATACTATATAGCAATACGGGTGAACCTCACAATGTTGAATGAAGAAGCTATAACAAAAAAGTACCTATTGTACCATTTATATAAACTTTAGAAACAGATGTAATAAGTTGATCAAATTTAGGAGAGATTTACCTTTGAGGGATAATCACTGGGAAAGGGTCAAGAGATGAGATTGAGGAGTACTGATAATGTTCACCATCTTGAGCTAGGTGGCAATTTCATGAGTATATTAACTTTATAAAAAATTCTGGATTTGTGCATTTTTCTGTATGTGATACTTGAATTAAAAATGTACTTTAACAAGTTTAGGTAATAGGGGCTGGCAGATGACTTGATGGTTAAAGGCACTATACTCTCACATGGTCAACCACGTTCAAGTCTCAGACCTGGTGGCTTCCTTTCTCACTTTCCATCTCTCTCTGTCTCTCTCTGATCAAATTGGAAAATAATAATAAATAAAATTAAAAGAGAATAACTCTTTTTTTAAAAAAAAAAGTTTAGATAATAGTAAAAACAAGGGACCAGCAGATGGTGTAATAGTTACGTTGCTGGACCTCCAACTAGTCGACCATAGGTACCAGCCAGGGTAATTAGGAAAGAAAAGAAATCAAACAGATGTAAACTGAAAAGAAACAAGTTAAACCATATTTACATATGACACAATTTTGTAAATAGGAAATCCTAAGGAATCTGCTAAAAACTGTAAGAACAAATAATGAGTGATAATAATGTGTACCCTGGCTGGTATACCTCAAATATAATACTGAAAAGAAGGGGTAAGAGAGAACATCCTCATTTTTGTTTGTGATTTTAGGACTGGAAAGCATCCAGTCTATCATTAATTTTGATGCTGGCTATGGGTTTTTCATAGATGCCTTTCATCAGGTTGAGGAAGTTTACTCTCTTACATTCTAATTTGTTAAGTGTCTTTATCATATATTTTGTCAAATTATTTTTCTGTGTCTACTGAAATGATAATGTGATTTTTAAAATTCTACTGATATAATGTATTACATTAATTATTTTTTGGACATCAACCAATTTTGCATTCTTGGGATAAATCACACTTGGTCATAATATATAATTCTATTTATAGGCTGCCGAATTTGGTCTGCTACTATTTCGTTGAGGATTTTTTTTTTCTTTTTTTGGAGAGGTTTTTGCTTTAGGGCGCGTGCGCTCGCCAGACAGACAGAGAGACAGAAAGCAGGAAATCACCCCCCAGGGGGGATGGCCACGCCGCAATCCCTTCTCCTCCATTCTCCTCTTGGGATCTTGGGCACGCACGCACACGTGCCTGGCGTGAGTTTAAGCCACCGGGTCCGGGACTCAAACCGCGGTCAACTACGTGGGAGTCCAGCGACATAGCCATTACGCTAACTGCTGGTCCCATTGTTGAGGATTTTTATATCCATATTCATAAGAGATATTGACCTATGTTTTCTCCCCCTAGTGATGTATTTGCCTGGTTTTGGTATCAGAGTAAAACTTGCTTTATAAAATTGGTAAGGAAGTATCTCCCCATTATCTATGTTTTGGAAGACTTGATGAATAACTGTTGTTACTTCTCTATATGTTCAATGAAATTCAGCAATGAAGCCATATGAGCAAGAGATTTTCTTTGTGGGTAGTTATTTATTTATTTATTTTTCTATTACTAATTCAGTATCTTTACTTGTTATGTGTCTTGTGAAGATTGTCATATGTCTGCTTTTTTCTTGAGTCAGTTTGGATAGTTTGTATGTTTCAAAGAACTTGTACATTTCATCTAATTTATCGGTATATAATTGTTCATAACACTCCTTTATAATCCTTTCTATAAAGTTGTTAGTAATTTCCCCTCTTTCATTTTTGATTCTAGTAATCTATCTTTTATCTTATTCTCCTCTCTCCCTCCTACTTCTCTGTCTCTATTGATATAGCTGAGGTTTTGTGAATTTTGTTGTCTTTTCAAACAACTGGATTTGGTTTCAGTAATTTTTTTTCTATTTTTTCATTTATCTTTACTCTTAATTTTTTTCTTTTAGATTTTTGCCATAGGGCACATGCACTCATCTAAGAGAGACATGTTTGAGAACGAAAAAGTGAGAAATCACTCCCTGGTGGGGATGACTACACCACAGTCCTTTCTCCTCCATTCTCCTCTGGGGATTCTGGGCACGCATGTGAACCTGGTATGATTTTCAAGTCATCAGGTCTGGTACTTGAACTGCAGTTGGACACGTGGGAATCTAGTGCCTTAATAACCATGCCTCCTGATGACTTTTCTACTCTAATTTTTATTGTTTATTTCCTTTTGTTTGTTTTAGGGTTTGTTTGCTCTTCTTTACCAATGTCTTGAAGTATAAGGTTAGATTATTGGTTAGAGGGTTTTCTTTCTTTTTTTAATGTAAGACTTTACAGCTCTGTTTTCTCCTCTGAGCACAATTTAGCTGCAGCCCATAAATTTGGATATAATGAGTCTTTATTTTTGTTCATTTCCAAGTATTTTATGATTTAACTTTTGATTTCTTCTTTGAGCCATTGATTATTTAGGAGTGTTGTTTAATTTCTTTATAGTCATGAGTTTTCAAATTTGCTTTCTACTATTGATTTCTAATTCCATTGTGATTGGAGAGTATACTTTATACTATTTTTAAGTATACTTTATATTATTTTTATGCTTTTAAATTTACTGAGGTTTGTCTTATGGCCTAACATATGGTCTAGCTTAAAGAATCCTTCACATGCACTTGAGAAAATTGTATTCTGTTATTGCTAGGTGGATTCTTCTTTAGATATCTATTAGGTATAGTTGGCTCATAGTGTTGTTTAAGTCTTCTGCTTCCTTGCTGATTTTCTGTCTAGTTCTATATATTAGCAAAAGTGGGATATTGAAGCTTACAACTAAAATTGTTGAGTTGTGTGTTTCTCCATTTGTTTTTGCTACAGGTATTTTTGGTGCTCTATTAGAGTACTAATACATCTTCCTGATAGATTGACTCTTTTATCATTATAAAATGTCCCTAGTTATTTTTTTAATTTTTAGAGAATTTATTATTATTACTTTTTATTTTTAAATATTTAATCACTATATATCAAATTGCTTGTAAGTTGAATTTACCCATCATGAATACACTTCACACCAGTCCAGTTGAGGATACAAAACATATTATCATCAACAGATAATAATCCATTCTGTGTCCCATAAATGTCTTGGCTCCCTGTTTTCCTCCTTTATTTCTTTCATTATACTCTCCTCCTTCCTCTCCCACCCTCTTCTCACATTGTCTCCAGAATCCATAACCATTTTCAATGCTTCTATGTCCTCTAATCTCTCAGTTTCAACCATGGAGTACAGACAGTCGGTATATGTTAATTGGGGACATACAATGTCTCTCTTTCATAGCCTGACTTGCTTCACTCAGCAGTAAATCATCCATAGTCATCCACTTTCTATCAAATGTCAGGGTCTTGTTGTTTTTTATGACTGAGTAAGTAGTATTCCATAGAGTATATGTACCATATTTTTCCAATCCACTCATCTGTTCATGGACATTTGAGTTGGTTCCATGTCTTAGCAACTGTGAATAATGCTGCAATAAGCACAGATATGCAAGCACTTTTTCAACTGAGCGGTCTCCTATCCTTTGGTTAGAAACCCAAGAATGGTGGGACCAGTAGTTAGAGTAATGGCTATGTCGCTGGACTCCCACGTAGTCGACCACGGTTCGTGTCCCAGACCCGGTGGCTTAAACTCACGCTGGGCGCGTGTGCATGCGTGCCCAAGATCCCGATAGGAGAATGGAGGAGAAGGGATTGCGGCGTGGCCATCCCCCCTGGGGGGTGATTTCCTGCTTTCTGTCTATCTGTCTCTCTCTGTCTGTCTGGCGAGCGCACGCGCCCTATAGCGAAAAACCTCTCCAAAAAAAAAAAAAAAAAGAAAGAAAAGAAACCCAGGAGTGGAATTGTTGTATTGTATGGTAGTTCTATTTGTAGGTCTTTAAGGAGTCTCCATATTATTCACCACAGTGGCTGGACTGATTTACATTCCCACCAGCAGTGTAGAAGTTTCCCCTTTCACCACATCCCTATCGGCATTTATCATTTATTGTTTTTTTAATCTTTGTCATTCTGACTGGGGTTAGGTGGTACCTCATTGTGGTTTTGATTTGTATCTCCCTTATGATGAGGGATGTTGAGAATTTTTTAATATGCTTTTTGGCTATTTGTATGTCTTCCTTAGAGAGTTGTTTATTCAGTTTTTTCCCCATGTTTTAATTTGGTTAATCATTTTTTTTTTTCAGATAAGCTGTTTGAGTTCCCTGTGTATTCTGGTTTTCAGTCTTTTATCTGAGGCATAATTTACAAAAGTCTTCTTCCATTCCAAGGGTTGTCGATTCACACTAATTACTGTGTCTTTTGCTATGCAGAAACTTCTTAACCTGATGTAGTCCCACTTGTCTATTTTTGGGATTATTGCCTGTGTCTTGAGGGTCTTACTTAAGAAGTCTTTGCCTACCCCAATGTCTCCCAGAGTTTTCCCAATGTTTTCCACCAGTAGTTTTATAGTTTGAGGTCTTTGGTTTAGATTTTTGATCCATTTTGAGTTGATTCTTGTAAATGGTGAGAGATGGGGTTCAGATCCATCTGAAGGTGGATACCCAGTTTTTCCAGCACCATTTGCTAAAAAGGCTTTCCTTTCCCACTCGATTGACTGGTATCCTTTGCCAAAAATAAGCTGGCTATATATTTTGGGGTTTATTTCTGGGGTCTCTATTTTGTTCCATTGGCCCACATATCTGTTTTTGTGCCAATACCATGCTGTTTTGATTATCACAGCTTTGTAATGTATTTTGGGGTCAGGGAATGAGATGCCACCCACTCCACTCTTCTTGTGTAGGATCGTGTTGTCAGTACAGGGTCTTTTATGATTCCAGACAAATTCTATGATTGTCTTTTCTAGATCTGTGAAGAATATCTCTTGTAATTTTATAGGGATTGCATTAAATATGTAGATTAATTTGGGTAAAATTGCCATATTGATTATATTAATTCTCCCAATCCAGGAACGAGGGATATCCTTCTACTTTTTGTGTAATTTTCAATTAAAAAATAATTATGTATTTAATTTTATTTTTTATTATTACTTTAAAAAAAAGTTTGACCAGAGAGAGAGAAGGAAAATGAGAAAGCAAGCCACCAGGTCCAGGACTTAACCATGGTCAGCCATATGGAAGTTCATTGCCTTTACCACCATGTCACCTGCTGGTCCCTTCAATTTCTTTTTTAAGATTTTCATAGTTTCCTTGTAGGGGTCTTTAACTTGCTTGGTTAGATTTATTCCTAAGTATCTTATACATTTTATAGCTATGGTAAATGGGTTTACTTTCTTCAGTTCTGACTGTCTGCTTGTTGTTTGTATACAGACATCCTATATCTTTTTGTAAGTTGATTTTGTATCCTGCCACTTTACTGTGTTAATTTATTACTTTGATGTAGGGACACATTTGGAGAGAGAACCTGAGGTGTGAGGACATGGTCTGAGCAAACACCACCTGTCCCTTTCCATCTTTGTCTTCTGTACACTAATTGCTATGAACTTCCCTCTTACAACAACGTTGGTGGTGTCCCACAGATTATGGAAACTTGTGCACTCATTATCATTTGTTTCCATGAATCGTTTGATCTCAGTCTAATCTCTTCGGTAGTTGTGAGGTCCTTCAGGAGTAGGTTATTTGGTTTCCATATATTTGTGTATTTGTGAGGATTTAAAAAGTAGAAGGATATCCCTCGTTCCTGGATTGGGAGAATTAATATAATCAATATGGCAATTTTACCCAAATTAATCTACATATTTAATGCAATCCCTATAAAATTACAAGAGATATTCTTCACAGATCTAGAAAAGACAATCATAGAATTTGTCTGAAATTTATTTAAAATTTAATTCCATCATGATTGGAGAAGATACTAGATATAGTTTCTATGCCTTTGAATCTGTAAAGCCTTGTTTTTTTGCCCTATAATGCAATCACGAGAAGGTACCATGTGGTGAGAAAAAAATATATTTTGTGCTTTTTGGGTGGAAAGTTCTATAGATGCCTGTCAAGCCCATCTGATATATGGTGTCATTTAGGTCCTGAATCTCTTTGCTTGTTTTTTTGTCTCATTGACCTATCTAAAGAACATAATGGAATGTTGAGGTCCCCAACAATTAATGTGTTGCAGTCTCTCTTTTCTTTTAGATCTAGCAGTCTTTCCTTCACATATTTGAGTGTTCCTGAATTGGGTGCATAGATGTTAATACGTGTCCTATCTTCTTGATGAGTTAGCCCTTTTACTATTATATAAAGCCCTTCTTTGTCTCCTCTTACACTTTTTGCCTTAAAGCCTATTTTGTCTGAAATCAGTATCACAACTCCTGCTCTTTTTTGGGTTCTGTTTGCATGAAATACCTTTTTCCAACTCTTCACTTTTAGTCTATGTATGTTTTTTTATTCATGAGGTGCGTTTCTTGTAGACAACGAAAAGATGGAGGGTTTCTGTTTTTTTATCCATTCAGCCAGTCTGTGTCTCTTGATCGGAGAATTTAAACCATTAACATTCTATGTTATTATCGATATTTTCAGACTTTTCCCTACTGTTAACTTGTTCATTTTCTTGGTTGTTTTCTGTTCTCTTATTTATGTCTGTCTGTTTTTAGTTTTCCTGGTATGGCACTTCCTTCAGAATTTCTTGAAGAGCTAGACTGGAGTTGGTAAATTCTTCAGGTTTTGTTTATCTGGGAATGTTTTTTATCTTTTCTTCTCATATGAAGAATAATCTTGCTGGGAATAGTAATCTTGTTTGAAATTGTTTTTCATTTAATACTTTGAATATATTTCCCCATTCTTTCCTTGCTTGCATTGTTTTTGACAAGAGGTTTGTTGTTAGCCTGATGGAATAACCTTTGTAAGTAACTTGATGTTTCTCTCTTGCCAATTTTAGTATCTTTGTCTGTGGTTTTTGGACAGTCTGGCTATGACGTGCAGTGGAGAAGATTTTCTTGTGCTGATTCTCTTTGGAATCCTTTGTATTTCTTGGGTCTGGATGTTTAATGCTTTTTGAGGCTTGGAAAGTTTTCTTCCAGGATTTCATGGAGTAGATTTTAGATTTTAAATGACCTTTTTAGTTTCTTCACCTTCCAGGGTACCAATTATTTGGATGTATGGATGCTTAATGGAATCTAGAATTTCTTGTCTATTGTCCTCATTTTTTTTTTTTTTTTGGTTATTTTTTCTATCTTTTTGTCAATTTTTTTCTAGGCCAGAGGTTTTGTCTTATACATCTGAGATTCAACCTTCTGCATGATCTAATCTGCTTTTCATACTTTCAAGGGAGGTTTTGATTTCCTGCATTATAGCCTCTCTGTAACAGCTCCTTTTGATTTTTTTTCCCTATGGTGGCTATTTCTTCTGTCAAATTGTGGAAGGACTTCCTCACCTCCTGTATCTGGTCTCTTTTCTTTTGCATCTCCTGGAGTTCATTATTTCTTTTATTTTGCATCTCACTAAGTTTTGCCACTATGAATATTCTGAATTGCTTATCAGACATTCCACAGAGTTCACTGTGCTGTCTGTGGATGATGAGAAATTGTTATTTTCCCTTGGGGAGAGATATTTTCTTGATTTCTCATATTTCTCTGTGGTGGTTTCTGGTCATGTGTAGGAATATACATTTCTTCCTAATTGCTTAGCATTAATTTTGAGCATTCAAAGGCATTCAGGAAGATGTGATCAGTGATCTCTTTGTAGCCTAGTCTTCCTTTCGCTTACCCTGTAACCTGCACTTTAGTTTCTGGGACTGGGTGGTCTGAATACCTTCCAGATTCTAGAGAACAGATGCACCTGGAGCTGAGCTGCAGGGTTTCAAGTAAGAAAGAAAGTATGGGTCACATGCTGTGCTTCAGAGTACTATAAAGTCTGTGACAAATGGGAGAGAATGGAGGTTCTGAGGTGGTCTCTGGCCTCAGTCTGCACACTCACTTCTGCCGCACAGGGACCAGGAAGAATCCCTTGTTATCTTTAACAATGTTTTTTATCTTAAAGTATTTTTTGTCTGATGTTAGTACAGCCATTCCAGTTTTCAAGTGACTGCAGTTTGCATAATGTATATGTTTTAATCGTTTCACTTTCCATCTATTTTTGTCCTAGAATCTAGTGTGTCTCTTACAGATAATGCATGTTTCTAATCCAGTCTGATGATCTCTGTCCTATTGGATTAACTCATTTACATTTAATGTTATTTTTAAAAAATAATTATTTTATTTTATTTATTATTATTTTTAATTTAATGAGAGAGAGAGAAAAAAAAAAAAAAAAAAAAAAAACAAGCTGCCAGGTCTGGAACTCAAACCACAGTTGACCATGTGGGAATTCAGTGCTTTAACCACCATGCCACCTGCTGGCCCCTAACGTTATTATTAATATAGTTAGATTTACATCTGCCATTTTACCTTTGTTTTCTGTATGTTTCATATTTTTTTCCTTTACTCCTCTTTTACTGATTTTGTGTGTGTGCTTTGAGTATGCCTACAGTCAACCTGGGATGACTCTAGACTTCTCTTTCCCTGAATATATCCAACTAGCTAACTCTATTACTAGACTGCTGATTTCTCCAGTGTTTTCAACAATGCCCTGGGGACATGAATGACTCTATGAAAATTGATCCAGTGAAATTTGGGCTCCTTTGAAGTATTATTATCAATGTTTGATATTTGTTCTGATCCCAGGAGGGCTTCTCCAGTTCTCTCTTGCAAATTAGCTTTAGTCCAGTCTGCATCATCATTAAATCAATGAATCTCTTTCTATTTGCATTTCAATACAACTTCTACTGTTCTTGAAAATGTACTAAAGTTTCAATCTCTCTATTATAAATTAAGTCAGCTCATTTGGGAAGAGATTAAGCCTCTCCCAACCCTACCACCACCACTACCATGGCTACCACCACCGCTGCTAGGCAAAATCTCTAAACCAGCACTCCAGCTGGAGTTGAGGACAATGGAAAGCTTCTCTCTGAGTGACAACGCTATTTCAGGAGCTCAGTGGTCACTTGAGAGTGACCAGCAACCTGCAGTCCTCTTGGCTTGCCTCTCCTTGTATGAGACCTCTGCTTTATGAGCTAGGGCAAAGGCAATCAAGGCTCCAGTCTCCAGTATTCTTTTTTTTTTAGAGGTTTTTGCTATAGGGCGCGTGCGCTCGCTAGACAGACAGAGACAGAGAGATAGAAAGCGAGAAATCACCCCCCAGGGGGGATGGCCACGCCACAATCCCTTCTCCTCCGTGCTCCTCTCAGGATCTTGGGCACGCATGCACACGTACTCAGCGTGAGTTTTAAGCCACTGGGTCTGGGACGCGAACCGCATTCAACTACGTGGGAGTCCAGCAACATAGCCATTGCACTAACTGCTGGTCCCCAGTCTCCAGTATTCTTAGCATGCTGTGCTAAGATGGGGTACAGCCCATGAATGAGGGCTCGCTAGAGGAAGGGAGCCTACATCTCTTGACCATACTCCCCTGAATTTATCCTCTATAATAGGTTCCTGGTGGCTGGATAGGACCTGCTAAAGTTCTCCTGCAGGGAAGTAAGCCAGCCAAGTGGGAGATGGGGGTAGATGATTTTAGCTGTAGCAGTGTGAGTAGAGTCTCTGCCCTATTGAGCAGGGAGGGGAAAGGATGGGTTCAGATAACTAGACTCTAGCCTTTCTTACTGAGTTCATACATTGTCCTGAATCAATGTTTCTCCATTTCCTGTGCTCCCTTAATAACCATTTATAGAGGCCTTGTAACAATTTTTACCAGTTTCACTGGCGAGTCAGTGGAGAGCCTAATGCTGTTGTGCTGAAAGTTGATCTCCCAATATTTAACAAAGATTTATCCTTGTTGGTGCATATAGTTCTGGTTAATTCGTGTTCACTACTGTGTACTATTCCGTCATTATTACATACTATTTGATTCCATTCTATGAATAAAGTATAGTTTATTTAGTAGATCTCTACTGAAGGATAATTAGGTTGCTCCCACTTTTCTTTAGAAAGAGTGCTGCAGTGTAATTCTTATATACATCTCCTTGTGCACAAGTGTGAAGTTTCTCTAGGGTGAACACCCAAAAATAAAATTTCTAATTTATTGTCTAACATTATGGTCAATTTTACTTGGCTGAAATACCTTCTGATGTATTGAGATGAATTTATACTCTGTCCATTGTAATAGTTTGCATTAAGTCTAATACTTTTTTTTAAAAAGAATGATTTTGCTTAACTTTATTTACTTATTTATTTATTTTGATTTGATTAGACAGGGACAGAGCGAGAGTGAGAGAGCGAGAGAGAGAGAGAGAGAGGGAAAGTGACAAAGCAAGCTGCCAGGTCCCGGACTCAAACCACAGCTGGCCATGCGGGAGTCCTTAGCCACTATACCAACTGCTTGCCCCAAATCTAATACTTTTTTTGTAATTCTGATTAGTGAAAAATAAGTTTTTTTTAAATTAACGTTATCTCTTGATTATAACTGAGATTCAGCAACTTCTCCTATTTTATTGTGGTACTTGTTCCCTGTTTTGAATATTGTCTGTTTACTTCCTTTGCCCATTTTTCTGTTTTGTTATTATTGTTATTTTGTTATGTTTTGTGCGTTGTGTTTTGTTTTGTTTTAGAGGGAGAGTAGAGGAATGATATGTTAATATTGATTTGTAAGAAAGATTTTTATATTGTGATTATATTTTTACATTGTGATTTACATTTTATATTGTGATATCTAAATATTGTTTGTTAAATAGGTTGCTAATTTATTCTTTCAATTTTGGAGCCACAGCTGATTGGATTACAAGTGACATATGATCCAAGCTGAGCTAATACAGTTCCTTTCCTGTAAATATAAAAGAAATTTAGAACATAAGAAAACGTAGACTAAGAGTGATCTTTGTGATTGGACTCTGGAGAAAAGATCATTGTTTCCTAACACAGTCCCCATTTATGTCCTAGCTCCTTCACTACCAATGTTAACTTTTCCTTTGATTCTATGAAATATCCCAATATCTTTTCAAAATTGATCTGCTAGATTTTGCCCCCACAAAAACAAATTTTAAAAATACTGGAGCTAGCAGGAGGCATGGTGGTTAAGGCACTGGACACTCAAGTGGTTGACCACAGTTTGAGTTCCAGGCCCATGTGCGTACATGCCCATAATCCCAAGAAGAGAGTGGAGGAGAAAGGATTACCGTGTGCCATCCTCCCCGGGCAGGGGTGTGATTTCTTGCCTTCTCTCTGTCTCTCTTTGTCTTTCCAGTGAATGCATGTACTCTGTACCAAAAATCTATTAAAAATAAAAAACCCTTGAATACTACTCTCTAATGTCTAGTTGGATATAGTGTCTGATACTGGTGCCATTAACCATATAGGGATTTTAGGAGACAAATCAGGGAGTAACATTTGAGGAAAGATCATTGGTGCACCTTTTTGCATGTTGGGTTGTACTTCCTGTGGAGTACCTAAGTAGAGCTGTCCAGGAAGAATGTGAGGTGTAGAAAGAAAATGGACTAGAAACAGACACCTCGCTCATTACTAACTTTCAACAGACAGGAAGAGAAAAGGGAGACGGTAAAGAGATCTGAGTTGAGGTAACCAGAGCTCATGGAGAGGTAAGATGAGATTCAAAACGGAGGAAATTGTGAAAAAAATGAATGAGTAAGACGCTCAAGTTTCAAGGAGTGAGTAGTTAATATCAGGTCAATTAAGATGTGACTGGGCCAGCCAGTGGCATGGTAGTTAAGGCAGCTAGATCCCACATGGCCCACTGTGAAGTTTGAATCCTGGACCTGCAGCTTGAAAACATGCTGGGCACTTGTGCATGCCCAGAAGAGAATGGAGGAGAAGGGATTGCAGGGTGGCCATCCCCCTGGGGTGGGTTCTCTCTCTCTCTCTCTCTCCAGCGAGTGCATACATCCCATAGCAAACTGAAAAAAAGCAAAAAGATATGGCAGTGAGGCATCATAAATGATGCTGGTCTGCTCAGTGTTTGGGGCTGGAAATTAGACTGCAAAAATGTCAGTGAATAAATGGGACAACTAGAAGTGGAGAGTGAGTGCAGAGCAGTATTTTGAGGAATTCAGTGTGAGAGAAAGCAGATTGGGGCTGGCAGAAGGCATGGTGGTTAAGGGCACTGGACTTCCACATGGCCAACCGTGGTTCAAATCCCAGACCTGGAGGCATGCTTTCTCACTTTCCTTCTCTCTCTCTCTCTCTCTCTCTCTCTCTCTCTCTCTCTCTTTCTCTCTCTTTCTCACTCCATCCCTCTCTGGTCAAATTGTATAAGTAAATAAATAAATAAAGTTTTTTTAAAAAAGAGAAAGCAGAGAAATAGGATGATATCCAGAGGGGGTGCTAAGTTGGGAGGAGTAATTAAAAGTGTGGGAGATTTGTTCATTTTTGTGCATGAGGGAAAGGGACTGGAAGGGGGAGCAAGAAAGATAAGGATAAGAGAAAATGACTTCCAGGAGACAGGAGGAATGGGGCAGAACCCAGATAGACGGGCTCTTCTAGGAAGGAAAAAGAATAAGAATGTGGCTTGTCACCTGACAAACAATTACACACGGAGTAAGACACAGCATGAAGCCTGTACGTCACAAGAGGCTACAAATGAGAGAGCTGTTACATCTCTGTGTGTTGGGAAGACTTCATTCGGGACGTTCATTTTCATCTTTGGAGACTGACTGCTTGCCTGTCAGAGCAGCCAGAATATTCAGGGACCCACAGACATGAACTTTGTCACCTCATGGTCCTTGGAATTAAGGATTCTGTAAACTTGATCCAGTTTTTAGACTATTTCCCTCAACTGTATTTAAACGTGGTGGGTGGTGCAGGAAGTAAATCTCTCTAACTTTACACTTTTCCTATCTCCATACACAAATTCCATGAGGAAAGTCTCAGTTCTCAGCAAGGTTACACTATGCGTAAAGAAGGTTCTCTTATAATACTTCCCAACATTTTTCTACACAAAAAAGTAGTATTTATCCTGAACACTGGGGGTGAACAGGCTACTCACAACTGGTACCAGGGACTCGTGCCTACCTGCCTGCCTGTAAGGGCTTCAATAACTTGGGCACCTCTGAGCTTACCTGTAACTCCTCTGGCCTTCTGTGATGTTCTCCTGGAACCTCTGCTCTAGGATGTGCTCCTGAACACATCTTTTCAGTTTCTGCTAGGTGCTAAAGGATTTCCCTCCTCCCATTAAAATCTTTGCCAAAATAATTCAGTGTGTAATATAGAAGGATTCATTTTTTTTTTCTTAATTTTTTGAGACAGGGTGCATGAACTTTTCAGAAAGACAGAGACAGTGAGAGGGAAAGTGAGAAATCACTCTCCGGGACGGTGGGCATGCCACAGTCCCTTCTCCTCCTGGGACTTTGGACATGTACACACAAGTGCTCAGTGTAGTTTTCTTTTTCTTCGTCTCCTTTTTTTTTTTTTAAAAAAAAAAAAAAGAATGATTTTATCTAACTTTATTTATTAATTATTTATTTATTTTAATTTAACTGGAGAGGGACAGAGTGAGAGAGAGAGAGAGAGAGAGAGAGAGAGAGAGAGAGAGAAAGAGAGAGGGAAAATAAGAAAGTAAGCTGCCAGATCTAGGACTCGAACCACAGTCAGCCATGTGGGACTCCAGCACCCTTAACCACCACGCCACCTGCCGGCCCCAGCCCAGTGTGATTTTCAAGTCACCAGGTCTGGGACTCAAACCACAGTCAGTCATGTTGGTATCCAGCACCTTAACCAGCACGCCACCTGCTGGTCCCTACAGAAGGATTCTTAAATACTAACAGGAGATGTCTTGCTGTGCCCTTACATATCTCTTTCATAAATGTGTGCATAATCTTAAAGAACCACCTATATTCAAATATATTTTACAGTTTCTACATGATCTCATTGTAAAGTTCTTTCCTGTCTCTCACTCTGTCTGATCTGGTTCAAGTGTCATAGCCTCTTCTTTCACCTTGTCTTTCAGAAACCACACAGATACTTCTTTCACAAGTTAGAGTGGTGTGATGCTGGGGAATGGATGTTCGTTCCAGCAGACACCATACAGCAGCATATACTTAACACATTATAAATAAGAACCAGGGTCATGAAATCATTCACATAGCTCAGTGGGAAATAAGTTATGTTTGCTTTTTTAATATCCTAAATGCATTTTATGCCATTCTTCCATAAACAGAGGATTTCATGAATGTATTTGTAATTTTAAAAAATCCTCATTTGCCCTTGTATATAATTCTAAGATTAGTTTCAGAGATTAAGAAGTATCATGACCGGTATATGCTTTGTATTTAGAAAAAGGTACAGAAAGATAAGAATCTGGTTTTTCTTACTTAAATTGAAGCAAGGAGAAAAATACAGGAATGTATTATGCAAGCAAGTGTTGAGTTGTATGGGAAATTGTGTTTAAGACCTACTGTAGATCTATGTCGGTGTCTGTGGAAGAGGATAATTAGTGCCTGCACTCTCAGTCATATCAGACTAAAGGTAATGGGGTGTAAGAAATGGTTCATTAGGCTCTCTCAAGTACTTTTACTGTGTCCATACTATTTATACCAGCAGAAAAAATCCAGTCCTGAAAATCAAGTCAAAGCATTACTTCAATATGAGAAATAACATTGAATAATGATCCCTTAATGCTGAATGAAAAAAATGTACATAAAAAACCTACACAATGTTTATTGGCTGATACATTACCCACACCAAATTCTTACTAGGTCTGACCTCCTTCTTGACTGCGGGCTCCACACTTAATGTGTTTCCGGGAGTTTGGGGTATAGGAAAAGGTGAGACCAGAATGTACTTCACTAAACACTTCTTCCCACACAGGAATTTTTGTTCGTTTGGTTTTGTTGTTGTTGAGGTTTTATCCACAGGGTGTGTGTGCTCGACATAGAGACAGAGAGAGAGACACTGAGAGGGAAAGTCAGAAGGGGATGGCCACACTGCAATCCCTTCTCCTCCATTTTCCTCCTGGGATTTTGGGCCCACATGCCTGGCATGATTTTCAAGCTGCTGGGTTCAGGACCAAATTGTAGTTGGCCTTGTGAGAATCCAGTGCCTTAACCACTATGCCACCTGCTGGCCCACCACATAGGATTTTAATTGAAAAGAAACTTCGTTGCAAAACGTCTCCTTATGTGAGGTGGGATGAGAAATAAGTGGAGGGAAGCAAGCCTACTATAAAATCATTCTCTCTTCTAGTAAAATTGCCTGTGGTGGAAGATATGAAAATTGAGTCAATTAGTAGAGGTTATAGTGTCTACTCGAACTTGCTCAGATGCTGCTCAGAGTGGTATTAAAGCAGAGGTATTAGGGGCCAGCAGGTGGAGTGGTGGTTAAGGGTGCTGGACTCCCACATGGTGAACCACGGTTCAAGTCCCGGACCTTGTGGCTTGCTTTCTCACTTTCCCTCTCTCTCACTCTGTCCCTCTCTGGTCAAATTAAAATAAATAAATAAATAAAGTTGAATAAAATAATTTGAAAATAAAAAAGCAGAGGTATTAGAAAGGGAAAGGGTAGTGTGCTAGATGCTGTCTAGACCACTTCTAGCACTGAGGAAGTTGCTGAAATCAGTATCTTTTAGTCTTATTCCTCCTCCTGGTTGCTCTCTCTTCCTTTAGAACTTCTGGGATGCCCTTCTGAACTTTGGCATCAATGCTGGTCAAGCATCAGTGGCTAGAGCTGGAAATTCTGTGTCTTCAGACAGAACAATTCCTCAGCCTACGGAGAGGAGGAGGAGGCACTAGGAGAGGGGAGGGAGGAAGATCTACTAGAGTGAACAACTTAGGGTAAGCCGCATATCTGATTCTTCCTTTAGTCCCTCCGGCAAGTGTAGAGGTTAAGTTGAATGACCTATCATTTCTGTATTGGTGGTAGTATTATGTGTGCTCCAGTAATGTTCTGGAAAACTAATGACGTGAAGAGAATCTTGCAGCATATTAGGCAGGTCTAATTCTTGATTTGTGCCTAGGTTAGTGTCTTAAGATTCCATGTGTTGGGGCCACGCAGCAGATAACATAGTGATTACATTACTGGACTCCCACATGGCTGACAGCAGTTTTAGTCCCAGAGCCGATGGCTTGAAACTCGTGACAGGAGTGTGTGTGTGCATGCCCAAGACCCCAGGAAAAGAACTGGAGGAGAAGGGATTGTGGCATGGCCAACCCTCTGAGGGTAATTTCTCACTTTTCCTCTCACTGTCACTGTCTCTCTCTTTCTCCAGCAAGCGCATGCACCCTATGGCAAAACATTTAAAATAAAAAAAGAAAATCCCTTTTTTTCTGGACCCCCTAGCCCCTGAAGCCTTGCAGGTAGCTGGACACAAGTAGTGAAAACATCTCTGACCTGGACAGGAGGGCCTTCGATTGTAAGTTTTCTGAGGGCAGTAGCATATCTGAATAGTGGCTGTGTGGCACCCTGTACTAATGTGAGTGAGAGACTAAGCATTTTTTTTTTTTTTTTTGATTGGAGTGACAGGAGAGGAAGATTAGTAGAGGAGAAGAGAAAGTATAAGAAGAAGATAGAAACTGCTCTCTCCCTTGTGCATGCCGAAGAGACACTATTTTATATATTACTTTTGTGGCTGGCGAAAGCTCAATTGCCAGTTGGATATTTTGATCAAATAAATGCCAAACAACTACCCTGAGGAAAGTCTTAATGACATTGATTATTTTGAAAAACTTCATCTTGGGAACCAGCAGTTAGCGTAATGGCTATGTCGCTGGACTCCCACGTAGTCGACCGTGGTTCGCGTCTCGGACCTGGTGGCTTACAACTCACGCTGGGCGCATGTGCGTGCATGCCCAAGATCCCAAGAGGAGAATGGAGGAGAAGGGATTGCGGCGTGACCATCCGCCCTGGGGGGTGATTTCTCGCTTTCTGTCTCTATGTCTCTATGTCTCTCTCTGTCTGTCTGGCGAGCGCACGCGCTCTATAGCCAAAAACCTCTCAAAAAAAATAACAAAACAAAACTTCATCTTGATTCAAATAAATGTTTCTGAAATGGTAAAATTTCACAACATGGAAGATATCTCTTCTTTTTTTTTAAGGAATTTTTTTTTTTTTTTTTTTTTTTTTTTTTTTTTTTTTTGCTATAAGGCACGTGTGCTCACCTGAGAGACAGAAAGCAAGAAATCACCCACCCCCCCGGAGGGGGTGGCCACATGGCAATTCCTTCTCCTCCATTCTCCTCTTGGGATTTTGGGCACACGTGCACATGCACCCAACGTGAGTTTTAAGCCTCCAGGTCCAGGACTCAAACCATGGATGACTACATGGGAAGCCAGTGATGTAACTATTATGCTACCTGCTGGCCCCTGGAAGATATTTCTTGAGAGGCAAAATTTCAGTACCATGAGTAACTGAGTACTTATTAGTCTACTCTCCTTCAGACCTGTCTTGTCTTCATCTACTCTCATACTATGTCAGGAAATTAGAGAATGGTTAGGTAAAAATTGTCATGGGGACACCAGCAGATGGCGTAATGGTTATTTCGCTGGACTCAGATGTAATCAGCCACAGTTCAAGTCCTGGACCCAGAGGCCTCAAACTCACACTGGATGGATGTGTGTGCATCCCTAAAATCCCAAGAAGAGAATAGAGGAGAGGGGATTGCAAAGTGACCACTGCCCCCGGGGGGTGATTTCTCACTTTCTGTCTTTCTGTCTCTCCAGTGAGTACATGTGCCCTATTGTAAAAATCTCTCCATAAATAAATAAATAAATACATAAATAAATTGTAATTGAGAAATGTCTGTGATTACTTAATATTATTTATTAGATACTAGGAGTTTAAAATTGAGTTAAAAAATCCACAACATGAAACAAGAAAATAAAATCCTCTTGAGCTAATATTTTAAGATTATAGCTCTTGTAAAGCAGCAACAATTACTGGATACTCTTAAGAGCTTTTTGTTTTTAAATTTTTTTTTAGTTGTACTATATGGTGCATGCGCTTGCTAGAGAGACAGAAAGAGAGGGAAAGCAAGAAATCACCCTCTGTGGGGTGGCCAAATTGCAATCCCTTCTCCTCCCTTCATCTCTTGGGATTTGTGGGCGCGCCTAGGATGATTTTCAAGCTGCCAGGTTTGGGATTCAAACTGTGCAGTCGGCCATGTGTGATCCAGCACCTCAACCTTCACACCACTTACTGACCCTATCAAGGGCTTTTAAAATGGCTATTAATTCACGTATTTAGGGAAGATACATGTAAAAAAAAAATAGAACACAAGATTTGGTGTCAAAATACCTGTGATGGTTTCTGAACTGCTGCTTCCTAACCATATCTCTCAATTCCTAATACTCCACTCATCTGTGAAATGGGTAGACTAACGAAAAGCAGTATATGTCACAACGGAAGTACACAGTTAGTTCTAAAGTTCTAAATAGTAATAGCTAGAATAGTGGTTGTTGTCATTAAGATAGGTTTACTTATTAAGTAAAATCTCTTCCCTTTTAGCCTGTCTCTCTGAATAGTTTTCTATAGTCTTTAGAATTTCAAGATCCATTTCACCCCAAACATACAAACCCACTGAACCCAGAGAGATTTGGTTCGTAGGCTCTCCATTGTTGTCTGCAGCATTGTGTGACTCGGAAGCCTAGCATTTTTCTTGTTCATCCAGGCACTAAGAATGCAAATATTAACCCAGTTTCTTCCATTGGAAAAACACTTTCCCCTTTTCCCTGAGAATTGGGATTTAAACACATTAACAGCAATTAGTTCTTGAGCCAAGAATTCAGATTCTGAATAAAACTATGGTTGACATTTGCTCCTGGATGAGAGAGTGAAAAATGGTCCATAAAGTTTCTATTAACTTCAAAAGCAGCAACATCTGCTCCAATCCACAAGGCTTTAGGGTCTACCATGGAGAAAGAGTGCTCTCTGCAAGCTATGAATCCAGCAGCAGCCGGGTCCACGGTCTTCTTAGCTCAGCATTAAAACATTGAAGGAGAGCGTCATTTCCAGGGAAAACCCAGTCTTGTGAGCCCCCTATTATGCTTGAGGTGGCCTAAAAAAATCTGTCGAATACATTTATTTAAATCATGCTAGTCCCAGTTTGTCTCTTCTTCCCTTCCTGCTTCTCTTCCTCCTTCTCTTTCTGCTTCTCTTCCTCCTCTTCTATTGTTTTAGTTTTTGTTCCCTATTCCCTTTTTCACTTTCCATCGTGAGTATTTGCATAACTTGTTCCAGAAGTTTGTATCTTATAACCCTTTAGGGCTCTTTGCTGTTACAGTCATTTTAGGTATTATCTGCCCCAAAAGACCCAACATTTCCCAAACAACAAAGTGGTTTTCTCAGTTACATAGGTTTCCCCTCCAAAATTCAGGGGAATTCCAGACTATTTTGCAATTAGTTAAGGATTATATTTCCTTATTTTTATTAATTTTATGTAAAGTGGGATTTATCAGTGGAGCATTCATTGACACTGACTTCAATTTATTCTGATGAAACTGACTGACATCTGTGTGTGCTGTTCATCAGTCATAATTTAAACCATTCTTAATTGCATTAAATGTAAATTAAGACATTCAATTTCAGCCATTATTTTTCATAAAACACTGTGAACTGAGTTTTAGTGGGTCATGAGATCTTACATTCAAGATAAATAGGGTAAATTCAAAACTTACCATTGATGTTCATATTTCACACTTTGCCGGCTATTTCTTTTGTTGCTTACTAGATTGGAACAATTAATTTGCACTCTGAAGAGACGAATAGCTAAGGAAGATATAAATGAAGGCTTTAACAAATGATTTTTATCATGTTTAGAGCTTGCCTATGTTTTAAATACACGATGTTTAAAACCTTAATCACCCATCTATCCAACCTGTGATAATTTGCATTGAAAGTGGTAAACCAAGTTTTCTGATTTGAACTCACTCTTTAAATCCTTGCATTTTAAAAATTAAATATTGCATATTTCTAAAAAAATGGCTTAGCTATGCTTACATAAAATGTCCACACAATAGCTTATAGAAAACTAATGTTAAATTTAGCAACATCTGTGGTATATTTACAAATTACATGTCATAATATAGTAAAGTATAATCTTCCCCACTTCCCTTCTTGTTAAGTGTTGCATGTTCCAAATAATTTATCTGAGTTTCATTTGTAAGCAACTGCCCCAACTCCTGTTCTCCCCATTGAATGAGAACAATAATCTTTTTAGTTATATAATGATTAGAATGATAATGATAATTACTAATAGTAAATAATAATAGACATTCGGGGCCAGCAGGTGGCATGGAGGTTAGGGTACTGGATCCCACATGGCCAACTCTGTGATTTGAGTCCCAGCCCCAGTGGCTTGAAAAACACTTTGGGTGCCATGTACATGAGTGCCCAAAATTCCAAGAGAATGATGGAGAAAGGATTGTGGCATGACCATGCCCCCTGGGGGTGATTTCTCACTCTCTCTTTCTCTCTCTGTCTCTGGCAAGTGCAAATGCCCTACAGCAAAACTTAAAAAAAAAAAAAAAGGCATTTGTATGACATAATGAAAAAATATATACTTCCTCTTAAAGGAACATATTGTATAGCCCATGACAGAGCACTGGAGAGAGAATAAGCCCAGGTGAAAATCACACTGTTAGCAAGTATTCATTTTCCTTTTTTAGTTTTGGCCATAGGGCACATGAGCACACTGGAGAGAGGCAAAGAGAGGGAAAATGAGAAATCACCCCTTGAAGGAATGGCTTCACTGCAATCTATTCTCCTCCATCCTTCTCTTGGGATTTTAGGCATGCAAGCATTCGCTCCAGGCATGATTTTCAAGCCACCAACTCCAGGACTCGAACTGCGATTGCCAATGTGGGAGTCCAGTGCTTTAACTACCACACCACCTGCTGGCTCCAGCAAGTATTTATTTTTAACAGAATGGGTATCAAATAACTGTGGCTGAAGGATTAGATCTGACTAAGTTCCTGATGCTTTCTTTTATCTCTAGAGAGACGTGGGAACACTCTTGTAGGTGGAATTTTTCTTATATTTGTTTCATTTTATTTTAAATCATAGTTGTAACTTATAAAACTAATAAACATAGGATTATTTTTAGAGGGAAAAGAAATTCCCAAGGTCTTCTGATGTGCCCATATGCTGAAGTTACATCGCACCATGCATTTGTCATGGGAGACGCAGATTCATTTAAGAGAACGTGCCTCTGCCACTTACCCGTCACTGATGAGAGGTTTCCTTTGATAACAAACTAGCTAGAACTTTGCCATGTCATTAAACTCCTTTGCTTTCCAATTGAAAGTTGGTCAACAAAGAGAAGGAAACTGTCACACTTGCCTTAGTTACTTCTGTAGTAAAATTTTATATGACTATTATATACGACATTTACATTCCCATGTCAGTTCAACTGATGGAAAATGAAGTGTTGCAGTAAGTCTGGATATGGGTAGTGATGCAATCATCCTACCAGTTTCTTGCTATTAATATATGTCTCTTACTCATTTTTAAAGATAGCATAAATGAGAGTACTGAATATAAATGGCTTTTGTAAGTCATCCAGGTCAGTGAAGCATGTCATTGTTTGCAACCTGAGTTCCATGAGGGCCCCGGCTGGTTGATAGGCACATCATATATTTTTCTCATAAATGAAAAACACAAACAATATTCACAGAATTTAATGAATATTATAAAATAATACAATATGAGTTTCCATGAGAAAAAACTAGTCGCATACACTTAATAGGGTGACCTTAGTGTTTCACCTTTAAACTCTGTACAGCCCATATAGAAAGGCTTGTGTAATTTATTTCTCCAGATGTAACATTAACAAACATTTTATTATGATTTATTTTTTGGCTCCTTGAAAGATGAAGTAAGTTCTTTAGTATTAGCATTGCTAATGATTTTAATGAGGCATTAAAATGTTGCAGTATTATAGGAACATTTTTCTTTTTTTAAACATTATTTCATTAATATTTCACAGGACTTTTAATGTTAAATTGATGAAAGAACCTGAAAGCAAATCCAGTAAGTGTTGAAATGCTCCAGCCATGGGAAAGAATCAGGGCAAGGCAGGGCACAGCGGTGGGTGGATGGGTGTGTGTGTGTAGGGGGGTAACGCACTGGCCCTCCCCCGTCTCCAACAACACTCTATGACATTACCGTCTGTTGTCACAGAAATGAAGACAAAACCATTTTATATCCCTGCTCAGGCTTTTCTGCCACAGTCCATAGAAATCTGGTACATGTAGCTCAGGCTGTGCTTCAGACAGGAGGTGGGGAGCCAAATACACAAAGGGAGAGGAGAGTCTATTGACCGACTTCCGATTCAGAGCAAGCTTCCTGGTTAGACATTCACAATTTGAATCCTTCTGCTATATACTATACAGTACTTCTAGGATTTTTGTGGCAGAATGCTCTCATGGACATTTTATTATTTAATCCTCACAAAGACCCTTGTGAACTGTGTTCCCTTAAGCAAATCCTTTTCTCCCCCACGACATAGTACCTGGGCAAGGAGTTACTACTGGGGTCATTTATGGTTTCTGCGAAGAGACCACTTTTCAAAGTCCATGGAGAGCAGGAAATAGGGACATGGGGCTTTCATCTCCACCTACCTGAGCTTACACAAATCCACAGTTCCAGAAGGAATGGCTAACTTTATTTTAGGCATCTGAGGAAAGTTTACACAACAGATGAACCAAGGACTAAGCAACCTCTGCAGCTGCACAGTGGAAATCCTGGCACAAAGGGAAACTGTTCTTGAATAAATTCTCCAATGTCACAGGCAAAAATAGCCCTTGTCATGGTTTGGCCTTAGCAGCTGTTTGTTCTGCCTGGATCAGAGCATGGCAGAATCGTATTCTGGCTGGTCAGTGTCACTGTCTTGTACATTTCATTATCTATAAGCCTGATCCTGCCCTTAAGCAGCCCTCAAGGCTACATCTTAAAGCTCCATACACCCTGTAAGCCAACACTTATCACCTTATGTCTCAGAGGAAGTGTGTATTGGATCTTTAACATGGTATTTAAGTCAGGATAGCTGATTCAGACTCAGCTTATCTGGGGTTGTGGGACCAGGGGAAAAAAAACAACTTCTCGCGTATGGAAACAAGTACAGGAATATCCAACTCTTTTTTCAAGCCCTAGGCAGTGTATTTTCGAAGTGCGGTCCATGGACTTTCTTTAACTGAATCAATTGAGTTGGGGTGAGATTGGTGTGGAGAGAGAGGGAGAGGTAGGGGAATGAATAAAGGAAGAAAGGAGGCACTTATTAAAATGCAGATTCTTGGGCCCAAACCTGTTGGGTCAGGTTTTGTAGAGGAAGATTTGGGGAATATTTATTATTTTTCTTCTTGTTTTATTTATTTTCTTGAGAGAGAGTCTCATCACTCTTTGATCCCAACTACCCAAACCCCAGCCTTTCCAGACAGCCAGAATCACTGGGGTTAAACGAGAGCCCCAGTTTTTTCAGCCTCACAGAGCCCCTGAGCCAGGTGCAGAGCAACATTCCATACCTGTCATTCCTAAGCAGTTGAATAAAAACATTGTGAACAGTATTAAGGTTTATTATCTTTGTTATAAAGATTCCTAGCCTAGCCAGTCAGCCATCATGCAAATACATAGATAGCAGCTGATCACAGTGGATGAGACGCGTGTGCAGGTCTTTTTTCTGGTAGTCCAGTTACCCCTACTCAGAACCCTAGACAGCATACAGAAAAAACTGAAAGTTGAAATGCAAGCCAGTCAGTTACACTGTTTGTAGCTAATATAATAAAAACTCCACTGAGGAGGAGATGGTTTAATACCTTGACGAAAATTAAATTTTGGTGTTATCTGTGGATTTCAATTATTCATGCTATTCCAAAACGCTAAAGCATGAAAAATCTAGAGCTACTTATTACCTGTTCTAGTAGAGCCACCAATAACCATGTGGAAGCCAATATCGGTGTAAATAGAGCAATGGACTCTGTCGCTCTACCTCATTTGTTTTTAGCATTTTAATAGTGCTCACATTTTCAAAGTGTCTGGCCCAAGATAAGAAATCTGGTTCATGTACTACCATACTGGACTCTCCTCTGAACGTTAGGACTTATTTTTTCCTATTGACACGAGCTGATAGAAGTGTCTTATTCCATCAGATGGAGTGCCATTTAACTCCAGTGACTTCTGGTGCCCCTCAGATCATACTGACTGTCAGGAAAACCAGACCCCCAGGCCTGGATATGCACACAGACTTTGATTGCAGTCAATGCACGCGCCCTGAGGTAGAGCAGGTCTGTGTCTCAGAAGTGTACAGCATATAAACAGGGTAGAAAACAATTCACTTATTACCCTGACATAACCAAATTTTGATGTCTACTCTCCTTTCAAAAGCGCATTCTTTAAATCCCTATACTCCCTCCAAGCAACACTGCTAACTAAGCATACACACCGCCCCCCCCAATTCACTGAGTTAATAAATTCTTTTCTTTAAAAAAATGGGAGTGAAGGCCCAGAAATTTTTAAGTTTTTTTCTTTCATGAGAATGAAAGAAAAGGAGACAGAGACAGAGAAGGAAAGGCAGGATCCCTCAACTGGGAACCAAACCTGTGAAGCAGAAGCACCTCCATCTTTGAACTGTCCATTAGACTTGCTTCCTCCTTTATCCCAGAGTGGAGTGATTAATAGTCTTACTGTCTTTGTTAACTAGCCTGACATCCTTTTGTTTAGCTGTTCTTTAGCAATGTAACTACCAGTCACCAGATCCCCACCCAGAGCCATGGGGAACATTAAACGAAGGTCTGGAGAGTGTCCTTAGAAAGGATTAACCTGCTTGATTCAGCTTCTGTAACTGCTTTCACATGGGAACCCACTCCTTTTCCTCCTCACCACCATATCAACCCAGAATTGATTGTGATTTTTGCCTTTATAAGCACCCCCTCCTTTCACTCGGTGCTGCGGGGTTTTGAGAGAACTGAGTCCCCCCATATGCCACCAGCTTAATACATGCCAATAAATTTCGCTATGTCTGGATGTCCTCTTATTTCTCGCTGAGCAGACTGTGACACCGGGTTCTTCATACGGACACAGCATCGCTGGGCAGCATGTGACTGCTGCACTACTGCAGCTGGCCAGGCCCAGAAATATCAAAAAGGAAGCCTCCTAATAAGATATGTGTCTTAACCTGCTTTAATATCCTTCAAAATGAAACATTTGGCTTAGAAGAAATTTTTATTTGTGTCTTCTTTGTCATAGTATTGGGACACGGCAACTAACGTGCATATATTAAGAATTATCTAAAAAGTTATGTAGTATTAATATAAAAAGAGATCCAAAGAGACCCAAAAGACAAACAAAAATGTGAAGAAAGGACAGGTGCCTTTGAATAGAGACATAAATATTAGTAAATAGAAAAATATCTTCTTGGTTCTAGGCAGAGAAGCTAGTTAGCCACCAAAATCCCTCTGGTTCTAATGCTCTGTGATTCTATACTATGTTGGTTAAGAGCATAAGCTTTTTTTTTTTTTTTTTTTTTGGAGAGGTTTTCGCTATAGGGTGCGTGCGCTCGCCAGACAGAGAGAGACTGAGAGACAGAAAGTGAGAAATCACCCCCCCAGGGGGGATGGCCACGCTGTAATCCCTTCTCCTCCATTCTCCTCTCAGGATCATGGGCACGCATGTACACTCGCCCGGCGTGAGTTTTAAGCCACCAGGTCCGGGACGTGAACCACGTTCGACTATGTGCGAGTCCAGGGACATAGCCATTACACTAACTGCTGGTCCCATCGAGCATAAGCTTTGAAAAGACTGCCTGGGTTTAAATTTCAACTGTTTTACTTGTGAACTGTGTAAACTTGGTAAGTTGTTTCACCTCTCTATGTTTATTTTCTCCCTAGAATATGATATTTTTTGTTAAAATTCTTATAAGGTTGTAGTAAGAATTAAACAAATTATTACCTGTCTACTATGCAGTAAGCATTCAATGAATATTAACTGTAGTAGTAATCAGTTGTGCACCTATGATGTGTCTTAAGATATTATGAGAAGAAATATATTAAAAAAAGACATAGTTATTTTCTTCATGAAATTTACAATCTATGGGAGAAGATAGAAAGTGTAATTTGAGAAAATGTATAAAGCAACATGGTACAGATTTAAATCAAAACACGAGACAGGGAACCAAAGAAACACAGTGGAGTGGTTTGACTAGAGGACACTTGGTAAGAAGGTCAGATGTAGCTCGTCTTTGAAGGACAGATAATGTTTAGGTTGGTAGGAGGAAGGAGAAGGAATGGTTTTAAGCAATAATCCAAGGAATTGCAATGGAAGTGAGATCAAAGAGACTCTACTTGGCAAACTAAGAATTAAGTCTGAAAATACAAGGTGAGGCTAGTTTATAGTGATTGTTAGAAATTAGCAGAGGAGGTCAGCCAGTGGCTTGGTAGTTAAGGTGGCTGGATCCCACATGACTGACTGTGAGGTTCAAGTCCTAGAGCTGCGGCTTGAAAAGACATGCTGGGCATGTGTTTGTGTACCTGCCCACAATCCTAAGAGGAGAAGGGAAGAGGAGGGATTGTGGTGTGGCCACCTACCATATGACTTGGGGGCTGCTTTCTCACTCTCCCCCCTCACTCTCTGGTGAGTGCACATACCCTGTGACAAAACTGAAAGAAAGAAAGGAAGGAAGGAAAAAAAGAAGCTGGTGGAGAAATTTTAGCTTAATGTGACTGGCTGTAGAAAACCATCAAAAAGCTTCTGTGTGTTTATTTTGTTTATTCGTTAGTTTTTAGAGAGAGATTTTTGCCATACAGCATAGCGTGTGTGCTTGTCGGAGAGACAGAGAGACAGAAAGCGAGAAATCACCCCCCAGGGGGGATGGCCACGCTTCAATCCCTTCTCCATTCTCCTCTTGGGATTTTGGACATACCCAACATGGGTTTTAAGCCACTGGGTCTGGGACTCAAACTGCAGTCGACTACTTGGGAGTCTAGTGGTGTAATCACTACGCCATCTGCTGGTCCCACCATCAAAAAGCTTATACAAACTGATGTGTCTTGGGACCAGCAGTTAGCGTAATGGCTATGTCGCTGGACTCCCATGTAGTCGACCGCGGATCGAGTCCCGGACCTGGTGGCTTAAACTCACGTTGGGCGCGTGTGCATGCATGCCCAAGATCCCGAGAGGAGAATGGAGGAGAAGGGATTGCGGTGTGGCCATCCCCCCTGGGGGGTGATTTCTCACTTTCTATCTCTCTGTCTCTCTCTGTCTGTCTGGCGAGCGCACGCACCCTATAGCAAAAACCTCTCCAAAAAGAGAAAAAAAAAAACTGATGTGTCTAGAAAAAAATTGGTATTTAAATACTCTTTTTTTTTTTTCATTTTATTTATTTATTTATTTATTTTCCATCCAAAGTACACTATATATTGTCTCAATCAAGCACATCAACAAACATGTTATTGTCAGTAAATGATCTTGTCTTCTGTATGTTTTGCTTTTTTCCCCCCATCCTTGATTCTCTATCTCTTACCCTCTGCCATCTCCCACTCTCCTCCCACAGTCTCTGGTATCTATGTTTGCATTCTATACTGTTTTCTCCTCACAATTATTGTATCGCCAAAGACCCTAATCA
Organism: Tupaia tana; assembly: GCA_026018925.1. Lineage (NCBI taxonomy): Eukaryota > Metazoa > Chordata > Mammalia > Scandentia > Tupaiidae > Tupaia > Tupaia tana. The sequence goes on along the minus strand of JAKSZU010000006.1, from coordinate 64,431,256 downwards.
ATCGGAATACCCTCATAGCAAACACAGGTGATACCCACATTTCCATGAACACAAGTCTTACTTTACGCATCCTATAAAGTAGCACCTAGCTGTGGCTACATATCCTACTGCAGTCATTAGGTATATATATTTTTTTTTTTCTGAAACTTTTTTTCTTTTTGTAACTCAATTTACATTCCTTCCCTAAGCTTCATCACAGCATACAAAATGCAATCTCCCATCCAGTACACACTATATAGTGATACAATCATGCACATTACAGAAAATTTTCCATTACTAGTTCCTAGAATTACTTCCACCCCTCTTTCTGACCTTCTGTCCCTTCCCACCCTCCTCTCACACCACCTCCGGTGTCTACAATTGTCCTTCATTCCCTTCCCACCCACATTGCATTGGTCACACAATTTCCGACATAATCTAACTACTTTCAGTGTTGAGTTCACTCATTACTACTAAGAAAACCAGTTTTAACTTAACTCAAAGAAGTGCCAAGGAACTTTGCTTTAAGCCAGGAAACAAGTTAGGATTCTGTTCAAATGGTAGGTGTATGAACCTATCAGTCTCATGTACTTTTATCTTCTGTTCTGGTTCAATTTTCCTGATTAAATTCTAGGATATAATATTCAAATCCATACTTGTCCCTATGATTAAGTTGGCCACTTTCATAGTTTTTGGACTCTTATTTCCATGTGTCTGTGTTTAATTTTCTTGATACAACACACCCTTGAGAACTTCTTGGAGATCTGGTCTGGTGTTGGTAAATTCTTTCAGGTTTTGTTTATCTGAGAATGTTCTTGTCTTTTCTTCCCACCTGAAAGATAATCTTGCCGGGTACAGTATTCTTGGCTGAAATTGCTTCTCTCGTAACACTTTGAATATATTTTCCCATTCTCTCCTCGCTCGCATTGTTTCCGATGAGAGATCTGCTGTTAGCCTGATGGGATGTCCTTTGTAGGTAACTTGATGTTTCTCTCTTGCCAATCTTAGTATCTTGTCTTTGTCTGCGGTTTTGGTCAACCTGGCTATAATGTGTCTTGGAGAAGATCTTCTTGGGTTGATTCTATTTGGAGTCCTTTGTATTTCCTGGGACTGGATCTTCGAATGCCTCTCTAGGTTTGGAAAGTTTTCTTGCAGGATTTCATGGAATAGATTATCAATGCCCTTATGGGTCTCTTCACCTTCTGGAATGCCAATTATCCGGATATTTGGACGTTTGATGGTATCCAGTACTTCTCGCATATCATTCTCAAATTTTTGAGCCATTTTCTCAGTCTTCGTGGTGGATTTTTCTAAGCCAGCCATTTTCTCTTCTACACCTGAGATTCTATTTTCTGAATGATCTAGTCTGCTTTTAATACTTTCTAGGGAGATGTTGACTTCTTGTATTATAGCCTTCATCTCTAGCAGTTCCGTTTGAGTCTTTTGTAGAGTGTGTAATTCCTCTTTTAGATCTTGCAAGAATTTCCTCATCTCCTGGAACTCGGCAACTTCTTTCTCCTTTCTCTTTAGCAGTTCATTATCTCTCTTTTCTTCCATCTCTGTTAGCTTCGACATTACGAATGCTCTAAATTCCTTATCAGACATTTCCATGACTTTCACCGAACTGCTTGTGGATGAAGAAGAGTTACTCTTTTCCCGTGGAGGAGAGGTATTTTCTCGTTTTCCCATATTTCTCGTGATCCGGCGGTGATTTCTTGTCATCTGATGAATGGCGTGTTTCTTTCAAATTCTTGAAGTTAAGCCTCAATGTACAGGAACAAGCAGACAGAGGTGTTCTAGAATCTGCTTGCCGTTCTGTTGTGATCGCTGGTGCAGCAGATTCAGTAGATATTGGGTGGAGATACAAGAAAAAGGAAAATGAAAAAGAGAGAGAGAAACAACAACAAAAAGAGAGAAAAAAAGACAAAAAATAAAAAATTGTAATTACTTTTCTTTCTTGTTTTTTTTTTTTTAAAGAAAAAAATCACAAAACAGAAAACCGCGCGGCGCGCAAGCGCGCCGTGCGAAAAATCTAGTTCCCAGTATCCATGAGGAGTCTGCTCAGAGAAGGGCTCAACTCTCCTGCCTGGGAGGAAGAAGCAGAAGGGATTATTAACAAAACAATGGGAGGAACAGAGCGCCAGAGAAAAACTTTGCCTTTAAAAAAATCATAAAAAGGAAAAATTACCAAAAAACAAAGATGAGGAGACAGGAGCAGAGAGAGACAGAGACCTCAGAGTCACAGTGACAGAGATAGGAGGCCAGAGGGGCTCCCTACCACACTAGCTCTGCTTGCTGGAGGCTGAATTATGAGTAGAAAATCTTCATTTCTCCTGTTCCCTGAAAAATCTAGTTCCCAGTATCCATGAGGAGTCTGCTCAGAGAAGGGCTCAACTCTCCTGCCAAAAAACAAAGATGAGGAGACAGGAGCAGAGAGAGACAGAGACCTCAGAGTCACAGTGACAGAGATAGGAGGCCAGAGGGGCTCCCTACCACACTAGCTCTGCTTGCTGGAGGCTGAATTATGAGTAGAAAATCTTCATTTCTCCTGTTCCCTGAAAAATCTAGTTCCCAGTATCCATGAGGAGTCTGCTCAGAGAAGGGCTCAACTCTCCTGCCACACTAGCTCTGCTTGCTGGAGGCTGAATTATGAGTAGAAAATCTTCATTTCTCCTGTTCCCTGAAAAATCTAGTTCTCAGTATCCATGAGGAGTCTGCTCAGAGCGGTATTTAAATACTCTTTATGTGTTGAAACTGGAGACTAAAGACATGGAATCAATTGTAATGGTAATTCCATACGTGAGAATAAACTGGAGAGATTTAGCACTGAAGGATTCTGATTACATAAACTAGAAGTGGCCTGAGAATCTGTAGTTTTGCAAAGTTATTGTGATCTGTACTCCAGATCTGAGAAGCACCGAACTAGGAACTTACTGCATCATTCTGGGCTTGAGTTTGGAAGCCCTGTACTATAGGCATGAAAAGGACTGTTCAGATTTGAATGATGTCATAAAGAAAGAAGGAAGTTTATAATAGATTGACTATAAGGGATTAAAAAAAGAGTTAAAGATTATTTTTCAGAGTAGTTTCTTTTTTAAAAAATGAATTAATTATTTTTTAATTTGACCAGAGAGAGACAGGGAAAGACAGAGGAAAGCAAGCCACCAGATATAGGATTTGAACCATGGTCAACCATGTGGGGAGTCTAGTACCTTACCACAATACCACTTGCCAGCCCCCAGAGTAGTTTCTAAACTGATAGAAGAAAAATTGCCTTGATATAGATCATGGGTTCATTGAGTTTGAGTAAGTGGCAGTTCATTTAACAGTGCGTATCTATAGGCATTTGGGCTGAGTGTTCAAAGAGAAACAGGGTGAACCTGAAGATGAGAGCGTGAGTCAAAGGTTGGGACTGGAGACAAGGGTTGTGGAGTCACTGGCACTGAGTTGGTGGTTGAAGCCAACAGAGTGGATATGCTCACCAAGAGGAATAAGTTTACAAAGAAGAAAGATGAGTGCCAAGAGTAGAACCTTATATGTTAGCTATCCATTGGGCAATAAAGGAATTTCAGCCAGCAAAAGGGATAAAGAAGTTAAGCCATTTAGAATATGAAATTATTAAACCAAAGGCTTTTGAAAGTGGTAACGAAACTAAATAGGTCATCTAAATGATGAGTCGTCCGTGAAAATTTTCAACTGCTGCTCCTCCTCCTTCTCTTAATGAAAGAGAGAGAGAGAGGCATTTTGGGGAAAGGGTCTTGCTGTTGCAATCCTCTGCTCCCGTTTCCCGGTTAGCTAGGATAAAGGTGCACACCACTGCACCTGTCTGCCCAGGTTGGTCAAGGATTTGAACTCCTGCTTACCATAGGTACCAGCCTCACACTGTGGCACCTGATTACTTGCACCACTGTGGCTAGGCCTGTTTATGAAGTCTTAATGGGCTGTTCTACTTGCAGAATATGAATTTATTGTGAAGGAATGCAATTTGATGGCTAAGCTACTCTATCAGTTATTCAGTTTAGATGCAAGAGTTAAAAGTGGCAGAGGTATGAAATAACATTAAGATCTGAAAGGTCTCTTTTAGGGAAAGAATAAACTTCCGAAAAATGACCTACTATGCATTAGGTGCTGTCTTTACCCTTTACATGTATTAATTATTTGATCTTTGAATTGCCCTAAGTGTTAAGTATTACTATGTATATTTTGTAGATGAGAACTTTTCAGTACATAATGATTAAATAACTCACAGATACCTAATTAGAAAGAGAGATAATAGGGATTCTAATCAAGGCTTCCTTATTCCAAAACATGTGTTCTTTTAGACAGCCTATTAAAAATTTTCAGGTGAACTATACAGAATAGCAGAACAGAATGAGTTCACATTTAGTAGATCAAAAGCAGTCTACTGAAAGTAGAAATGTTTTGAATTCTTGCTTAAAAAAATCATACAAATTTTGCATTCTGTTTCCTGTGTTATTTCAACATAAAAAATGTTTAAATTACTTAATTTTCCCATTCAAGAAGATGTACCATATCTCTCCTGGGTCTTCAGGTATTCCCTGGTACACTACCTGGTAGCATTATATCATAATTACCTTTTAGTGCCTGGCACATAGTAGGCACTTAATAAAGAGTCAATGAGTTAATGTGTGAGTCAAAGGGTCATTAAAGTGGCTAAATACACTGAGGAGGCTATTTCCCATGATATGATTTCAAAGACCTCAAAGAAATAAAGTTTATATCTGATGAATTGCTCTGTGGTCAAGTGAAGCATCTAAAGATATTACATATTAAAGAGATCTGAATAGTCTGTGCGGGGCAGTATTGTTTTGGTGAGCTTGGTTGTAGTTGTCTTAGATGAGAATAAGGTCTGGCATACAGTCTTGTTGGCAGAAGACAGGTTCAGAGATAAATCAGAAACTCTAAAGTGAAACTTCTGATTGTAAGAGGGCTGATCACCCAGAGTGGTGATTGGAGAACTAGAGATTTAGGAAGTCAGCCGGAAATCAATGCTGAGAATAAAATCATCATATATACTGATTGCTTTAAACTTCATCAACCTGGAGATTATTACCATGTTGTAAGTATTTATCGTCCATTCATTCAACAAATGTGTATAATGTGTCCAACTCAGAGCTAGGTAGGGTGATGGTTATAAAGACAACATGGATGTGGATCTTTTGGTCTATTGTAGAAAATGGGATAAAGCAGGTCCACCATGCAAGATAAAGAGCAGTAATAACAGAAAAAAAATGCACAGAGGAAATACCATAAAAGTTCAAAGAAAGAGAGTTGACTTCTTGGGAGAATCGGGGAATGCTTGCAGAGGAGACAGCATTTGAGCTGAATGTCAAAAGATAAATAGGATGTGGTCACTTACAGACACACTTATAATAGTTTTCCCACCTCTTGGTGTATATTATTCTATTGTAAGCCAGGGTGAGTTTAGAAGGCAGACTTTATGTTCTTTCAGTTGGTTGTTTTTTTAAAACTTTTACTGCATATCTGGAATATCCTTTGGTGTTAAAGATGCCTAGCCAAGAAGCCACATTGGCCAAAATGTTTTATTTTGCCTCTAAATTTCTCTCCTTCTGTAACAACTGTAATATCATTTTGTTTTCTTAGAAGGAAAAAGTTTAGACATATGCAATTTTCTGTTGAAGACATCATTAAGTAGCAGAATTTATTAACAACTACAGATGAACCAAAGGACACATCAACTGATTGTTAGTTCCCTGCCAACAAATGAAGATGTATTATCAGTATTTGTGTTAAATATTCCATTTTAACAGTGCAGATACATATTCATTAGCAGACAGAATAACCTTAGAGTTTGCACTTTGCAAATGCTTGTTATTTTTGCCTTGTCTGCACAGGTTTTAAAACTTTGCATTACCTTCTGCGTGCAATCTGAGTCTGTCATTCACATGGAGAAAACTCACCTCTCTGTTTAGCCCGTGGTTGGTGAGAGATAGACATTTACAGGGCCCCTCTGCCCTTGAGCTGTTCCATTAGTGCATGGAAAGCACCTTGCAGCCTGTGACAAGCGCAGCAGATCGGCACTAAATCAAAAATCAGTGCCAGCCAGGGATCTAAGCCACCATGAAGGTCACAGCCATCAACTGCATGCCATCTCAATCCAAACAAAACACATTGGATACAGGGGGATTTTCACAACTCACAATAGGTGACAAACATTTCATGTTAAAGTAATCCATAGCAGTGAAACTGGGAACTGACCTTTTAAGTACTTTTGAGTATTTAATCAAACATCAAACTTCGTAAAAGCAAGAGATAATTTTTGGTAATATTTTAAAATTTTACATTTAAAAAACAAAACTTAACAAAATAAAATAGACACAGCAGGATGTTACTGTAATCAGGATGAAAAGTCATGTTTTTATTTATTTTTTTAGTATAAAAATAGCTTATATAAAAATAGTTTTTTTTTCTTGCTTTGAAAAATGTGCTTTTGATCTGTTATAAAGTGAACAATTTGTGCTTTAAACTGCCTGTTTTTCTTATTTCAAAAATTTATAATGAGTATTTATATTAAATTTTAAAAAATATTGGGACTTAGTCTGAGTTTTGTACTAGTGAACCTTTTGCAGCCAGTTCAAATGAAGTTGGCGAGTTTGAGCCTACATATTAGGATTTCTGTACTGTCAAGTTTGGTTTTGAATAATACAAACATTATATATATGTCACAGATTCAATTCCCTTTTCCTTCTCTAAGTTAGAAAAAAATCAAGGAGGAAAAACGTATCAAAATGAAATAAATCCTCTATCTACTTCATGGATTTTCCTCTATGGCATTCTGAGAATTAATTGTCTAGGGTAATAAGAAATGTTGGATAGTCAACCAAACTAAGTTGGGTTTCACTAAATTAACTTGGAAAATGCCTGTGCTTTACAAAATGAAGAACTTACAGGGGAAAATTATTCTCATAATTGAACGAGTGTAGGAATGTGATCTAACTGAATTGCGTCACCCTGCTAATGGGACACGGCAACAGCTTATCTCTTCTTCATTTGACGAAATAACTGACAAGGGGCTAGCAGAATAGATACATTATTCTCGCTAAAATTAGCTTTTGTGAATGATACTCAACAAAGCAATAGATACACAGAATAGAGAAAAATGAAATGCTTTCCAACCCAATCAGGCTCAGAACAACCAAGACTATTTTGAGAATATGCCATTTCAGAAACAAATGCTTGGACCCAACTCTCTCTACCGTCGAGTGAATTCATGGTTGATTTACACTAGCTGGTAAAGTTTCATGAAATTGAAAAATCAAAGCAGCCTAGAAGGGGTGTATGTAATAGAAGAATGCCATCTGCTGGTGAACCCATCAAATCCATAATTAGAAAAACTTGAGGACACACACCCAGTAGACTAGGAAGATTGAAAGTTTGTGGAAGCATTTTTTTTTCATCTGAGAAATCTGCTGTTATTAAACTGATGCATACCTTTGATATCCATTATTCATTTTAAATTAACTTGATTACTAATTTCATAGAATCACTAGTCAAGAAAGACTAGAAAGAAAATGGGCTCAAAGGGCATTTTTTTTTCTTTTGCCAATTTACAAAGTTTTGTATTCATCATTCATCAGTAGTCAGCTAGTGAGTCTGTTCTATTTAAAAGCTCTGGCTTTTCACTTAATGCATCCCATCTGTTTCTGAAATAAATTGCAATAATCCGTGTTTAATTTTAATCAATGTATTACTAAATATGCAAATTATATTAAAAGCCGTGGTTTGAAAAAGCTTTCATTTGTAAATATGGTAGCTTAAAACAGGAAGCATATCTAAAAGCCATTTAGCTACAGTAGCCTAACTCTAACACTGTAGCTGATTTATAAAGCAGATCACAAGTTGATCTTTCTCCCACAAGGGGATATGTAAAACTGTTGCATATCAGATTTTGTTAACGTCTGATGGGCTAGTGCGAACAGTGTAAGAGACACATACTTCAGCAACCATGTCTTTTACATTTAAATTAAGGTAATCTTATTCCATTCTACATCTTTCTAATTTTTTTTACACAACCTAACATATGAATTTGCGTGATTGGTTTATGAATCACAGTTAAAGCAATTTGAGCAAGCCTTTCAATCAATCTTAAATTTTTAGTGTCTAATTTACTTGTGATTTGCATAATTAATTGTGGAAGGGATCCTTTGGGAATTTCTCTTTTCCCCCTTTTTCCTTTCCTACCTCGTGTCTCGCACAGCGACTAGACATTCCCAATGATACTAGAGTTCTTTCTGGCCTGCTGTATGACTTTGTTAGGAATCCAAAATGTATGTGCTGTGTTGTTCTCTCTGATCTGGCTGGACTAAGAAGCCAGTTGAAGGGACCAGCAGTTAGCGTAATGGCTATGTCGCTGGACTCCCATGTAGTCGACCGCGGTTCAAGTCACAGACCCAGTGGCTTAAAACTCATGCCGGGCGCGTGTGCATGCATGCCCAAGATCCTGGGAGGAGAATGGAGGAGAAGGGATTGTGGTGTGGCCATCCCCCCTGGGGGGTGATTTCTCGCTTTCTGTCTCTCTGTCTTTCTCTGTCTGTCTGGCAAGTGCACGCACCCTATAGCAAAATCCTCTCCAAAAAAAGAAAAAGAAGCCAGTTGAAAATTAGGCCTGTTATCTGCAGAACAATCCATTGGTGTGGATTGTCATTGAATTGTGTGTATATTTTGCCAAGCAATTACCATAAAGGGAGATTTTGAAATTCTTTCCTGTGTACAGGACATGAGCATCTAATAATGTGTATGCATGTGTATGTGTGTACAGGTCATGAGTATGTAATAATACATGTGTGTATGTTTATATATGGAATTCTATCATCTACTAATTGTTGTGCTGGCTTAGGTCCCATTACATGAAGTACAGTCCAATCAGTGATGTGCTAAAACAAAGTTTTAGCAATTTTGCCAGCTTGTTAAGGAGTCATAGAAACTTATAATTAAGTATAATAAAAAACAAAGGTATTAAATGCTCAAAATGTATCATTTCCTAATTATTATGCTACATTTTAATGTTATCTATGCTTTTAATGTTATTTGCATCTATCTATTGTGTCTCTATGGAGACCCTACTAGAAGATGGTGTGCTACTGAACATTTCTTTCTACCAACCCATCAAATCAGTAGCTTGAAGGAGAGGATGAGCGTGATGGAGAATTTGGTTAACAGATACAGGAGTGCATGTAAACAAATGGAATGGACTAGAGAATAGTACAGTACTGTAAAGCATCTTGGTGACAATTTAACGTGTATTTCCAAATAACTGATAGAACAAATTTTGAATGTCTACAACACAAAGTAACAATAAATATTAGGGGCGGTAATGTTTATTTCTTTGATTTGATTATTAAACCCTGTACACATGCTGTGAAAAAACACACTACCCTATAAAGATGTATGACTATTATATGTAAATCAGAAATTACATTAAAAAATTTTTTTAAATTGGTAGTTTGGGGGACCAGCAGATGGCGAAATGGCTATGTTGCTGGACTCCTATGTAGTCGACAGTGGTTCGAGACCCAGACACGGTAGCTTAAAACTCATGGTAGGCACATGTGTGTACGTATCCAAAATCCAGAGAGGAGAATGGAGGAAATGGGATTGTGAAATGGCCATCCCTCCTGGGAGGAGGGGGGGGTCATTTCTTGCTTTCTATCTCTCTGTCTCTCTCTGTCTCTCTGGTGAGCACATGCACGCTCTTAAAATATATATATATGTAGCTTGGAATTGGTTAGATGGGAGTATTTACACCATAGAAATTGGCTGGTGCTACAAATCAAGGCTTTCCCCCTCTCAGAATAGCTGCTTGTTAACCATTTACAGGCAAACCACTGTCGTTAACCACAGTTGACTGGGAGCAAATCATGCACACTATTTATTCTCAGGCTTTCCTAAAAGAGTAATAAAGTCTATCACAGAACATTTTTTACAAAGTAAAATGTACATTTTACTCTTTGGGAAACTTTAGCCTATAATTTCTTATGAAACTTTAAAAATTAATTTTTCTCCTAGTATAACAGATACTTTGAAAAATGCAGACAAATTATTTTTTCAATGTCTTTATTATTTTGAAAGGACCAAAGTTATCACACGTTCATAACTCACTAAGCAGTTTGTGTCTTGCATATTGGTTTACCAGGCAACTTATTGTTGAGCTTAAGGGACTGCCAAGCAATGTTACAATTAGAAGGCACTAGAAAATTAGTTTGTAAAAATCTACTCACTGCAACAATGTAAACAGTATAATCATGCCAAGGACCATCTTTGTTAGAAATAAACTTATTTCTTTAGGCAGACAATTTTTAAATCATACCTCTGGATGCTTAATAGTATAAACAAATTAAAAACCTCAGCTTGTGATTCAAGGTCATTTTCAAATTGGATGTGACCTCAGGCTGCCCTAAGAGGCTAATGATGTAAATATAAGTAGGGCCCAGTTCTCTGGGGAACACAGCGCGGGTCAACAAGGCTCTTTTGCTGAATGCACCAATCTGCTTTGCTTCTGCAGGCCCTCTGTATCACCAGCCTTCCTGGGAAAGGTGGGCTCTCTGCGATTATCTAGCACTTACGTAAGAATTTACTGTCTTCAGTTTCTTTACTTATTATCTGTACTTTCATAGATTCACACTTGTGGATAAGTAGTAACTCAGTCTTCTTTTAAAAAATGTTACCATGGTAAATTTCCTTTTCTAAACAAAAAGTGAATCCAAGATCAGTACTTTTTTTTTTTAAATAAACATTGTTTTAAAAATATTAATTAAAATATATTAAGGTCTGAAGAATAGCATTTTAATGATGATCTATATGCCTACTTCTATGTGTGTGTGTATACATACATATTCATACATATACACACATACATATACATACACACACACATATATATGTGTGTATATATATATATATATATATATATATATATATTTTTTTTTTTTTTTTTTTTTTGAGAACACTGGGGGCCAACCACTGTGTGGTGGTTAAAATGACTGGATCCCATATGGACAATTGTGTCTTGACAAACTCACTGAGTGCCAGTGCATGCATGCCCAGAATCCCAGAAGAGAAAGGAAGAGGAGGGATTGTAGCGTGGCCATCCCCTGTGAGGGGTACTTTCTCACTTTCTCTTTCTCTCTCTCTCTCTCTCTCTCTCTCTCTCTCTCTCTCTCTCTCTCTCTCTCTCTGTTTCTCTCCAGCCAGCATGAGCCCTACAGCAAATTTTTAAAAATAAAAACATTGTGTCCTTTTCTTCCCTTCCTGCTTAGAGGTTACCATTATATTGACTTGAGGTTTTCATTTACTTGCTTTTACTCATTGTTTTACCATATTTCTTCTTCTAAACAATATATCCATTGATTTTGCATGCTTTTGGTCTTTAGATTTAAAATGTGATACTGTGTATCTTCTTTTATAATATTGCCTATATTGTAAGTCATTATTTCTTACTGTAATGTAATATTCTACTAGATGAATATATCATCATTCATTTGTTCATTTTCCTGTTGATTAATATTTGGGCTTTATCCAACTTTTTATGTTATGAATAGTGTTACTGTACTAAGAGTGTTCCTTTACGTGTGTTTTCGCACATATGTTCAAGAATTTCTTTAGGTTCGTGCCTAGGAGTGGAGTTATATGCCTTCAGATAATGCCAAATTGTCTTCCAAAGTGATCATTCTAGTTTCTATTGCCACCAGCAGTTTACGCATATTGTAGTGGTTAACATTGTCAAAAAAAATATTAAGAGGTTTTTTTTTTTGCCTTAAGAGCCCATGTGCTCACTGCAGAGAGACAGACACAGTGAGAAGGAAGGTGAGAAATCACCCCCCGGGGGGATGGCCATGCTACAGTCCCTTCTTTTACATCCTCCTCCTGGGATCTTGGGCGCACATGCACACGAGCCTGGTGTGATTTTCAAGTCATGGGGTCTGGGACTAGAACCACAGCTGACTATGTGGGAGTCCAGCAATATAAATGCTGCTCCATCTGCTGGCCTAGAATGTTTAATTCTGTCAGAATTTTCAATTTCTGCAAATTTGGCAGATGTGAAGTGTTATTTTATTGTGAGCATATTTTTTTATGTTTTTGGCTATTTCTGCTGCTTCATGAAATGCTTGTTCAAGTCTTCTGTCCATTTTTTATCAGGCTGTCTTTTTCTTATCACTTTATAACTGTTCTCTATATATTCTAGGTACAAGTTTTTGATCATTCATAGGGTTTAACTATTTGGTACTCTTATTGGTATCCTTTGATGCTTTTAATTAGTTATCATGCTTTCTTTATGGTACCTTCCCTGTTATACCTAGTAAATCTTTCACCATATTGAGATCATAAATATATTCTTCAATATTGTCTTTTAGAAGTTTCATGCTTCTGGGACCAGCAGTTAGCATAATGGCTATGTTGCTGGACTCCCACGTAGCCGACTGTGGTTCGCCTCCCGGACCCGGTGGCTTGAAACTCACGCCGGGCGTGTGTGCATGCGTGCCCAAGATCCCGAGAGGAGAATGGAGGAGAAGGGATTGCAGCATGACCATCCCCCTGGGGGGTGATTTCTCGCTTTCTGTCTCTCTGTCTCTCTCTCTCTCTGTCTGGCAAGCACACGCGCCCTATGGCAAAAACCTCTAAAAAAAGAAAAAGAAGTTTCATGCTTCTGGTTTTAATATTTAACTCTTGGGGCCAGCAGATGGAATGGTGGTCACATCACTGGACTCCCACATAGCCGACCGCAGTTCGAGTCCCGGACCCGGTGGCTTGAAACTCACACCAGGCACATGTGCATGCATGCCCAAGATTCTAGGAGGAGAAGGGATTGCATCAGGGCCACCCCCCCAAGGCTTGATTTCTCACTTTCCCCTTCACTGTCTCTGTCTGTCTGTCTCTCTTTAGTGACTGAACATGCCCTAAGGCAAAAACCTCTAAAAACAAACTTTTTTTAACTCTTTAATCCACAAGAGAATTTTTGTTTATGTGTGTTAAAAGGCAATGATAAAAAGTGGGACCAGCAGTTAGCGTAATGGCTATGTCGCTGGACTCCCACGTAGTCGACCGCAGTTCGAGTCCCGGACCCGGCGCCTTAAACTCACGCCGGGCGCATGTGCGTGCGTGCCCAAGATCCCGAGAGGAGAATAGAGGAGAAGGGATTGCGGCATGGCCATCCCCCCTGGGGGGTGATTTCCTGCTTTCTATCTCTCTGTCTCTCTCTCTCTGTCTGGCGAGCGCACGCGCCCTTTAGCAAAAACCTCTCCAAAAAAAAAAAAAAAGAAAAAAAAAAAGTGTCCTACTCCATTTTTGATGTTTGAGTACTAACAGCATCTAGGCTCTGCCCCCACCTCCTTTCCCTTTTGCTCAGCGTCTGGCAAAGCATCTGCTGCTCTCCCCCTTGGTGCCAACGGAGGGTCAAAGCACATAAACCCCACCCGACTGCTAACAACAGTGAGACCAGTCATCTATCCCTCCCTGGATCACGCTTTTGGAACTGGCCTGAGTGCCTGACCTGCTCTGCTCGGAAAGCCTCGTTACGTGTAGTAACCCTTGTCATACCTTCCTGGCATGTGTGCGGTGGCACCAATCTTGACACCTGAGCCAGCTTTGGATGGGGGTTGATCTCACTCTTCATGGGGCAACCACAAAAATAAGATCTGATTCCACTGTTTTTCTCACAGATAACCAGCTATCTCTGCGATATTAATTTAAAAGTCCATCTCTTTCTCACCATCTGCAATGCTACTTTTGTCCAAATCAAGTCTGTTTCTAGGCTCTCTAGTCTATCCTAGTGGTTATTGTGTCTATTTCTGTGCTCATAACATGGTCTTAATTGCTCTAGTTTAATAATACATTTATATCTGGTAAGGCAAGGCTCCTGTTCTGTTTTTTTTTTTTTTTTTTTTTCTTCTTCGTAAGTGTCTAGGCTATTCTTGGCTTATTAACTAAATATATTTTAAAAATTATTTTATTTATTATTATTATTATTATTATTATTATTATTATTAATTTGCTATGGGGCACATGCACTCACCAGAGAGAGGCAGAGAGTAAGAGAGAGGGAAAGTTAGAAAGCAAGCATTCAGGTTGGGACTTGAACCACAATGGGCCATGTGGGAGTCTAGCTCCTCAATCACCACACCACCTACTGGTCCCTAGATATAAATTTTAAAATCAACTTGTTAGTGAGGTAGAGGCTATTTAGCCTAGGCAGTTATGGAAAATAGGGGAGACAAGATGGAGTACTGACTGAGACTCAGGGAGATCCCAAAACCAGGCAGTCTACCCCAAACCAGTCAGCCCACTATAACCTGATGGAAAAATAGCTTTCCTTCCTGCTGTCTGTCCCTCTGGCCCATATCTATACTGCACTGTGGAGGCATACAAACAAAATAATTAAGAGGCAAGGACTCAAGGCAAGACAACTCCTAAGTTTTGAATTTTAAGTGCTCGGACCTAATGGAAATTATAGGCCAATAAGCTGAAATGCATGGAGAAGAATGGCTCCCCCAAAATGGTCCACTCTAAGATGACCATGCTTGGGGCCAAAAGACAATCTTATCCCCTACCTAAAAAAATACAAGACTAGCCAGTATGGGCCACAATTAGAGCCAAAAGACACTCATACCATGAACGTAAATGACATAAGACTTCTTAAAACCATTAACCACTACTTCATTGTAAAAGTCTTAGAACAACCCGTGTGAGGTAGGAGACAGGAATCCTAAGAATATAGTTAGGTATGGGCCCAAGATGCAGTCACAGAATGGCTAGGTTGGGGGATGAAGGCACAACAGCTCAGCTATTGCTCACGGACACAGCGAGTCTCTTGCCGCGGTGACTTCATGATTAACCTAAGACAAAGACTTCTTTCCTGGTCCCACCACATTCCAGGAAGAAGGTAATGGTCTCTTACGGCTCAAAGCTTTTAGGCAAAGAGAGTCTCCCAGCCTTTGTACCCACTCTCCACTTGGCTGCGTTCTCAAGAACGGGGACAAATTTGACAAAGTTGTTCTCCAGCTGGAACTCTTCTCTAGCCGACAAGGCAGACGCGTTCTAAAACCTGCCAACTGGCTGTACTCAGCCGCTCCTTACAGAAGGTAAACGGACCGATGAGATCCTTCACATTTAGGTTCTTTTCACAATTCAAGGTTCCTCACCGATCAAACAATTCTAAGGAAATCCTCAGATGACTCAGAGTTAAAAGTTGTTTCAAAAGACGAGTTCTTGTCCCAATAGGATCCTAATATCCCACAAGAAGTCTCCAAGGGCTCACACCAGGGTCACGAGTGGCCTTGGATGGCCTCCGTCAGGCTATCACTACAGCCTTCAGTAATCAGGACCGGGAGGAAGAGGCAAGCCTCTGAGAGAGGGAGAAGAGGAAAAGTAAAAAGCAGGTCCGATTATTGGCTATGTCCCAAAGTTCCTCCCTTCCCATGGCTCAGGACTCCCAGCATAACAAAGATGACAAATACTCCATCTGTGGGCCAAGCAGTGTGCAAATTGAGATACCCCACTATGGACACTGTGTCCTAAATTGCCAGCAAATAGGTCATTGAGCTGCCCTTTACCCCCTGAGTCAAAGGACACAGGAGTCACGGCCAAGCCTCTTGATGACCCTACAACAGGAACAGGACTGAAAAGGCCTACTCCAGCAGGCCCCAATACAGAGGGCTGTCAGCACAGGGCTGGAGCCCCGGGTCATTCTGGACATGGCAGGTCAATCAGTTAAATTGCCTCTGGACACAGGAGCCACCTACTCTGTCCCGATCTACTCTGCACCCACTTCTCCTCAGAATACCTTAGTGATTAGAGCCACCAGGGGATCCCCCACTGTCACTGCACAACCCCCGCCCCGCTTTACCTTACATTGTTCTTACTATGCCAGATTGTCTTTGCTCTCTATTAAGCTGACACGTTCTTGTAAAAATTGGCACCGCAGTTACATTGGAGAAAATGCCACTTTCAGACCTCTCTATATTATGTTTCTTATGGGTACAGTTTCCTGTCCCTCCTTCTGCTTCTTAGGAAAAATAAAAGCTATAAGATTAAATAAAATACTTCTACTGTATAGTTTACAGTCTTAGATCTTAGAGATGCCTTTTCTAAATACCCTTAGCACCTGAGTTTCACTTTCTATCTGTCTTTAAATGAAAAGCTATTATGCAGTGTACACTTAAGGGTATCTCTTTGTGAAAATAAACACATTCCTTGGGGTTTTACAAAAGCTTTAAATAGGGGCTGGCAGGTGGCATGGTGGTTAAGGCACTGGACTTTCAATGGGTGATCTCTTTTGGAATACTGGATCTGGTGGCTTACTTTCTCACTTTCTCTCTCTGGTCAAGTTAAAATAAATAAATAAAATTAAGTAAATAATTCTTTTTTTTTTTTTTAAGAGAGTTTTGTTTTGTTTTTGACTATAGGGTATGTGTGCTCGCAGGAGAGACAGAGAGACAGAAAGCTAGAAATAAGCTCCCTGGGGGGATGACTATGCTGTAATTCCATCTCCACCAGTCTCCTCTTGGAATTTTGGGTACATACACACATATGCCCAGTGCGAGTTTCAAGCCATTGGGTCCAGGATTCGAACTGTGGTCGGCCAAATGGGAGTCTCGCACCTTAACCACTACAGAACCTGCTGCCCCCCACATGTATTGTTTTAACATCACTGACAATTAAAATTAGTACATACACCACATCCAGGACAAACTCAATATAGTTGATTTCAGTCTCTCATGGAATTGGGGGTACCCAAACTGGCTTTTGACCCTCTTGAGACCTGCACTAAAAACCTTGCTTACCACCTTTCCAGACCTTGCATAATTCATCTGTTAACTAAATTTATTTCTTCTTGTCTACATGCGCTCAGGCTTCAGACACCTCTTCAAGTTTTTTCAGCTATATTTGCTGTGAACTTTCCATCAGGGACCTAGATAGACCTCTGGTGGAAGCTCCCTGGCGGCTGTCCCTGTCATCACCCCAATCTCATCCCGAAGCAGCCAGAGCAATCTTTGCCCCTTTCCCCCCTAATGGCAGTTAAGGGTACTTCTTCTGGGGAATGGGGAGGGGTAGATAGGAGTTAGACCAACTTACAGGTAGAGAAGGTAAGGGCCCTGAAAGGAAGTCACCATGTTTTTCCTTTTAATAAAGCCTATGTGTTTTTCCTCTATGGTCTAATTAATATACAATATATACCTCTTTTACCTGACTCTAAGAAATTTATGACTCCTTGCTAATAGGACTGAAGATTGGGATATTGAGCATATAGACAAGATAAGGTCAAGATGGAGTCACAGTGGCCAAGTTCTCACAGCGAAAAGCTGGCTGCATCGGGACTCAGAGCAACTGTAACTAAGGGCAACAATTCCTATTTATAATAGTAACTATATTCTAACAAGAAGTACAGAATGCCCTGGTCTGCTGACCCCATGAAGGATAGGGTAATAAATCTTTCACACTATTATGTAACTATTTTCTACAGCTCACTTCCTTGTCAGAGAGGCAGCCCATTGCCCGGATTGCTGGATAAAAACCCCTAGCCTCCAGCTCCTATTTGAAAACCCATTCAGGCTCTCTTCTACTACAGTGGAAGCTTCTTCTCCTCTAATAAATTCCACTTTCCTCTCCTCTCTGTGTCCACATATCTAATTCTTCATGAGAATAGGACAAGAACCAGCATCGGTGTTGGGTCTGACCACCCAGCTCTCCCGTGTCACCCATATCACGAGGATCCCTCCTATTGCCTTTTGTAAGTACATTACTATCTTAGTCATCTGGGCTGCTGTAATACATTTAAAATTTATAAATTATAAATTTATAAACAATGTAAAGCATACCATATATTACAAATTTTAAATACTATAATGAACAACAGATATTTATCTCTGACGTTTCTGGAGACTGGGTAGTCCAAGATCAAATCACTAGCAGGTTTGGTATCTGATGAAGGCCTGTTTGCTGGTTCACAGGACCTTCTTGCTCTGTTTTCACATGGTGGAAGGGGTAAGCTAATTTGCTGGGGCCTCTTTAATAAGGGCAATAATCCCATTCTTGAGGGCTTTGTCCTTGTGACCTAATCATGTCACAAGAGCCTCACCTCTGGATACCATCACATTGGTGATTCGGTTTCAGTGTAAGAGATTTTTTTGGAGGGGAGCGTGGCATAAACATTGAGGTGAAAGTAGCGTCCTTCTTACCTCCTCTCACCACTCTCTATTATCTGGCAGCCATTAATCTGTCTCCTTTTCTAAAACCTTGCCATTCCAAAGCTTTTATATAAGTGGAATCCTGCAGTGCATAACTATTTGGTTTTGGTGTTTTCCGTCACTCGGCAGAGTACCCAGTGTCTCATCCAATCTGTGTGCGTCACTAGTCCGTTCACTGCCACTGTTTAGGAGCAGTCCGTGACTATGTAGCACGATTTTCTTAACCATTCGCCTGCCGACTTTAGTGTTTAGCAACCACAAATAAAGCTATCATAAACATTACTATTTGAGTTTTTGTGTGGAAATAATTTTCATTTCTCTGGTGTCAATGTCTAGGAGTGCAATTACTGGGCTATGTGGTGATTGCCTAGTTTTTTTTTAAAACAACTCTCAGTTTTCCAGAGTGACATGCAGCTTGTCAGTATTTTCTCCTGGTATGTAGAATTCTTTTCTTTTCTTTTCTTTTCTTTTCTTTTCTTTTCTTTTCTTTTCTTTTCTTTCCTTTCCTTTCCTTTCCTTTCCTTTCCTTTCCTTTCCTTTCCTTTCCTTTCCTTTCCTTTTTCTTTTTAGAGGTTTTTGCCATAGGGCATGTGCGTTTGCCAGACAGACAGAGAGAGACAGAGAGACAGAAAGTGAGAAATCACCCCCCAGGGAGGATGGCCACACCGCAATCCCTTCTCCTCCATTCTCCTCTTGGGATCTTGGGCATGCATACACACACGCCCTGTGTGAGTTTAAGCCACTGGGTCCAGGACTTGAACTGCGGTTGACTACACGGGAGTCCAGCGACATAGCTATTACGCTAACTGCTGGTCCCCTGTAGATTGTTTTCATACTCTTTTACAGAGGGAAGGTTTTCATTTCAGTAAGGTTCAATTTATCAATTTTTTTTCTTTTATAGTTCATGCATTTGGTATCACGTCTGAGAACTATTGGCTTAGCCCCAGATTCTGACCATTTCCTTTTATATATTTTTCTAAAAGTTTTATCTTTATATATCTTACGTAAGTCTGAGATATGTCTTTAGCTAATCTTCATATAAGGCATGAAGTTTAGGTCTATGTTATTTTCGTTTTCTGCTATGAATGTTTAACTGTTTCAGCATCACTTGCTGAGGCTTTGCCTCTTCTGTTGAACTGGTTTTAAATGTGTGTCAAGTTGGTTTAGCACTTTGGGTGGGTCTACTTCTGGGTCTTCTGTTCTATTCCACTGATCAATGTGTCTCTTCCTCTGTCTATTACGTCACTACCTTGACTACTGTAATTATATGGTAAGTTTTAATATGTGCATTTTCTCCCACTTCTTCCTTGTCATTCTTCATTGTCAAGATTGTTTTAGCTATTCTAGAGCCTGTGCCTTTTCATGTAGATTTTAGCGTAAGCTTGCCTAAATTGATAAGAAAATTATTGCTAGGATTTTGATAGGAATTACATTAAACTATAGAACTATTTGGGGAGAGTTGACGGCTTTATTATATTGAGTTTTCCAATCTATGAACATACAATATCTCCCCATTTCTTTGTCTTCTTTCACTTTTTAAAAATCATACAAATTGTTTCATATAAGTGTATATGTAAGTATTTTGTTTTCCTTGGACTGGTTGAAATTCTGTGTTTTTCACTTCAGTTTCTGCATGTTCACAGTTATTATAATTAATTTTGTGTTTTTTTTTTTATATTTACTTAAATCACTGATATATTTGAATTTATTTTGTCAATCTTATTTATTTTATATTTATAAATTTATATATATTTATATTTATAAATCACCAAATCAATTTCTATTTGTCCTACCTTTCTGTTTCTTTCTTGTCCTCTGTATTAATCACACATTTTTTCATTCAATTTTCCACCTATTAGTTAAGAAATATTGTGCTCTATTATTTTATTTTGATAGTCATTCTAGAGTTAGCTTTTGAATGTAACTTATCAAAATCTAATATTAATAAACACCTTTAACCACCTCCTTCGAACATTGTAGCTCTAATCATACTACTGCTGATTTACATACTCTGTCTTCTTTTTTCTTTTTAAAGAATTATTTTATTTAACTTTATTTATTATTATCATTATTGTTTTCCAGTTTGATCAGAGAGAGACAGAGAGAGGAAGTGAGAAAGCAAGCCACCAGGTCTGAGACTTGAACCGTGGTTGGCCATGTGGGAGTTCAGCGCCTTTAACCACCACGCCACTTGCCAGCCCCTTCTGTCTTCTTCTTCATCTTTTTCAAGTTCACTTGATCTCTTTCTTGGGAATGGGGGTGAAAGTACTATTGACAGGGTCTCGCCACAACACGCTCTCCAGCAGTCAGGCTCAGGGCACACCTAGTGTACTGAAGTAAACCTGGATCTGAAGCAGGCTCCCAGTTGGCTCCGGTATCACACAGCCGTGTCTTGCTGCCTGCCCCACCACAGCCGGGCCTGCATGCTCTGTCTCCTGTGCTGTTTTGCTATTGCTGTCATGTAATAATTTTATCTTTTTTTAATCTTTTTTTTACCTCCACAAAACATTACCGTTTTTCTTTTATAGGAGTCAGTGTTTTAAAATTTTAATTATATATTCCTTCATATGAGAAGACAAGAACATTCTCAGATTAACAAAACCTGAAAGAATTTACTAACACCAGACCAGCTCGCCAAGAAGTTCTGAATGGAGTACTATCCCAGGAAAGCTAAAGTCAGACACACAGAAATAAGAGTTCTAAAACAGCTAAGAAAATGGCCAGCGTAATGGTAGGGACAAGTCCAGAGTTGAACATTATCTTACAGAATTTAAATGGAAAGATCAGACCACAACAGAAGATAAAGTACATGAGTTTGAACTGGTGAAATAGAATGTATGACTTTTGACTAAAACACTACTGACCTTCTATGCTTTGTTTCCCGGTGTTAAGGAGTTTTGTCTTCTCTTGAGTTGTGGACAGGTTTATGTACCTACTATTCTAACTGAATCCTAACCTGTTTCCTGGCTTTAAGTATTAAGCAAAGTTCTCTTAACTTTTTTTTTTTTTTTTTTTTTTTTTTTGCTATAGGGTGCGTATGCTCACTAGGAAGATAGAGAGAGACAGAGAGATAGGAAGTAAGAAATCACCCCCCAGGGTGATGGCCATGCCGCAATCCCTTCTCCTCCATTCTCCTCTCGGGATCTTGGGCACGCATGCACACGCGCGTGGCGTGAGTTTAAGCCACTGGGTCCGGGACTCAAACCGCGGTCAACAACATGGGAATCCAGTGACATAGCCATTAAGCTAACTGCTGGTCCCTTAACATGTTTTGATTTTGATTTATTAAAACTAGAACTGCCTTTCTTGAAATAAAAAAAAAATGTATTTAAAAAATATCTATTTAGTAGCCACAGTAAGCTGTGGCTTAGCTATGTGCTATTTTATAGTATATCCATTCTATCCACAGAGTTTCATGCCTAAAGTTATCTTTTGTTCACAGATATGTATACATCAGCTGAACTTACTACTGAAAATATTTAGATTAATTAAGATATGTTGTGGATCAATACAATGTGGGAAAGAATAAAGGAATGGAAAGGAACTGCAGATACCAGAGACAGGGTGGGAGGAGGGTGGGAAATGACAGAGGGTGAGAAATAGGGGGAAAACTATATATACAAGAAACAAAAAATGAAAAATTATTTGTTGACAATAACATGTATGATTAAGCCACTTTACAGTATATTCTGGCTGCAAAATCACATTTTGTATGCTGTGGTGATGTTCAGTGAAAGTATGTAAAATAAATAGATTAATTTAAAAAAGAAGTAAAATGAAATGGGAGAAGGAACATTTTGGATAATAAGAATTTCAAAATAGTAAATTTTTACACACAGAGACCAGTGGTTAAGTTAATAAATTAGCCTCCTGCTCAATGTTTTTTTTTAGTTAAAAAATTAATTACATGCCTATAATTTTCCTTCACATCAGACCTTCCATATGAGATTATTATTTTTTTTCTGCTTGCAGTACATACTTTAGAATTTTCCTTAATGAGGGTACACTGGTAGCAAACTTTCTCAATTTCATTTTTTCCTACAATTATATTGATTTTTTTTCTCTTTGTCTCTAAAAATATTTTCCTTGAGTACACCATCCTACACAATTATTTTCTGTCAGCAGAGAGAATATATTTCCCCACTGCCTGCTAGCTTCCACTATTGTTGGCTATTCAGTTATCAGTTTATTCTCCCCCCTCTAAAGGTAATGTGACGTCTCTCTCTCATCTATGATCACTTTGTCTTTGATGTTTTTCCATTTATATTTCTATAACATCATGCCTAGCTGTCACTCCTTTTTTTGTATTCTGCTTTGAATCTTGTGGCTTTTTAAAATCTGTGAATTGTTGTCTATCATCAGTTCTGAAATGTTCTCAGTTATTATTTCTTCAACTCTGACCTCATCTGTTCTCTCTCTCCTGTCATTTGATTACACGTATATTTAAACTTTCTCACTCTATGCTCTGTATCTTTTAATCCCTTTTTAAATTAAATTAAATGATTATCTTTTAGTATTGCTATAGGATGTGTGCACTTGCCAGAGAGAGACAAACAGAAAGAAATCATCCCCAGGGGCGACGGCCATGCTGCATTCCTTTGTCCTCCAGTCTCCTCAGAATTTTGGTCACGCACGCACATGTGCCCAATTTGATTTTCAAGCTGCCAGGTTTGGAACTTGAACTTGGCAGTCAGTCTTGTGGGATCCAGCACCTTACCCTCCATGCCACCTGCTGGCCAAGTGTTTCATTAAAAAAAAAAAAAAAAGCCTCTTTGTCTCTTCTGCTTCATTCTGAACAAATTATTAAGATCCATCTTGCAGTTTCCTTTTTTTTTTTTTTTTTTTGGAGAGGTTTTTGCCATAGGGCGTGTGCGCTCGCCAGACAGAGAGACAGAGAGATAGAAAGCAAGAAATCACCCCCCCCCCCCAGGGGGATGGCCATGCCACAATCCCTTCTCCTCCATTCTCCTCTCGGGATCTTGGGCATGCACGCACACGTGCTCGGCGTGACTTTAAGCCACCGGGTCCGGGACTCGAACCACAGTTGACTATGTGGGAGTCCAACAACATAGCCATTACGCTAACTGCTGGTCCCCATCTTGCAGTTTACTAATTACTTGTTTAGCATTTATTAACCTGCTATAAAACTTAATTATTGAGTTTATTTATGTATTTTTTAAGAATGATTTTGCTATAGAGTGTGTGTGCTCACTGGAGAGACAGAATGAGACAGAGAGACAGAAAGTGAGAAATCACCCTCCCCTCAAGGGGGGACGTGCAATCCCTTCTCCTTCATTCTCCTCTCAGGATCTTGGACATGCATATACACTTATCCGGTGTGAGTTTCAAGTCACTGGGTCTGAGACTTGAACTGTGGTCAACTATGTGGGAATCCAGCGGTGTAACCATTATGTCATCTGCTGGTCCCAAATTATTGAGTTTTAAATTCCAGTTATTGGGAACCAGCAGTTAGCATAATGGCTATGTCACTGGACTCCCATGTAGTTGACCGCGGTTTGCGTCCCGGACCTGGTGGCTTAAAACTCACGCCGGGTGTGTGTGCGTGCGTGCCCAAGATCCCAAGAGGAGAATGGAGGAGAAGGGATTGCGGTGTGACCATCCCCCCTAGGGGGTGATTTCTCGCTTTCTGTCTCTATGTCTCTCTCTGTCTGTCTGGTGAGCGCAAGCGCCCTATAGCAAAAAAACCTCTCCAAAAAAAAAAAAAAAATTCCAGTTATTATATATTTTTTCCATTTTAACTTATAGTTATTTTTTGTTGTTTTTATTCATGTTTTAATCCCATTTTACTAAATATATTAAACTATTTATTTTATATTTTATGATTGATAATCTAATATCTAAATTTTCCATATATTTGATTCTATTTTCTCTTATTTCTGCTGGTTCTTACTCATAGTATCTTTTATTCTTGTGTTACGTGTGTGTGTGTGTGTGTGTGTGTGTATGTGTTTATGACTCTGAATTAATATTTTTCAGAAAAGTGAGAATTCTTTGAGGCCTGACTTGAAGGTATGTTACTCCAGAAAAGAAATGTATTTAATTCTATTGTGTCTGGGACCATTTTACATTAAATTCTTAACTTGAGGTTTCTCAGACCACATAGGGAGTATGCAGTCAGGAATGAAACCATGGGAAACCTGTTGTGGTTATTAATATTTGGGCTTTTTCCCTCTACTGTCCACTTATTCAGCACTAAAGTCAGGTGATCATCCCTGAATTTCTAGTTAGGGGAAAGGGAATTGGGTTATTTTTAGTGTACCGTTGCACAGTATATGTGGCACTCTATGATCCCATTGACTGGAGGAATCACATACTATGCTTTCTAATGCAGGCAAGCCCTGGCCTGTTGCTCCATTTTACCACCTCCCAGGAGGCGGTGGGGAGATCTAAGCTCAAGATCATTGTTTTGTGAGGTGTACACTCCCAACAGAAAAGCAGTAGGAGCTGTATATGTTCACATTGTCACTTAGGTTTGACGTCTGAATGTTCCTCAATATCTTGTTGGATCATTGATGCCTCTAAAAAAGAAGTTTCGATACTTTAGCATTTTAATGTTTTCATTAGGAGGTCTAGAAGGTATCTAGTCTCTCATATTTCTAGAAATGGAAGTTCCTTTTTTTCTTTAAAGTAATGAAAGTAAAGGTTATAGGTCATCCTTACTCATTTCACACACACTTGAAATTATTTCTTGTACCATAATAAATACTTTTGTTAAAAATTAATAAAGGGATGGGGCCAGAAGATTGCATAGTGGTTACGGCATTGGATCCCACAGGGCTAACTCCACGGTTCAAGCATGGACCTGGGGGCCTGAAAAACACACTGACAGTGTTTGCATCCCAAATCCTGAGAGGAGAATGGACGAGTGTGGCCATCCCCCCTGGGGCGGAGGATGATTTATCACTTTCCCTCTCTTTCTGCCTCTCTGTTTCTTTCCAGCAAGTGCATGTACCATATGGCAAAACAAAACAAAACAAAACAAAAACAAAAACAAAAACAAAAACCAAACAAAACAAAAAACTAAAAACTAAAATAAAAATTAACAAAGGGGATATAACTAAATAAATTATCTCACACAGTTATCGAAAAGGAAGGAAACTCATCTATAGGTAGATCCACAAAGGTAAATGTTAAATTAAATGGGAACATTTATACTATTTTGGTTCTTTTCTATTTTTGTACATTTAAAAAAATAAAATGAAGTATGAGATATCCCTTGCAAGAATCCTATGGAGTGCTATTTTCATTGTATGGTGAGAGCCCTAAGAGTTGAGGCTGGTGATAATTAAGGGTAGTGTAATGATAGCTAAATTATATTTCATTGAATTGATACAATATTTTTGTTTTCCTATTTTACTTACTGTCACTAAAGTTAACTCCAATGTCATTGTTATAAATACCTGCAATTGCCAGAGAGACAGAGAAACAGAAAGCAAGAAATCACCCCTCAGGGGGATGGCCATGTTGCTATCTCTTCTCCACTCTCCCCTTGGGATCTTGGGCATGCATGCATACGCACCTGGCATGAGTTTTAAGCCACATGGTCCTGGACTTGAACTAGAATTGACCACATGGGAGTCCAGTGATGTAACCACTATGCCTTCTGCTAGTTCCAAAAGTTGAGATTTTAAAATAAACATTTCTGTGGCTATTTCCCTGAGACAGCTTGAGATAAGACCAATCGGGGATCATACTGGTGCTGTATTGCACGTGCTGAATTATGTTTGTATTGGGTCATTGGAAAAGTCATGACATATTTTTCTATGTTTTTCTATGCAGAAATGTGTCATGACTTTTCAGACCACCCATAGAATTACTGAATTAAGACTCAGGGTATGGTCCTCTTAGCTGTTAGAGTGCTTCTCAGCACGTCTCCTGACCACATAGAGAGATTAGATGAGGAATGAAGATATTCCATAACATTCATTTGCCTCTTGCCTATTGTCATCCCCTTTTTCTTCTCACTGTGTTGACAAAAGCTAGGAGATAATCTTAAATATCGTTTATACTTTTACCTTGTATTTTATTTTGTGACACTGTTTTCTGTGTAAAGTCCCAGTTATGTAGCGGTAAAAGAACTTACCCTTGTTTCCACTGACAGGGAAAAATTAATCTTAATCAGACTATCTTAAATTTTCTTGGGGGTGGGGGAGCAGGGTTAGGTACCTTTTCAGAGTCCTGACCACTACGTTGTCAGGCACTCTCACTAGATCCAAACCAGGTTTATGAGGTTATCTTTCTAAACTGAATATTATTATTGTAATTATTTCTGCTATTTTTATTATTAGTTTGGTGTTTTTTTTTTTTTTTTTTTTAGTTGTTACTATGTACAAAGTACTGTGCTAAGCCTTTAGAGCAATCTTTTAAAGAAGGTACTATTTATTGTACTCATTTTGTAGGAAACTGAAGAGATTAAGTAATTATCTGAAACCACTTTCAGCAGAGCCAGGGTTCAAACCCAGACTTGCCCTTAGCAAGCTCTGGGTACTATATTGCCTCTCTAATAGAAAATAATTTATCCAGGCACCAGCAGGTGGAGTAATGGTTAGGTCACTGGACTCCCATGTGGTCAATTGTGGTTCGATTCCTGGACCTGGTGGCTTAAAACTCATGCCTGGTACGTGCGTGTCCAAAATCCCGAGAGGAAAATGGAGGAGAGGGATTGTGGAATGGCCATTCCCCCTGGGGGTGATTTCTTGCTTTCTGTCTCTCTATCTCACCAGTGAGTGCACATGCCCTATAGCAAAAATCTCTCTTAGAAAAAAAAAAAAAGTAAAGAAAAAAATGTATTCACCAAGACCTTGTTCTTCAAAGTGCAGCCCGTAGATCAGCAATGCTGGGATCACCTGGGTGCTTATTAGAAAGGCAGAATTTACCCCACCCCAGACCTATTCAATCAGAATCTGCTTTTTAATACTGATAGATGACCTCATCTTTACTAACATTAAAGTTTGGGAAGTCCTACTCTAAAACAGAACATTAAAAAGCAGATTAGGGGTCAGCAGGTGGCGTGGTGGTTAAGGCACTGCACTCTGACATGGATTTGGGTACCAGACCTGGTGGCTTGAAAATAATGCCAAATGTGTGTACATTCGTGCCCAAAATACCAAGAGGAGTATGTAGGAGAAAGCACTGTGGTGTGGCCATTGTCCCTGGGGGGGTGGTGGTGGTGGGGATTTCTTACTTTCCCAACTCTCTGTCTCTCTCTGTCCCTCTCCAGTGAGCACATGTGCCCTATGACAAAAACCTAGAAAGAAGAAGGAGAAAGAAAGAAAGAAATAAAGAAGGAAGGAAAGAAAGAAAGAAAGAAAGAAAGAAAGAAAGAAAGAAAGAAAGAAAGGAAGGAAGGAAGGAAGGAAGGAAGGAAGGAAGGAAGGAAGGAAGGAAGGAAAGAAGGAAGGAAGAAAGGAAGGAAGAAGGAAAGAAAGGTAGATTAACTTACTTGGAGAAGACTTTCTGGAAGAGGTAGAATATCAGTTAATATTTGTAGTAGGATAATTTCAGCTTTTGTCAACAGATATTTCTATGGACTAAATGTGTGTCTCCAAAATTTATAAGTTGAGGGACCAGCAGTTAGCGTAATGGCTATGTCGCTGGACTCCCATGTAGTCGATCACAGTTCGAGTCCCGGACCCGCGGCTTAAACTCACGCTGGGCACCTATACATGTGTGCCCAAGATCCAAGATCCCGAGAAGAGAATGGAGAAGGGATTGTGGCATGGCCATCCCCTGGTGGGGGGGGGGGGTGATTTCTCGCTTTCTTTTTTTTTTTTTTTTTTTTTTTTTTTTGGAGAGGTTTTTGCTATAGGGCGTGTGCGCTCGCCAGATAGAGAGAGACAGAGAGATAGAAAGCGAGAAATCATCCCCCAGGGGGGATGGCCATGCCACAATACCTTCTCCTCCATTCTCCTCTCAGGATCTTGGGCACACACGCACATACGCCCGGCGTGAGTTTAAGTCACCAGGTCCAGGACTCGAACCGCAGTCGACTATGTGGGAGTCCAGCGACATAGCCATTATGCTAACTGCTGGTCCCGATTTCTCACTTTCTGTCTCTCTGTCTCTCTCTGGCTTTCTGGCAAGCACACGCGCCCTATAGCAAAAACCTCTCCAAAAATAAATAAATAAATAAATAAAATTTTGTAAGTTGATACCTTTATCCTCAATCTGGTGGTACTTGAAAGTGGAGTCTTTCAGAGGTAATAAGTTTTCACGATGAACTTAATACACGTATAAGAAGAGATACCAAAACAACAATGTCATCTCCTCCTGAGGATACAGCGAGAAGGTGGCCATCTGGGACCAGGAAGAGGGCCCTCATCAAGAACCAGACTGGTTGGTGCCTCAGTCTTAGGCTTCCAGCATTCAGCACTGTGAGAAGTAAGTGTTTGTCATTTCCCTTTTCTTTTGACTTTAATTTGCTGTTCTTTTCCTAACTTCTTGTAAACGATGCTTGCATCATTAAGTTTCGTCTTACTTTTTACTACATATATTTAATGGTATCAATTTCTCTTGAAGCATGCCTTAAATTGTATCTCACAAGTTTTGTTATTTTGAATTTTCAGTTCAAAATACTTCATATGTTTTTTTTTTCCTTTGGCTTTTGTACATTAGAAATAGATGTATTATTTTTCAAATATGCGGGAATTTTAAAGATTTTTTTCAAACACTGACATTTAGTTTAATCTCATTGCAGTTAGAGAACACACTAGGTATGATATCAGTTCTTTGAGCTTGTTAAGACTTGCTTTACAGCACATGCTCAGATTTTGAGAATGATCTATAAGCATTTGAGTCATTGGGTACAGTGCCCCATTTATGTAATCATCATTGTTCCTCTTCCTTTTGTTCAAATTGTACAGTCTATGTAGTCTAGCAATTTCTATTCATGATTGTGGGTTTGTGTGTTTCTACCTTTAGTTCTGACAGTTGCTTTAGATATTAGAGTCACATTATCAGTTGTATACAAACTTAGAATTGTTATATCTTCCAAAGGAATTGACTTCTTTATCATTATGAAGTATTCTTTTCTGTCTTACACATATATACACTCACACATACATCCACACACACACATAGTATAAGTATATACTATATGTATAGTCTTAAATGCTACTTTGCCTGAAATTACTACGGAGACACCAGCTTTCTCTTTGTAGGTGTTTGCATGGTATATGTTTTTCTTTCATTATACTTTATAAAATTTTTAACACGTGTCTTTTTTGAACCGCACAATTGAGTTTTATTTTGTTAACTCAGTCTTACCATCTGTCTTTTCATCAGAGCATTTAGTTTACTAGTACTTATTATCACAGTTATGGGTACCTCTGTCTTGCTGGGAGAACCTAGAATTAGGTTTGTAGGCTACAGCTAATAGAGTGGCATTTCTGAGATATTTACTGTGGCTCTGATTTTCTACATGTGTCCTAAGTATATTGAGAAAATTTCCATCTTGGTTTTAAAATACTCTGTGAAAAGTGGGGACAGTGACGAGCTGAGATTTAAAGAGGTTAGATTCCATATGGGATATGTATTCAATGAACTGACCAGGACAGGAATCATACCAAGTCTCCAAATACAGCCAGACCCAATCTTCACTTTGTCACTGATGGAGCAAGAAAATATCTAGGCTTATTGAATTATAATTACAGCTATATGAATCACACACCACTATATATATAGCCACGGTGATTTTATCTGTGATATTAAAAGGGTCTTTTTAATGGGGTTTCATTGTAATTTTAATAGACTGGAGAAAGTAATGAGGGAGTCATTGCTTGTGTGTATTGGGGTGAAAAGGCAGGAAAGATATCTGAAGGAATCATTGAAGTGTTAAAAATATATTGAGGCTGGGATCAGGATTGGGGAGGTGTGCCTGAAGTTAATGACTTATATATAAGGTCCTTGTAACTAAGGTACCAGTTCAGAATAGAAGTTTATAAAAGGCAAGAAAAATAGGATTTTAAATCCAAATATAGATTCCTGTTCTATGGTAGAACTGAACTAAATATTTTAGATGACCAGAACACTTGTAAAAACAGGTTTTTGAGAGAAATAAGGAAATTTGAATATTGATTATTAAATAACATTAAGGAATCATCATTAATTTTGTAGCTTTGACTATTTGCCAGTCATGTCAAAAATCGTCCTTATTTTTTAGAAACTTACGCAGAGGTAGTTAAGGTTGAAATGACATAGATATATCAGGAATTTGCTTTAAAGTATGGCCATAACAAAGAGAAAGAGAAAAATAGAGGGATAAAATAAGTCTTCCAAAATGTTAAAGGGCATTTAATTTTATCAACAGGTATTAGGAGAATGTATTACAGTATTTTCTCTACTTCGGTGTATGTTTAAAAATTACAATAAAAATTTTAAAAATTCTTGAAAGGCACAGTGTCATTTTAATATTAAAATGTAAATATTTTCATGATATATAAAGGTTTTACATATAATATTTTAAAGCTGGCCAGAGGCTGGAAAATGAACCAGAGAATGCTAAGGATGGTGCTGGCATCTGCTGTAGTGGAATGAGCACCAGCCAGGATAGATGTTTCAAGCTTCTACTTCCATTTATCTTTCTGAGCCTCAGTTATTTTGTGTGTGTGTGTGTGTGTGTGTTTGGTTTCTAAGATGGGACATTAGCCTAGATGAGCTCAAAAGGTTTTTTTACAAGATCTTATTATCAGTGGTTCTGAATGTACTGAATATCTTGGACTTGTTAGACTTTTTTGTGTACTAATAACAGAATTGGGAATGCCTACAAGGTAAGATGCTTCAGATTGCACTCCTTCAAATTCTGGTGGTTTTAAAGAACTCCTTCAAGGTGAAGGATGAGTGGGACCAGCAGTTAGCATAATGGCTATGTCGCTGGACTCCCATGTAGTCAACCGCGGTTCAAGTCCCGGACCCGGCGGCTTAAACTCACGCCGTGTGCGTGTGTGCCCAAGATCCCGAGAGGAGAATGGAGGAGAAGGGATTGCGGTGTGGCCATCCCCCCTGGGGGCTGATTTCTCGCTTTCTATCTCTCTGTCTCTCTCTGTCTTTCTGGTGAGTGCACGCGTCCTATAGCGAAAAACCTCCAAAAAAGAAGAAAAAAAAAAAAAGGTGGAGGATGAGTACTGAACTCCTTCAAGGTGAAGGAAGAGTGCCAGTCATTATCTGTTTCATGTTTTAAAAATGTTGTGGGCCAGTCCATGGCCTGTGCTTAGAATCCCACATGGCTGACTGCACAGTTGAAGTCCTGTGAGACACAACCAACTGGTTGTGTGTGTGCACCCAAGATCCTGAAAGGAGGGAGAGATGGAAAAGAGGAGATTGCGGTGTGACCATAACCCATGGGGGGGGAGCTTTCATGCTCTCTCTCTCTCTGAGTCTTTCTCTGACAGGCACACGCACCCTCTGGCAATTTTTTATTTTTTATTTTTTCTGCCAACTCCCATAGGAAGAGTTGGTCTGTTGGTGTCTGTTGTGTACAATTATTTTTATAGCCCTCACTCTGTTGTATTGCATTTGCCCTCTCACTGCTGTTTGCTTCCTGAATCCCTGTGACACAGTCTGGCATGTAAAGAGGCCTAAAGAGATTTTGTTGAATGAATAAATGGGTGAGGAATGAATGAATGAATAAATAAAAATGAACTAAAAGGATTTTGTAGTGTTTAACTTAATTTCACGGAACATAAGAATACAAATAAGAATTTACCTTTACTATTACGTTTAGAAAGCTTTGGCCCCTCAATGGAGTACACGTTCATGGGCTCATTCACTTTTCCCTGTCGCCTCCTTACTCCAACCTCTTCAGTACTCCTCAGAAGCGCATTATTTCCTGAAGGATTTATTTCATCAGAAAGCATTAAGTTATGTCTTTCCCTCATCACTTAAATTTCTATCTATTCCTACAATTGGGGTCAGGAGTTTGGGGAAGCCGCAGGTGAATTGTGGTGGATCTTTCAGAGAGTTGACTTTACTCAGATATTTAAAGAGACAATGTTATTGGTTGGTTATTTAAAGCATTATTTTATATCAAAACAAACTTGGATGTAATTTGGAGTAGATGATCACAAATTTTAGAATACACCTTGAGATTATTGGGATTCATTTGGGTTATGATTATCTTCCCCACTTTAACTCTTGGGTCATGATTTAATCTTTTTATGGTACTTTGGTATAAAATGCCCAAGTTGCACTGACCTATGACATATATAAAACATTCAAAGACTTATAAATGAAAGCAAGTTATTTATTCTATTTTTGAACTATCATATTTTCATTTGTCAAGCACACCTCAATGAAGCTGGAGGGAAAAAGCTGTCATATTTTCTTTAGGACTAACTTGATTGTTTTGTCCTCGTGTATGAACACACATCCCCTGCTGTTTTGGACTGTGAAATATAATTTATAAAAAATGTTAAGAAACACGTTTAGTAAAATCCTAGTCAAAGTACACAAGATTTTCTTTTCTTTTTTTTTAATAGCAGATAATTTGAAACAATCGTCAGTTCCAGAGCTGACCAGATGCCCCATTTCTCTTTAATAAAAGGATTGGATAACTTACATCCACTTAATTCATTCAAGTCTGAGTTTTTTTTCTTGTTGTCTTAGATTTCAGATGAATACTCATTTATTCAGTCAATGTAGTCAATATTCAAAACTGTCTTATTGAACTATAACTTGATCTCTATCTTTATGTTCTATTTTTGGAGAATGCATATGGATAAATTTAAATTCATTTCTCACATTTGCTAGACTGTTTAACTGAAAAGGACCCTGGTACTCCAGAGGTCTGCAGTGCTTATAGTCACACTTACTGTATTTAAATATTCCTAATTCAGCCCAGTTAAAAAAATGGCACTAGCACAGTTTCCTGAATGTAGACAATAAAGGCTTCTAACTTGGAATAATAATAGTAATAAACAAAGCACATACACTCTGTCCCTTTTTTTTAAATCTATAAAATCAACAGTTATTTATCCTTAGGAAAGTTATAAAATAGGATAATAAGTTAAATCAAACACTTAGTAAATACAGAAATTATTAAGGGGAAAATGTTATTTAGATTATTCTAAAAGGTAGGAAATATGTCATTCCATTTTATTTTTCGAATCCATGAGGCATTTCCCATGACTTATTTTTTTTAATTTTCTTTTTCTTCAGTGACCTCTACAGTTGTTTGTATTCCTTCTCAAAAGAGCTCTGCATGTGTAACCTTCATGTCTTCGCCATATACTCCACACATGCTTTCTGCCGATGGAAATAATAACTCTGCAAACATAATCATTAGTGTGGTTAAACATGAATTTGTGTGATGTAGGCCGGAGAGGAAGCAAAACAGGCTTCTCTCTCGGGGTGATCAGGTACAGGGGTTTATTTGATTTTGAGACAGAGAGAATTTAGTGAAGAGCTTTCCATTGGCCTGGCTCAAAAAGTGGGACATGTGGAAGTGGGGAGTTTGTAGGTTTTGGAAAGGGATGAGTAAAATGTGTACTTTAACAGAGATAAGGGGGCTTATATACAGTCACAAGATACCGTCCCAAGGACAAGATGTTGGAAGAGTCCTGTTATCAATGAGTCAAAATTGTCTGTTAATGATTGTAGGCGTGACTCACCCATTACAGGGATATGATGCCTGGGACAGGATATAGGAAGACTTCTGTTATCAAATGGGCTAGAATGGCCTGTTAACATCTGTGGGCCTGACTCACCCCAGGCTCTCTGGAAGGGATTTTGGAAAAAGGAAAAAGCAGTCAGATTTCTGTCCTCATTTCTTTAATCTCTTGTATCATAGTTTTTACAGATGCTTTGAAAGTCAACAGTGACTCTCTCTCTCTCTTGTTTTTAAAGCATTGTTCATTTAATTTTATTTATTATTATTATTCTTAAATCTGACCAGAGAGAAACAGAGAAAGTGAGAGGGAAAGTGAGAAATCACCTCCTGGGGGCGTGGCCACACTGTACTCCCTTCTACTCCGTTCTCCTCCTGGGATCTTGGCACACTAGCACATGGGCTCGGTGTGATTTTCAAACCACTGATTTGGGACTCAAACCTCCATTGTCCATGTGGAGTCCAGCGACATAATTACCATGCCATCTGCTGGCCCCCAGTGACTCTCTTTTAGTCAAAACAAGGCCTTTTGCTCAGATAGATGCCTTACACTCCCTACTCTTTTTCTAGCATTAAGTTTTCTAGTCATCCCATTTAGGAAGCTCTGTCTTATCTTGATTTTTATGGCACTGTGTTTCTTGGTCTTCTTACAACCTCTTGGACAGTTTTTTTTTGTTTCTTTTAAAGGTTCGTTTCTCTTTGGCATCCTCTGGGATTTGTCTTCCTTGAGACCTTTTCTGTGGAATTAGTTGCTGTCTCAAAAGTCCAGATTTTTGTTTTGCTATAGAGTGTGCATGCTCTCCAGAGAGTGACAGAGAGAGGGAAAATGAGAAAATTAGAAATTGCCCCCCCCCACCACCAAAGAGAATAGTCACACCACAATCCCTTCTACTTTATTCTTCTTGGGGGATTTTGGACATGCATATGCAAGTACCTGACATGCTTTTCAAACCGCCAGTTCTGAGATTGAACTGTGGAGTCAGCCACATGGGATCCAGCACCATAACCACTATGCCACCTTCTGGTTCCATCCATTTGTTACCTTTTTTTTTTTTTTAAGAGGTTTTTGCTTTAGGGCATGTGTGTGCACTCACCACAGAGAAAGAGAGACAGACACAGTGAGAGGGAAAGTGAGAATTACCTCCCTGGAAAATGGCCACACTGCAATCCCTTTTTCTCCATTCTCCTCCCAGGATCTTGGGCACACATACACACACAAGTGCCTGGTGTGATTTTTTTTTTTCTTTTTTTTTCTTTTTTTCCAGTGTGATTTTCAAGCCACCAGCCGGCGACTCAAACCACAGGTCAGCCATGTGGGAGTTCAGCAACATACCAAGATACCACTATACCATCAGTTGGTCCCCTTTTGTTAACTTTTAACCAAAGTATTTATCTTATGTACGAGAAATAATTTCAAGTATGTGACGTTATGAATAAGGATGACTGTAACCTTCACTTGAATTTTTTTTTTTCTTTTTTTGGAGAGGTTTTTGCTATAGGGCGCGTGCGTTCGCCAGACAGACAGAGAGAGACAGAGAGACAGAAAGCGAGAAATCAGCCCCCAGGGGGGATGGCCACGCTGCAATCCCTTCTCCTCCGTTCTCCTCCCAGGATCTTGGGCACGCACGCACACGCACCCGGCGTGAGTTTAAGCCACTGGGTCCGGGACTCGAACAGCAGTCGATTACACTAACTGCTGGTCCCACTTGAATTATTTTTAAAAGAAAAGTGAACTTCCATTTCTAGAAACATGAGGAACTAGATAACTCCCAGACCCCAGAGGTCAAGTTTGTAGTTCTGTTTTCCTCAGCTCCACAGCTCTTACTCATATGTCCACCTGCACATCTGCTGGAGAATAACCTCAAAGATGACCTCAAATACAAACAGCCATGGGAACCAGCAGTTAGCGTAATGGCTATGTCGCTGAACTCCCACGTAGTCAACCGCGGTTCGCGTCTCGGACCCGGTGGCTTACAACTCACGCCGGGCGCGTGTGCGTGCATGCCCAAGATCCCGAGAGGAGAATGGAGGAGAAGGGATTGCGGCGTGACCATCCCCCCTGGGGGGGTGATTTCTCGCTTTCTGTCTCTATGTCTCTCTCTGTCTGTCTGGCGAGCGCACACGCCCTATAGTGAAAAACCTCTCCAAAAAAAAAAAAAAATACAAACAGCCATGACACTGGAAACATCTCAGGCCTACTTCCCTCCCTAACTTAATTTCTAATATTTTAATCACTCATAGGGTAAGTTCCATCGATCCTTCTAGAAAAAAATCTCTTGTAATTATTTCAAACTTAGTAGGAATCAAATAGCTCATCCCAAATTACCAAGCTAGTAGGTAGAACTAGAAACAGAGGTGAAGTCTTAGAATCTGAAGACCAAAGACTTGCTTATAAGACCCACTTGTGTCTTACATGGAATCCTTGGTACCAGATGTATTTCAGGATTTGGAATTTTTTAGAGTTTATAAGGATGGTAGTATACATGTGCTATTCAGAAGATAATACCTTTTTGGGGTAGTACAGTCAACATAATCAAACATACTAAAATGTATGCAGAAAAATGTGTGGTAATTTACATGGTATGTGATAAATCAAGCCTATAAAAAGTCTCTCATCGGTTTAGGTTAGGTTTTCCACAAAATGTGGTCAGGCAAAGTGTAACTACCAAAGGAATTACTGTAGGACCAGCAGTTAGCATAATGGCTATGTCACTGAACTGCCGTGTAGTCCACTGTGGTTCAAGTCTCAGACTTGGTAGCTTAAACTCACACCAGGCGTGTGTGCGTGCGTGCCCAAGATCCCGAGAGGCGAGTGGAGGAGAAGGGATTGCGGCGTGGCCATTCCTCCTGGGGGGTGATTTCTCACTTTCTGTCTGTCTGTCTCTCTCTGTCTCTCTGGCGAGCACATGTGCCCTATAGCAAAAACCTCTCCAAAAAAAAAAAAAAAAAGAAATTACTATAAAACTTCAGTAATTGAGAGCTTTTGGGGTTTTGGAAAGGATTGTGGGCCTAGAATATTAATCACTCGGAATTAATGTTTGTAGTTTGTTTTATTTTATCTTTTTTTTTTTGGGTGGGAGAGATTTTAGCTTTAAGGGATGTGTACTGGCTGGAGAGACAGAGAGATAGAGAGACACAGAGAGAGGCAGAGAGATAGAAAGCGAGAAATCGTCCCTTCCTGGGGAATGGCCATGCCACAGTCCCTTCTCCTCCATTCTTCTCTTAGGATTTTAGGTACACATGCATATGCATAAGCATGAGTTTTAAGTCACCAGGTCCAGGACTTGAACCACAGTAGACAATGTGGGAGTCTAGTGATGTAACCGTTATGCCATCTGCTGGTCCCAGTGTCTATAGTTTTGATAGTACATTTTCATTCCACAGATGAGCAACTTTTCCTACGAGCATCTGGGGAAGCAAAGTATTTTTGTACCTTAAAGAATTTGGAGGGGACCAGCAGTTAGCATAATGGCTATGTCACTGAACTCCCATGTAGTCGACCACGGTTCGAGTCCTGGACCTGGTGGCTTAAACTCACACTGGGTGTGTGTGCATGCGTGCCCAAGATCCCGAGAGGAGAATGGAGAAGAAGGAATTGCGGCGTGGCCATCCCCTCTTGCTTTCTGTCTCTCTGTCTCTCATTGTCTTTCTGGTAGCGCACATACCTTATAGCAAAAACTTCTAAAAAAAAAAAGCATTTGAGGAAATTAGGAGGTGTCTGAGGCCCAACTTGTTTGAGACAGACTCATCGGTAGACAGTCTCCTGACATATAGCACTCCACAGGTCAGGAGTTGAGGGTTAGAAACTCAGGTATTATTATTCGATTTTTTTTTCATGACACAAATTTTCCATGAACTCTTCCTCCCCCCCACCCTTTTGTTTTTTCAAGGCTTTTGCCATAGAGTATGTGGGCTCTCTGGAGAGAGACAGAGAGAGAAGACAGTGTGAGGGAAAGTGAGAAACCACCCCCAAGGGGAGATGGCCAAGCCACAAACCCCTCTCCTCCACTCTCCTCCTAAGACCCCGGGCCTGCAGGCACACATGCCTGTTGTGATCCTTTAACCCCCAGGTCCAGGACCCAAACCATAGCCGGCCATGTGGAGTCCAGCACCATAACTACCATGCCACCCACTGGCCCCTCAGGTATTATTAATGAATTCCAGTCAGTAGGTAGCCTGAAGGCCTGGGGGACTTAAGATTTCAGATAGTTGTGAAGACTTACATGGAACTTTGTAAGACTTCAAACTCCATTCATTATCAAACCTAGTTCTCTGCCTTTACTTTTTTTTTTTTTTTTTAAACTTTTAGGTCTTGATATGGTAAAGAATACCAAGCATAATCTGTATAAGCATAATTCAAACCAACTTCCCTATTAGTAGCTCTTTGAAATAGCTATTGCATACAGCACTGTACAGGGAGTTAAGTGACCTGCAGCTTTATGGGGGCCAGAGCTGAAAGGAAGTTCATCGGGATGGATTAGCCACAAAGGAGGTGCATCCAGGGGAGAACACAATTATATGGGGAGAAAGCAAGTGAAGTCTGTACTGGGGGTGGTTATTCTGGGTACACTGGTGTGTCCTCAGTTCAGATGGGTTCCCGTCTTTGAGCTCTGTTTCATTTGTTGGCATTGCTTGCGTAAGTTTTAGCAAGTTTATTTTTTGGTGATTTGTCTTTCTCATGTGGAAAATTAAACTAACCATACTTACATCTTCCTGCCTCACAGAGGAAGTGTGACAATTAATGGTTTAATGCTGGAAAAGAGCTTAAAGATCTTTAGATAAAAGTACTGTTATCAATCATAGTATAGAATCATTTGGACTCTAGAATAATGGTTCTGAAGAGATTACTAAAATACCGCCAATGTGTATTTATTAGAGTAGATACTTTTTCAGGTTATAGCTGTGGTTTCTAATTTAATAAATCTAATTTTATTTAATCAATCCATTCTAAATGGGACTGGAACCCCATCAGAGAGAGATATTATACCAAAAGTGCACAATAGATAATTATCCTGGACTTATCTTAATTCGTTCCCTAATTAAGGTTTTGGTTTTGTTTCTTTTACTTTACTTTTTTCCCCCCAGTCAAGCTATGGGACCTCTGAAAACAACTCTCTCAGTGACTTAAAAGGAAAGTAATTTTGGGCTAGCCTGCGGCATGGTGGTTGTGGATTCCACATGACTGACTACGCAGTTCAAATCCTGGACCTGGTGACTTGAGAAACACACCAGAAGTGTGCTTAGGTGTCCAAAATCATGAAAGGAGGGAGTAGAGAAGGAGAAGAGATTGCAGTATAACTATTCCCCTTGGGGGCGCAGTTTCTATTTTTCTGTCTTTCTGGTGTGGCACATGCCCTCTGGCAAAATTTTTTTTAAAAAAAGTTTATCAATCTAAGTTTTTAAAGATGTTTTTCTTTCATTTACTAAACAATACAACATGCTAATGTACTCGAAAAATAAATTGAAATAATGTGTTATACTGAGAATAATTTTCTTTAACATTTTCATTGAGTAACTCAGGAGTTTAGATTAATTACTCTTCTAAAGCTTTATATGTAATTACTTTCCTGTGTATGTTTGTATGGGATAGAAAACAGAAAAGATATAATTTTTGTTACCAATCAAAGTTACAAGTAAAAATTCATGACAAATTTAAATGTAAAAAAATTAGAATAATTTTGAAAAGAACTTCACATTTAACATAAAAATATAAACTCATTTAATAGAAATGAAAATTATAAATTAAAAAAGTCTTTTTAATTACTCAACTGAAATGCCAGCCAGGCTGTTTCGGTTAGTATTGTTTTAGGGGGAAAAAAAACCACTTTTAAGCCTAGTACAAGTCTTCACAAGAAGCTATTTTCAAATTGTATCTTAAATAATTACTTCTCAACAAATATAATTTTGTTTGAATCTCTTAGTACATTATGTTGGAGATAATTTGATAGAGCAGTGGGTAGATTAAATTTGGAAAGAATAAAGACTAAATACTTGAAGTTAAATTGCAACCTGAACTTTCAATCTAATGATCATGTTTTTTATTTAGTAAATAAAGTGAATACAAAATTTAATATCCTTAGACAATCATACAGTATAATCGATTGTGGTGTCTTCTACTTAACTGCAGTTTGATAAGTTTGGTATTACATACTTTCAAAATAATTTACAGATAGTTTAGATGGGAAAAACTTCTTATACATGCAACCACATTGGACAGTAATCTAATATGTTTATTTTAGTGAATATAAATAACCAGGAAGCACATTGTAATAAATAATTATTTTCCTTTTGGTATTCATTTCAGTAATTCACTATTGAATTATATTAGTCAAGCACCTAAAATTATATTATTGAATATACAAATTCCATTACTTGACATTAGCTCAAAAGTGTGCTTTTCATACCTACTTCTAGCATTTTGTTAATGATCTCAAAAGTGTTTTCAATTTAATAGATGAAATGTTGTTGCTTTGAAAGTCAGAGACACTGACTTAGAAAATTAACACTTTTTCACAGGTCACAAAGAAATGAGTAACAATTGCAAATTAACTTCTAATTCTCACTGAGATGATTTCTTTGGGATTAAATTTATATTGTGAATATATATATATATATATATATATATATATATATATATATAGTTAAACTTATGTTATGGAATTCTTAAGGATAAAGTAGTATCCCTGAAAAAAATTTCACATTTTTGTTCTTTTGGGAAATTTTGGTTTATGAACTATTTTATTTGGAAAGTGCTTTATATAATTTAGTCAAAACACATTTCAAATTCATAGCTACTTCAGAATTAAGGGGACTTATTCAAATGAAGAAATAAACAAATTGAGAAATACTATTTTGCATATTCACATTTATCATTGGAGTAGGGGGAATTTCTTGTTAAAGTAGATTCTCTGTGTCATATGAAAACAAATGACTCAGGAAAAACAAGGCTGTATTGCCACCTGGGGGCTTTTGGGGACATCACAGTTTGTGAAAACTAATCCTAGAAGGTAATTGTAAATTACTTGCATTTGCCCTTTAGAACAATAATTACCGTTTATTTTTCCCTTTTCTGATTTTTATAGTGGTAACACAAAAGAGAAAATGGTTCAAAATATTACCCTATTGTCCACAATTCACATTACCATGATATTTCTTTCCTTTAACCAAGGAATATTTTTCTCTTCAAAAGACAGGAGGATATATATAACCCAAGATAACTAAAATTTTATATTACATTGAGATGCAATAGGATTACAGGGTCAAGTCAAATAAGGAAAAGGTTAAGCAAAAAGACATAGTAATATGTATCTATGGCAGTGAAAATGTCCCCTCTTCTTTTTGTTGACCTCAAAAACCATAGCAGAGCTACCTTAGGGAGATAGAATTGAGATGTGATACAGAGCAATACCTTTTTTCAGGGGAGAGTTCATTTGCATTCATTATTTAGTAATCTTTGTAGAATGCCTGCTGTTTGCTAAATATTGTTGATAAGAAAGACTATGCTGTAAGAAAATAGTAAATTTAATACATATTAGATACAAATATGCAAGTTGCTAATGTCCTTACCTACAGTATTTTTGTTGTTTTATAAGAAAATGTTTATTTTTTTCTTTACCATTCTTAAAGACATTTTGACTATCTTATGCTTTAACTACATTTTTCCCGCTTGGTTGGTTTTCAAATCTGTTGCTATGAGCAATGCCATATTTAATTAAAAGCTTATTATTCTATTTGTCAAGTTATTCACATCCTTTTTGTTTTTTCTGCTAATTAGTTACTAGCATATATAGTAGATATTTAATAAATATGACTAGATAAATTAATTTTTGGAGATTTCCAGTTTTCCCAACAGAAAATATAGATTATAAAGAAAAAGAAAAAAAGTTGAGATAGACAGTGACTACAGCTTTGAAATAAAGGATTTTGTCCACTGTTTGCAGCTTAACTCTAATTAATTTGTGCATATGTTCAAGGAGTAAGTATGGCCTAGTTGCTGCAAGGGTATTTAAGCAAGAAGAATGAATTTGCAACAGAGTCTGATTGTTTTTTAGTTAACTAGTCACTATAACATCTGCTAGAAGCTCTGGCGAGAAGTTGATGAAATTTATAATGTTTAAAGATGAAGAACAGTCAGTTATCCGGGGACTACGTGAACTGTATTGTGTTACTGTGGCAGAAACTAGTAGTGGTTCCTCAATATCTGTCTTTATTGTCAGCAATAGAATTTTGATTTGGGAATCTGACTGCTCAGAATTGTGGCTCCCCTGCCTGTGTCCATGTAACTAAGTTCTTGCTAGTGAGTTGTAAATGGAAATATTCTGTAGCAACTTCTAAAAGACATTAATTAATTAATTTAAGGTTTTTGTCATAGGGTACATATGCTTACCAGAAAGGACAGATTCAGAGAGAGGGAAAATGAGAAATCACTCCGTAGGGGTGATGGCCACAGGGCAATCCTGTCTCCTCCCTTCTCCTCTATCGATTTAGGGCACACATGCACATGTGCCTGGCATGAATTTCAAGTTACTGGGTCCAAGATTCAAACCGCGGTTGGCTATGTGGGAGTCCTGCACCTTAACCACTGTGCCACCTGCTGGCTCCTGGAAGACATTATTAAGGGATAAATGATGGGTCAGCTGGTAGCAGGGTGGTTAAGGTGGTTGGCTCTAACATGGCTGACTGTGTACTTCTAGTCCCCAACCAGGGAGTTTGAAAAACAAAAAACAAAAAACAAACAAAAAACACTGGGCATGTATGCCCAGGATCCTAAAGCAGGGAGAAATGGAGGAGAAAGGATTGTGGCATGGCCATCCTCCAGGGTGTTTTCTCACTTTTTCTGTCTCTCTCTGGCAAGCACATCCAGCCTCTAACAATTTTTTTTTTTAAGGGAGGGAAAAAAAAAGAGACAAGTGGCACGCATCACTTGCCTCTTCTTTTCATCTGTCCTGATGACTGAGCAAAGATGCTACTATAGAGGCCACAGAGAGAAGGGACCAGCGTCCTTGACTCTGTGGGGCTCTGGTTCACTTATAACAACCCTGGCTCACTTTCCTGGGAGAGGAATCAGCTTCCACCACGACACTGGTATATTGGATTATCTACAACTTATAGTTGAACCTAATATCAGTAATAGCATTGCCATGGGAAATGCAGACTCATTTGTTGATTACAGTTACTAAAAATATATTTATATGTTTTAAAATTACTTTTTTTTTTTTGAGAGGTTTTCACTACTGGCGCGTGCACTCGCCAGAAAGACAGAGAGAGACAGAGAGACAGAAAGCGAGAAATCCCCCCCAGGGGGGGATGGCCACACCGCAATCCCTTCTCCTCCATTCTCCTCCCAGGATCTTGGGCACGCACGCACATGCCCCCGGCGTGAATTTAAGCCGCTGGGTCCGGGACTCAAATCGTGGTCGACTACATGGGAGTCCAGCAACATAGCCATTATGCTAACTGCTGGTCCCGAATTACTTTTTATGTAACATGTCCATGTGTTATCTAGTTGTGTCTATCCTTCACTTAGGAGCATCACAATAGTATTAAAAAGGATACTGTTATACACAGTGATAAAAATGCAAACAATAAACATAAGGAAACTATCCAGCCTACAACTAAAATATAAATAAAACAATAGATTATTCTTTGTCTAACTTAACATATTTTTAAATGTCCCAAAAAAGACAAGAAAAGAAATCTGAGATACCATTTCCTTGCTTGTGGCAACATAAGTTGGAAAATACGTATCAAGAGCTATTAGAATATATTTATCCTTTGATTTTGAAATTCTGTTTCTGGGAAACAATTCTAAAGAAATAATTGTAAATACTGAAATGTTATGTGTACAAAGATACTCACTGAGGCATTTTTAAAAATGATTTTCTTTATTTTCTTTATCATTATTGTTATTTTTAATTTCACTATAGCAACACACATACAGAGAGAGAGAGAGAGAAAGCTGCTAGGTCTGGGACTCGAACCATGGTCAGCCATGTGGGAGTCCAGTGCCTTTAATCACCATGCCACCTGGACAGATTATCAAATGGCCTTGAAAATGAGGCTACTTTTTAGTTTATTCAACAAATTTGTGTTTGTTGGCACATAGTGGCATCTTAATAAGTATCTATCAAATATGAGAGTCTACTATATGCCAGGGTTTGTTCAGATTATATAATGATGAGCCAAGGTAGATAGACATGGTCTGGGTTCTTGCAGCACTTACAGCCTGTGGGGAAAACAGGTGATGGAATAATACACTATGGCAGGGCCAAACAGGTAGCAAAGGAGCGTTGTTCTATGGAAGCAAGTAACTATATCCTACCCTAGACCGAGACGTTAAGACAGGTGTTGCTAATTTTCACTATTATTTGTTTTAAAGTGTGTAA
This sequence comes from Tupaia tana, assembly GCA_026018925.1. Classification (NCBI taxonomy): domain Eukaryota; kingdom Metazoa; phylum Chordata; class Mammalia; order Scandentia; family Tupaiidae; genus Tupaia; species Tupaia tana. Next base: position 64,387,049 of record JAKSZU010000006.1, on the reverse strand, counting down.
CTTTAAAAAAAAAAAGGATTATTTTATTTAACGTTATTTATTTATTTACTTATTTATTTTTAATTTGACCAGAGAGGGCAGAATAAGAGAGAGAGAAGAAAAGTGAAAAAGCAAGGTGCCAGGTACGGGACTTAAACTGCAGTCGGCCATGTGGCAGTCCAGCACCATTAACCACTGTGCCACCTGCCAGCCCTAAGACAGGTGTTGCTAATTAAAGATATGGCTTTTGAACTAAGACCTGAAGAACAGAATGACGTTAATGAAGAGGATGGATACGAACACTACCTATTAACGCAGGAAATGCTGAGGCCGTAGTAGGAAAACAGTACAAAAATGAATCTGCAATATGATTATATGTGAAATAGGTGTCCAGAAAAAAAGGACTGGCAGAAATACATCAAAATGCTAAAAATGATTTAAAAAGTGGTAGGGTTATAGGTGATTTTTGCCCTCATGTATTTTCTCTACTTCTTATAATAAGTTGTAATCACTTCTATGGAAAATGTGTAAAGAAATGCTGTTTTCTGTTAGAATAACATAAAATTATCAACATAACACATGTAGGGAAGTTTTGACTCAAAAAGTACAAAGGATCAAAAGTATTAAAGTTTCTGTAAGCAATAATAAAAAAGTTAGATTAAGCAGTCATTAACAAAGGAAAAGCATGCTTTGGGTACAGAAGGTGTAAGATTTAGCTACTCCCAGTTTAAGAGTGGAAAGAAGATTTTTACCATTAGGAGGGTCTGCTACAATCACAGGAGCTAGATAGGGCTTATGAACATGTAAAAAGCTGACTTGGGCCAGCCCTATACCCTTGTTATTAAGGGTGTAGGGTCCCACATGGCTACCAGCAGTTAGAATCCTGGCCTCAGAGGCCTGAAAGACATGCCAGGCAGATATGATGAGCCTGCATGCCCCAAGTCCTGATGAGATGGAGAAATGGAGGAGAAGGTATTGTGGCATAACCACCACACCCTATTGGGGAGAGCTTCCTTACCTCCATTCCCATTCCCACCTCCTTCTCTCTGGCTAGCACACATACTCTCTGGCAATTAAAAAAAAAGATACAAAAATTAAAAGCAAATATAAAATCTGGGGCTGACTATGAGGAAATGATCAAGAGTTTTTGGAAAATTTTCTGCTAAAATACAGTTAAAATTTTATGAAAGAAGAAATGTATAAATAGTCTTTTAAAGGACTGGTTTAGAAAAAAGCTGGACTTCATGTCATCTCTAGGTTTGCATGTGATTTAACTTTTATACCTTCACCGAATGTAAGCAGGAAGGAGGCAAATAGGTGAATGAGTAATTTAGTTCCCGAGGAAACCTTTTGCTAACTGGGAAAAAAAAAGAGAGAGAGAGCGAGAGAGTTCAGGTTCTGTGGTGATGGTGAGGTACCTAGACAATTATGAATTTTTCTGCTGTTATGTTTTAATCCTGAAGGAAGGATAAAGTTGCACATCGATTTCTGGGTAGGTTAACAGCGAGTTTAGTTATCTGCTGAATGCCGACCACTAGCAACAACGAGAACGGCAACGCCCTGGCAAGTACACAGACCTACAGAGTGCCGAGCAGTAATAAGACACTGGAATCTGCGAATCAGGTTCAGGAATATTTATAGAATGTTATTCAACCAAAATTAACAGAAGAAACTGTTTAGAAAAATGCAAGAATTGGAAAGTACATTTGCTATGCAATGTGCCCTAAGAATATAGAGGTGGAACTAATCATGTATGTTCAAGGTGTGTCATCATGTAAGTATGTTTTAGTCAGCATCTGTAAAGCAAAATCATGATTACTTAAACCCAGGCACTAGCTTCCAGTGAGGTAGGAAAATCATAAGCTTTTTTATTCTGTCTTAATCGGAAATTTTCTGCTGCTAGTTAAGAGTCCCTAGGGGTGAAGAATCCTTAGCACTTGAAACAGGTGTTAGCATGTAGCAAGACTGTAATATACATCTACCAAGTAAAATAGTACATTATGGTATTCACTTCTATTAATTGTTAATAATTAAATTCTATTTTCAGAACTTTTATAAAAAATTTTTGCCAGAGGGTGTATGCCATTGCCAGAGAGAGCTGGAGAGAGAGAGAGAGAGAGAGAGAGAGAGAGAGAGAGAGAGAGCATCCCCATCGGGAATGGTCATACTGCAATACCTTCTCTGTTTCTCCCTCCTTTTGGGATTTTGGGCACATGTGCACATGCACCCAGCATGTTTCTCAAGCCCCAGGTCTGGGACTCAAATCTCACAGTTGGCCATGTGGGATGCAGTCACTTTAACAACTACACTACTGGCTAGCCCTAATTTCAGAATTTTAAATGTAATTTTTCTATAAGGTGAGGTCCTCCCCCAATTTTATGTTCCAAAGACTTTTGTTTGTTTGTTTGTTTGTTTGTTTTTGGAGAGGTTTTTGCTATAGGGCTTGTGCACTCACCAGAAAGACAGAGAGACAGAAAGACAGAAAGTGAGAAATCACCCCCCGGGGGGGATGGTCACGCCGCAATTCCTTCTCCTCCATTCTCCTCTTGGGATCTTGGGCACGCACGCACATGCGCCCGGCATGAGTTTAAGCCAGACTCGTGGTCTGGGACTCGAACCACGAGTCCAGCGACTTAGCCATTATGCTAATCGCTGGTCCCAAGACTTCTAATTATTTTCTCCCTCTACCTGACTGCCTTCAAGATGTACACACACACGCACACACACACACACACACACACACACGCACACACACACACCACACAGCATACAGTTATAGACCATGGCATGGCTTTTCTTAACTTTGGGTGTACCTTACGATCATTTGTGAACTTTAAATAATATGATGCCTGGGCTATTCCCTAAGCCAATTGTAGTAGATTCCCAGGCCTCAGTACTGGTTAAAGCTCTCTAGGTGATGCAGTGAGTAGCAAGACTGGACATCACTGTTCTAGATAATTGAGTAAACTAACAAAATTATAGACTCAGTTTTTCTTCAGTTTATCTAACCACAGGCATAATACTGTTGTTCTGTATCCTAAGTTACTGGTTATTGATGCCCATTGGAATACTGTACTTATTGACTGATTAACTGCTTTAAACTCCTTAGTAAGGTAGAAGTGGAATAGGTGGTAAAGTAATTCTAATATACATTACCTATTACTGATTTATGAAGTGTCTTAAATGTGCTCATCTGTAGTATTAATAATTAAGGTGGCTTCTGGGTAAAAATCTAAACTAATGCTTCTTGGTAACCTAAATGGAGATTTAGTGTCTGGGAAGTTTCATGTACCAGAATTCTAAATAGGCACAGGGATAGTAACAGTAAAGCAATTAAGCTCATCTATTCTTGCAACTTTCTAGCTGCTGACAGTGAACTAACCCAAGCTGACCTTTACTAATAGAACTGCAGATGTAATAGAACCGTGGATGGATGTCTGAACAGATTCATATTGTTAAAGATGGCTCTATGGGTTACACGGAGAGAAAATAAAAATTCTTTGCCTGTGTTGTTCAAAGATTTAATGTGATACACTATTGACTGACTGTGGTTGATTAATACGTCATTAAATAAGAGTCTGAAGCTAATTCAGACAATGGAATATGTTATGGTGGATTTCTGTCACCACCAATGCACTCATTACAAATACTATAATTATGAATGAAAAGCCATTAGAGATAGAGACATAGAACCCAATTTAAAATTCTACTGCATTCTACATATAATTCCATGATGTGTGCAACAAACTCTTTAGTTGGAATGCCAAATCCTTAGCTAAATGAGTCCTTGCTTGAATGAGAGCACAGGATGTATCGGTGCAGTGGATTGTGTGGAAAAGAGGTCAACTGGAAAGAATGAACTGGTTGTGTTCGTTAGAGGGGAAAGTAAGAGAGAGCTTTAAATAATTGTGATCTGGAGGGTCTTTTAGTTTGACATTCTAAAAATGATAAGTAACATTTTGTTTTATACAAATTATATTTAGTAAGGGCTTGGTTTTTTAAATTCTAATTAAAAGCCTTGAGCTTTGGAGTCAGAAAAATCTGGGTTCAAGTCCTGGCTCTATCACTTCACAGGCAATGTAACCATAGTTAAGTTACTTCACATCTTTAAGACCAAGTATTATCATCTGTAAAATATAGCCATTTCTCCTGCTAACCCCATAGGATGGTTATGAGAAAAAATTAAGACAGTAGAAAGGAACTGAAATCTGAAAATGCTAAGCAGGTATGTGGCAGACACTATTGATAGCCTAACCAATAGCCATTCCCTCCTTCATTCTTGTCAGGTGGAACCTTCATTTTATTTAGGCATTCGTTCATTCCCTATTGGTTCAATCATGCTTTATCTGGTCTAACCTGATGATCTCAGTTCCATACTAGCAACTGGTTTAGAAATGGAAGAGACCTAATCTTGACCAATGAGATGTGAGGGGAAATTTCTGAAGGGGTTCTGTTAGAGTTACTCTCATTTGCTGGTACAGTTGCAAGATTCAATGACAACTATAGGTTGCCAATAAATATCTTCATAGATTGAATTTTAAAAGCAGCTTCATTAATATATAAATCACATACCATCTACCTACTAAGTATATAATTCAATATTTAGAAGAAAAATTTTTAGAGAGATTTTTGCTGTAGTGTGCTTGAGCTCACCAGAGAGACAGAGAGAGAAAGCAAGAAATCACACACACACACACACACACACACACACACAAACACACCCCGCCGGCCATGCTACAGTCCTTTCTCCTCCATTCTCTTCTCATGGTTTCGGACACACATGCACACGCACTTGGCCTGAATTTTAAGCTGCCAAGTCTGGGACTTGAACCACAGTTAACTATGTGGGAGTCCAGCAATGTAAACATTATGCTATTTGCTGGTCCCAATTCAATGGTTTTTAATGTTTACAGATGTGTGCAGCTACTATCAGTCAATTTTAGAATATTTTCATCACCTTGGTTAAAAACTTTATACCCTTTGGCTGCCATTGTCCTGTCCCCAACTCCCCCAACCCTTTGTGACTCTGTAAATTTTCCTATTCTGGACTTTCATATGAATAAAACAATGATATGTGGTCTTTTGTGACTTTTTTGTTTTTTTACTTTTTTTTAAAAGAATGATTGATTTTACTTTTATTAATTATTATTATTTTTAAACTCACTGTCATGTATTCTCACTAGAGAGAGACAGAGAGAGACAGAGGGAAAGTGAGAAAGCAAGCTGCCGGGTCCAGGACTCGAATTGTGGTTGGCTATATGAGTGTCCATCTCCTTAACCACCATGCCACCAGCTGGCACTGGCATAATATTGTTAAGATTTATCCATGTTGTAGCATATATCAGTAGTATGTTCCTTTCTATAACATTCTATATGTGTGGACATGTAGTAATGCATATATGGCCTGAGAAAGGTATCCTTAGATGGTTTCTTCTTTGTATGAACACCACCAAGTATATCAACAGAAACCTAGATGGTACAGCCTACTATCCTCCTAGGCTATGTGGGATAGCTTACTGCCTGCAGGCTACAAACCTATACAACATATTACTGTACTGAGTGCTATAGGCAATCGTAACATAGTAGTATTTATGTATGTAAATACAGAAAAAGGTACAGTACAATACTGTATAAAAGATTTTTTCTTTTTTTGGAGAGGCTTTTACTATAGGGCGCGTGCGCTCACCAGAAAGACTGAGAGAGACAGAGAGATATAAAGTGAGAAATCACCCCCGAGGGGGGATGGCCATGCCGCAATCTCTTCTCCTTCATTCTCCTGTCAGGATCTTGGGTATGCATGCACACGTGCCTGGCGTGAGTTCAAGCCACTGGGTCCAGGACTCGAGCCACGGTCAACTACATGAGAGTCTAGCGACAGCCATTACGCCAACTGCTGGTCCTATTACTGTCTAAAAGATTTGAAAAATGGTACACCTGTATAGGGCACTTACCATGAATGGCGTTTGCAGGATGGGCTGTTGCTCTGGGTGAGTCAGAGAGTGGCTGGTGAGTGAATGTGAAGGCCTGGCACATTACTATGTACAACTGTAGACTACAACACTGTATACTTAGGCCGTATTAAATTTATACAACATATTTTTCTCAGGCCAGCCAGTGGAGTGGTGGGTAAAGGCAGCTGAATCCCACATGGCCAACTATGTGATTTGAGTCCTGGACCCGGTGGCTTGAAAAACATGGTGGGTGTGTATGCATGCATGCCTGAAGTCCTGAGAAGAGAGTGGAGGATAAAGGATTGCTTTGTGCCCATTTCAACCTGAAGCGTGGTTTTTCATTTCTATCTCTCTTTCTCTCTCGCTCTTTCTCTGGTGAGGACAAACTGTTAAAAAATGTTGTTTTTCTCTTCAATGCTGAATTAACCTTAACTTACTGTAACTTAGCTTCTAAGATTTTTAATTTTTAAAAACTCTTTGACTCTTTTGTAATAAAGTTTAGCTTAAAACATCCGTTATATGGATGTATAAAATTATTTTCTTACTTTATATCCTAATTCTATTCTATTGTTCTATTTCTAAAATTCATTATTATTATTCTTTTTACCATTTAAACTTTTTTGTTAAAAATGCAAGACATAGGCCAAGTCTCCGAGCAGATGACTGTGCCTCCCACTTACGACCATCTGGGCAAGCCTGCCAGGATGTCTTCACCAAAGGCTACAGACTTGGCCTAATAAAACTCGATTTGGAAACAAAGTCTGAGAATGGGTTGGAATTTATCAGCCCGGGCTCAGCTAACACTGAGACCACCAAAGTGACGGGCAGTCTGGAAACCAAGTACAGGTGGCCCGGATACGGCCTGACGTTTCCGGAGAAGTGGAACACTGACAACACGCTAGGCACGGTCACCGTGGAAGACCAGCTTGCGCGTGGACTGAAGCTGACCTTCGACTCTTCCTTCTCACCTAACCTGGGGGGAAAATGCTAAAATCAAGACGGGCTACAGGCGGGAGCACATCGACCTGGGCTGCGACGTGGATTTTGACATTGCTGGACCTTCCATCCGGAGCTCAGGTGCCGGGCTACGAGGACTGGCTGGCTGCCTACCAGATGCATTTTGAGACCGTGAAGTCCTGGGTGACCCAGAGCAACTTCGCGGTGGGCTACAGGACTGATGAATTCCAGCGTCACGCTAACATGAATGATGGGACAGAGTTTGGTGGCTCCATTTACCAGAAGGTGAACAAAAAGTTGGAGACTGCCGTCGATCTCGCCTGGACAGCAGGAAACAGTAACACGCGCTTTGGAATAGCAGCCAAGTATCAGGTCGACCCGACGCCAGCTTCTCAGCTGAAGTGAACAACTCCAGTCTGATAGGCCTAGGATACACTCAGACCCTAACGCCAGGCATCAAACTGACACTGTCAGCTCTGCTGGATGGCAAGAATGTCAACATCAAGCTTGGTCTAGGACTGGAATTCCAAGCATAAATGAATACTGTACAATAGTTTAATTTTAAAACTGCTTTGTAGCATAGCTACCTTCAGAATTTAGTGTACCTTTTAATGTTGTATGTCTGTGATGCAAGTATTGCTAAATATCATGTTAGACCTCCAAGTTAAAGATGATTGAGCTTTAAGGTCTTACCCTTTAGAGGTACAGAAGAAACCCAATTCCAAAAAAAGGCCATTTCAGCTATAGGCATGGGCGGGGGAGGATCATGGCGGCCCCTCTAGAGATGCCAGGTGTTTTTTTTTTTGTTTTTTTTTTTCTTAATCTATAAATAGCTGCAAGTGGAAGTTGATACTATGTAGGCACTTTGTAAGTTCCTATTGAGTAAATGAATGATATTGTGACTTCCTGAGAATTGAACCTTAGTTTCCTAACCTTAATTGATGAGAGGCTCATTTGCTTGATGGTGTGTACAAACTCCTCTGAAAGAGACTTTTTTAGACAGATCTTTATGACCTATTTCCACCCCACTCCATCATCACTTCCTTTACACCAAAGTAGTCTGCTGGGTGTGGTAGCTGTTTCTTTTGTGCCATTTTGGGGTGGAGGGTGTGTATGCGATGAAGCCAATAATTCAGGACTTAATTCCTTCTTGTGTTGTGTTGTTTTTTGCCCTTGCACCAGAGTATGAGATAGCTTCCAGGAGCTCCAGCTGCAAGCTGGGGAGAGTCTGTGTGGTTGTAATCACACGGTGACAGCACTCGGAATCCAAATTGGACTTCTGTTGTATTCTCATCACACAATTGATTGATTGATTGATTGATTGATTGATTGGAGAGGTTTTCCCTATAGGGCGTGTGCGCTCGCCAGACAGACAGAGAGAGACATAGAGACAGAAAGCGAGAAATCATCCCCCAGGGGGATGGTCACGCCGCAATCCCTTCTCCTCCATTCTCCTCTCGGGATCTTGGGCACGCATGCACACGCGCCCGGCGTGAGTTTTAAGCCACCGGGTCCGGGACGCGAACCGCGGTCGACTACGTGGGAGTCCAGCGACATAGCCATTACGCTAACTGCTGGTTCCCGACACAATTTATTTTTTAGCAGTTCAATGGATACATTTTAGTCTTCCATTTTGTCTGGAATTAGATCCTCCCCTTAAAATGCTGTAATTAACATCACTTAAAAGAAAACTTGAATAAAATATTGAAACCTAAAAACAAAAAACAAACAAACAAACAGAAAAACAGGACATAAACATACACGTTAGCTCATGCTTACACAGGGTCAGGATAATCAATATTACTGTCTTCCACCTCCACATCTTGTCCCCCTGGAAGATCTTCAAGGGCAATAATAGGCACAGAGCTGTCATCTCCTATGATAACCATGCCTCCTTCTGGAATATTTCCTGAAGGACTTATACTTTATGTAACTGGCAGCGCAGGAGTTTTGCTTACACCACCATCACCACAAACACTTGAGTAATGCGGTGCTTGCATTTTGACAGCTATGCCATCAGAGATGACAGGAACTTTTCAGCTTCGCTATAATCACATGGAACCACCATCTATTTAGGTGGCCTGTTGTTAACTGACACTTGTGGTCCATGACTGTTCCACATGCTTATCCATTTGTCCACCGCCAGACATTTCAGCTGTTACTCCTTTTGGCTATTATGAATAATGCTGCTATAAATACACACGTGCAAGTTCTTACGTGAACATACGTCTTTATTTCTCTTGGTTATATAACTAGGATGGGAATTGCTGGAAACTCTAATACAAAGGGGATTTCTAGGAAGATGGCATAGGAAACTCCAGAGTGAGAGCTGTGTCTCAGACTCAGAAAACCAGCAGTTCAGATTGGAGCAGAAAGTGAAAACTCTTGACAAGGAAGGTCTCCAGGAATAACATGGAGCTGGTGTTTTATATTATAGGTCTGGACAAGGTGACTGGAAAATTATATTGAGAGCAACAAGCTAAATGATTGGCCAGCTAGTTCTGCAGAGTACTGGGAAAAGAAACAGTGAAGAAGAGCCCTTCCAGGGAAGACCAAACCTCAAACACTGGCCTCAAAAACGCTCTCTGCTTAAATTTAATCGGATCAGACTGTGGAGTCATTTATGCACCAGGTTATTGTCAAAAACTATCATCCAGCAATTAGTGGAAAATAACAAATGGAACAGAAGGCTTAAAACGGAAAGGAGGAAAGGAAACAAGAGTGCTCTGCTAAAATCAGTCATTCCAGGGTGACTGTCCCACACCCGGGACTGCACCCTCTGATGAGTGCAGAACCTTCACAATGTGGGAGAGGAGGAATAGGCCACTAACAAGTTTAGCCAAACCACTGAACAAGGGCAAAAGTCCACAACACAGAGCTGTGGATAAGGAGAAAAATCAGCATCCAGAACTGTAGAATATATTACCCAAAATGTTTAGTTTTTATGACTAACAATAGAAAATCGCATCAGAAGCAAATAAATAGTAAAGTGTGGCTTACACAGGAAGGTAGCTAACCAACGTGCTGGTGAGAGGGCCAAGACACCAGATTTAACAGACCAAGAATTCAAAGCAGGTGCACACTATTGCAAGCACTCTGCAGTGCTGGAAGCCACAGGGTGACTGCAGACCAGATCCTGGGATGCCTGAAAGACATGCCGGGAGTGTGCGCAGGTGCCCAGGATCCTTAGATCTGGAAGGCTGGGGAAAGGGGATCACAGTGTGACAGGACCCTGTCAAAGGTGCTCTCTCTCTCTCTTTCTCATGCACATATACATGCCTTCTATCATAAAGAAAGAGGAGGGCTAGCCCATGATGTGGTACTTGGATCCTACGTGGCCAACTGTGTAGTTCAAGTCCTGGACCCAGCAGCTTGGAAAACATGCTGGGCATGTGTGTATGTGTGTCTAAAATCCAGAGAGGAGAATGGAGGAGAAGGGATTATGGGGTTGCCATTGCCCATGGGGTGATTTCTTACTTTTTCTCTGGTGAATGTATATGCCCTACAGCAATTTTTTTTAATGGAAAAGAGCAACAACAACAACAACAACAACAAAAAAAAAAACAAGGAAGAAGAAGAAAGGAAAGAAGAACTCAAAGCAGCCTTTATAAACATATCCTAAGAACTAAGGGAAATCATTCTTACAGAAATAAAAGATCTGATGTCAATGTATTATCAAATAGAGAATACCAATAAAGACAGAAATTATTTAAAAGAACCAATGGAAACTTTAGAAGTGGAAAGTAAAATAACCAAAATAGTTCACTAGAGATAAACTCAACAGGAAAAAGAAATGATTATACTTGAGATCTATAGAGATTATGTGAGCCAAAGAACAAAGAGAGAAAAGAATAAAGAAAAATGAATAGAACCTCAGAGAAATGTGAGAAATGTGGGACACCATTAAGTACAACAGCATGTATGTATTAAGAACACCAGATCAAGGAGAAGCTAGAAGAGATCACGAAAAATATTGAAGAAATAATGCCAGGAAACTTCCCAAATTTGATGAAAAAACATTAATTTACACAGTCAAGAAGCTTAATAAACTCTAAGTAGATAAACGTAACGAGATCCACACCTAATCATGTCATAAAATTAAAATGGATTCCTACTACTCTGTTGTCTCAATTGTGAATAACATTTTCTCCCTAATATTATAGCCATAAGATTGTAGACACTGCCTATTGTAAAGTTTATTTTCTTTCTTTCATGAGAGAGAAAGAGGAAGAGAGTTAAGTACCTTCAATAGGATCTGCCACTCCTCAATCCTCCCCCTCAGCCAGCTAGGATCATGGGTACACATAGGCTCGCCTGATGTGACCCACGTCAAGTTGACCCAGGGTCTGAACCTGAGACTCCTATGTAGCTCCCATATTGTGCAGTGGTGACCCACTGCCTGCATAACTACAGCTGGACCTAAACACCAAATATTGACTAACAAAAATTTTGTTAGACCTATATGGAAGGTATGATGAAAAAGAGCATTGCCGATAAAGGTGGGTGATGAAGTGAGGAAGATTTAATGTGAAGACTTAATGGAGAAGGTTTTTAGTGTTAGTCGTCATGTAACATAAAGACCTCAAAATGAAGACTCAAGGGAAGACAAGTATAAGACATAGCAGTAGATGCGTATTTTCAAAATTATGGAGGCAAATTGCAAAAAACCTCAGGCTTCTAGAAGTAATATTGGAGTTAGGAATGGGTGGGATGACGCATTTCTGTTTTTCACTGGAAGCCCTTGGTACAATTTACTTTAAACATGAACATGGTTTTCTATTCATAATGTCCACATGAACTTTTTAACCTCTTCTTAAAATATGGTATCACATTTTGATGATGATAACATTTATTTTTATTTTTAATTGTGGTAAAATACATACAATGTAAATTTTACCACTTTAACAAAATTTTTTTGTTTGTTTACGAGAGATTTTTTGCTATAGGGGGCATGCACTCATTGGAAAGACAGAGACACAGAAAGAGAGAAATCACTCCCCAGGGGAATGGCCATGCCGCAATCCTTTCTCCTTTATTCTCTTCTGGAGATCTTGGGCACGTGCAAACACATGCCTGGAGTGAGTTTAAGCCACCAGGTCCGGGACTTGAACAGTGGTTAACTATATGGGAATCCAGTGACGTAACTACTACGCCATCTGCTGGTCCCACCACCTTAACAATTTTTAGGTGTACGTTTCAATAGTTTTAAATGCACTCATTGCTATAGTTTGGATGTCCTCTCAAAATTCATGTGTTGAGGCTTGTTTGTATTATAAAGGTGTTAAAGGAAACTTACTACCTTCATGGCATTCCAGGATGGGGCCTTTGGGTATGATAAGGTCATCAGGGTTGGGCCCCTCTGATTGAGCTTTGGACCCTCTGCTTTCATAAGAGAAAAAAGGAGACCAGAACAGACAAAACTTATGGGCCAGCTGCTCTACTCAAGATCCTGCCATTCCATTTTATGATGGCTTTGGACCTTCCACGTGGTCAGAATCATGAGTCAAAAATACTCTACTCTCTAAATTCACCCAGTCTCAGGTATTTCTGTAAGCAATGCAAGGTGGCATGGTGGTTAAGGGCACTGAAATCCCTCATGGCTGACCGTGGTTGATGTCCTGGACCTGGAAGCTTATTTTCTCACTTTCTCTTTCTTTCTCATTCTCTCTCTTGCTTTGTCCTTCTCTGGTAAAATTAAATAAATAAATAAATAAAGTAAAAAGTAAATAAATAAATAAAGTTAAAATAATTCTTTAAAAAAATATGGGAATCTACTTAGTATTCTTTTTTTTTTACCTTTTTAAAAATATTTCCTTTATTTATAATAGTTTAATTCCACTACAAGTATATATTCTCTAATAACACTAGATTTGAGTCGCTAAGAATTGAAATAGTTTGGGCAGCCATTTTAACAGCCACATTTGAAGAAAGGGCCTACTGACCATTGTAAAGCAAGTGCTTGTGAGGTAAGTTTCATAAAATATTTAAAGTTAGAGCAAAGAAGAAAAAATACTACCAACAAAAACATTAGGGGTCTTTAAATTCTAATTTTAACCCTCTCTTGAAACCATGGACATTCACAAAATATAAAGTAGAAATTTATTTTAAATATTAGTTTTGGTATAATATATACCTATTTTACTAAATATTTTTAAGTTTCGACTTCCAGAAAATAAAAAGATATCAACGTTTTCCAAATTCACTTTTGAAAATATATATAATGCTCTAAAATTCAGACATTAAAGCATCTATTTCTTTAAACTTGTTTGTTATATTCTCAATACATTCTCCAGCTTTTAATTTTATCCCATCAATTATTATAGTCCTCTTCATAGTAGTTTTCAAATGGACCGTCTGCAGAAGCTTCAGGGCTGCATTTAGGTAACTTTTCTCCTGTATTTATTTCCTCTCCACGTTCTTCTTCAGACTCATCGGGTGTTGCTGTGGGTTCTAATGCTTGCTGTAGCATTTGCTCCAGCTCTTTTAGTAAAACTTCTGTCTCAGAAACAACCATGTTTTCCTTTGATAAGGCATCATCTGAGCAAACATTTTCCAAAGAGCATTTTAAATTTGCTTTCCTTTTCTGTTTTCTAAATTTGGGCTTTTTCTTCTCAATTTTATTTTTTGAAACTTGCACCCTTTTCTTGACTACCACAGCAACTTTGGCATCTGTTTTGGATTTATCCTGTTTGGATAGGCAGCACATTTCCAGTCTTTGCTCATGAGAATATCCATAGAGCAGGTAGGCTTCTTGTAGTGCACTTTTATACCATTTCTTTTTGTTCTTACATTCTCCTGGCTTTAATGTGATAGTATAATGCCCAACGAAAGTTGCATTTATCCATGATCTGGAGTGAGGATCACCCAGGAATTCTATGTGATACTGCTCAACATTTCCATCCAGGTCGTAGATCACATATGTCCCTTTAAAAGGATCAGGGCAAAGTATCCCTGGCCAACTTGGCCAGTTCTGCAGTTTTACCAAAACCAGGCTACCAGGAGGGAGCTGTGAATAGACAATCTTAAATCCACTCTGATAAAGTTGAGACTCTTCAGGAAAGTCTTCTTCAGAAATAGAGCACTTATTATATCTTGAATCAGTGTTCATAAAGCAGTACCATGGTTCGTTGTGATCAACTTTGGCTGCATCCTCACTTGACAATAATCTCCATTTCAAACAACTTTCATTTTCACATTGAACCCACATTTTGTTTACATATATGTTGTTTCCTACTGCGGAATCCATTTTACTTTCACAGGATTCAGTTATCTTACCATCCAGTTTTTCTTTATCCATAAGTGCATTTAACCCGTGCCCGCCGCCACCTCGCGTCGCCGCGGCCGGCCCCGCCCCGCCAGCCACGGAGGCTCCTACTTAGTATTCTTTAAAAAAATTTTTTTTTCCTGTAAGTCACGTGTACTTGTCAGAAAGAGAGGGAAAGTGAGAAATCACCCCTTACGGAGAATGGCCATGCTGCAGTGCCCTCTCCTGCATTATCCTTTAGGGATTCTGGGCATGCACATATACATGCCCAGTGTGTTTTTCAAGCTGCTAGGTCCAGGACTCAAACCACAGTTGGCCATGTGGGATCCAGTGCCTTAAGCACCACACCACCAGTTGCCCCAGTCTACTCAATGTTTTTCTGAAGTCCACCATAAGTTTCTTGAAAGAAGGAGATACAAAATTCAAATTTTAAAAGTTTTGGGCATTCTTTTCAGTCTCACAGTGTATTCGTGGTCCTTTGCCCTTTCTTGTACATCTTAGAAGCAACATGTCTATCTACGAGAAATCCTGCTGGGATTTTCAACAGTGCTTATCTAGACCTGAAGATTTTTGTTAGAACATTTTTTTCCCTCTCTTTTACTGTGAATTCAATTTTGTGAATGGTTATGGGATCATTTGCATTTGGATGAGTTTGATAGTTTGTGATATTTAAGAAATTGTTCCATTTCAGCAAAGGTAAATTTGTGTAGAGCTGTTTATAGAATCTCCTTGTTATCCTTTTAATGTCTACAAGGTATGTAGTACTATCCCCTCTTTTATTTCTTATACTGATATTTTTAATAACTAAAAGGAGTACACTCTAAAATAATGATAAAAATGTGTAGTATAGTAAATATATAAGCCAGTAACATAGTCATGTATTATCATTATGCAGTATTATATCTATACATAATTGTATGTGTTACATTTTTATATGACTGGCACTGTAGTAGGTTTGCTTATACTAGCATCACCCCAAACACAAGTAATACATTACATTACAATGTTATGATGTCACTAAGTGATAGGAATTTTTCAGCTCCATTATAATCTTTTTTTATTCTCCTAGATATTTGCCATAAGGAATGTGTGCTTGCTGGATAGAGACAGAGAGAAAAGTGAGAAATTATTCCCTCCCTCCCTCATCATGGGGGATGGCCATGCTGCAATTCCCTTCCCTCCAGTCTCCTCTCGGAATTTTGGGCACACATGCACAAGTGCCTGCTGTGATTTTCAAGCCAAGGGGTCTGGGGCTTAAACCACAGTCAGCACTGTGGTAGTCCAGCACCTTAGCCACCACACTACCTGCTGGCCCCTCCATTATAATCTTATGAACCACCATTATATATGCAGTCTATTGTTGACCAAAATGTCATTATGCAGCATATAACTGTAATTTTAGTTTATATCAACTTAACTTCAATAGCATACAAAAACTCTGCTCCTATACACTTCCATCCCTTCCTTTCTATTGATGTCACAAATTACATCCTTATACACTGAGTGCCCAATAACATGAGTTAATTTTTTATGCATTTCTCTTTTAAATCATGTGAAAACAAAAAATGATTACAAACCAAAATTACAGTAATAAAACTATGCTTTTTTTTTAATTGGCCATATATTTACCCTTACTTTATTTATCCCTATGGCTTTAGATACTAACATCCTTTTATCCCAACTTGAAGTACTCCCTTTAGTATTTTTTGTAGAGCAAATCTAGAAGTAACAAACCCCCTAAACTTTTACTCATCTGAGACTGTCTTAATATTTTTTCTTATATTTAAGGACAGTTTGGCTGGACATAGAATTGTTGGTTGAAAGTATTTTTTCTTCTCACCATTTTCAATATATCAACTCATTGCCTTCTGGCTTCCAAGGTTTCTGATGAGAAAGCAGTTGATCATCTTATTGAGGATCCCTTCTATGTGATGCTTTGCTTCCTTCTTGCTGCTTTAAAGATTTCTCTTTGAACAGTCTGATGATAATATATTTCAGTTAATTAAGTAGAATAAATTTAGTTATGCCATTTGGAGCTCATAGAGCTTCTTGGATTTGTAGATACATATCTTTCATCAAATTTAGAAATTTTCAGCCATTATTTATTCAATATTATTTATGTCCCTTTCTGTCTCTCCTTCTGGAATTCCCACAATTCATGGTTATCTACTTGATAGGCTCTGTTTACTTAGGCTCTGTTCGCTTTTCTTCATTCTTTTTTCTTTCAGTTCCTGACTCAGTCATTTCAATTGTCTTATCTTCAGTTTTCTTACCTTTATTGATTCTTTCTTCTGTCTGCTCATATCTGCTCTTGAACTCATCCAGTGAATTTTTCATTTAAGTTACTACATTTTTCAACTCCAGAATTTACTTTTTTTTTATAATTTCTATTTCTTTAGTGATATTCTTTGTTCATGTATTGTTTTCCTACCTTTGTCCATGTCTCCCTTTAACATCTTTAAGACAGTTGTTTTAAAGAATTTGTCTAGTAAGTCCCAATTTGGACTTCTTTGGGAGCAGTTTCTAGTGGCTATGTTCCCCATAAAGGGCCATACTTTCCTGTGTTCTTATGCTTTGTGATTTTTTGTTGTTGTTGAAAACTGAACATTTGAATCTTATATTGTGGCAGGTATATATTTTTGATGGGTTAAGGTTGTCTTTGTGGCACAGATTAGCCTTAGACACATGGTTGGTTTTGAATGTTCTGATCCTTAAATGTTTGGATCCCAGAAGGGAAAGGCTGGGAAAAAAGAAGATGAAACAAAAACAGGTGCTGTGGCTTTAAATCCTGTGGAACCTGGTGGGCCTTAAAATCCTGAGGGCCAGCCGGTCTGTCAGCCCGGATTCCTTCTGGAAGCTGCAAATATTTAAATAGAGTCCAGAGTTCTAAAATAGTTATTCAGATGAATTCTGCTAGTACAATTGTTTTGTAGGTGGAGAGATGAGTTCCTGGGGCTCCTTATTGCTCCAGCTTCCTAGTACAATCTTTCTCAGCTGCCCTAAAAGGAACCAAGGGAAGAAGTGTTCACTTTTGACCAGCGCCTTAAGGGAGCATCAGAGAATGCTCTTTAGCTAAAAGTGACAGTGGGGAAATCCCCAAACACCGCGGAAAATAAGAAAGATAAAATTTATGCTTTCTAGGCAATCCTTGTCACATCTGAAGATATTCTTTCCAAAAGTGAAATTCCAGGGTTCCTCGGTTTTGTTTTGCTAAAGCTAAGCCCCCCTTTTCCAGGAGCTACTTTCCCTTTTGGTTGTTTGCAAACACTTTGGGGGAGCAGCCAGACAACAACCTGCTCCTGATCTTTGGGCGGGTTCTCTTGCCAAGTACACCCCAGATGAACACAGGATGAGCCCCAGGATATCCCAGTTCTCTAGGTATTGACAGTTTGGACAGCTGCCCACAATTAATAGACCTTAAAGTAGAAGGTATGGTCCTCTTTATTGATGCTTAGCCTTGTCCATAGAGGCCAGCAATTTTATGTGATTCCTTTTTACATCTCTAGTGCATCTGTGCCCAATACACCCCTGTTGAATTAATGCCTTAGTTGGGACATTTGTGGTAGGTTTTCGACAAGAATTTACTCCTAAGAGTCCCACTGAACATGAGAAATACATATACAAATGCATGTATGAACTTTTTAAAAATTTCATTTAATTTTATTTATTTATTCATTTATTTTAATTTGACCAGAGAAAGACAGAGAGAGAGAGGGAAAGTGAGAAAGCAAGCCACCAGGTCCAGGACTCAAACCATGATCAGCCATGTGGGTGTATCCAGCACCTTAACCATCACGCCACCTGCTGGTCCCTGATGTATGTATGAACTTTTACAAACATATTATTGTATGCATAGTCCCTTGATCAGTGATTCTCAAACTTTGCTACTCCTCAGAATCACCTGAGGAATTTTCCCATGAACCACAGAGACTGTTTTAATAAGTCTGAGGCATATGCCAGGAGTTTACATTTTTCAAAATCTACTCAGTTAATTCTGATATTCTGCCAGGGTACAGAACTACCTAAGAAAATCTAGTAGTCAAAGTGTATTGAAGTGTCTTCTCTTCTTTAGTGAGATTTTGTATTAGACAGCATAGCATATAGTCAAGGACACTAGTTTTGAAGCTTGTTCCAATCTTAAGGCTGCCACTTCCTAGCTGTTATGCTTAGCCAAATTACCTAATTGTTCAGAGCTTCAGTTTTTTTAACTATAAAATACTGGCTATAGGGGTTACCACGAGGATGTACCTAAAGCCTTAGTACAACACCGCTCACCACCACCACCACCCACACACCTGGTATGGAACCAAGCCACTCGCTGGAGGAACAGCGGCTACTCAGCGAAGCTTCCTCTGTTTTTACAGCCTCTCCGGATCAATGGCATTACCTACTGAGCTGCACCTCCTGTCAGACCCGTGGCTGCATTAGATTCTCACAGGAGCCCCAGATAAGACCATCTGGTTGCAGGGCTCCAGGGCTCCCACTGATCCTGCATTACAGTGAGTTTTAGAATTATTTCATTATGGGGAAATTGTCTTAAAGGATACCAGTCCCTGCTGCCCCAAAAGTTAGAGACTGCCACCATCAGCACACAGTAATTGTTGGCCAGATTCTTTGCAGCGGTCACACGGTCCACTGGCTTGTCTAGATGCAGAAGTCTACTGTGGGACATCTTCTTCAGCCAGCTCTTGGTAAACGAGAGAATTTTCCTGGTCCCCCAGCCAAATGAAGGACAAAGCCATCTAACACTTAGTGGAGGACTCCCTTCGCCTTGCTGGCGAGGCTCGGTAGGCTGCGCCCCCGGCGACCACCAGAGGTCGCTCACACTGCCTGACAGTTCCCGCCGGCCCCGCGGCGCCCCCGCGCGTGCTCACTGTGCGCCGGGTGTCTGGGTTTTCCTGCAGCCCAGCCTCGGGTGCTGCTCCCCGGCGGCTACCTAACCTAAGCTTGGGTGGGCGGGTACGCGAGCGCTTTGTGGACAGAAGTATTCCCTCCTCCGCGGTCGGTGCTCTGCACTCCTCGGTCCGTGGGCCAACCCGGGGCGCCAAGTACTAGCGTCTCTATTGCGCCAGGGAGGTAGGAGGCGGCAGTGCCAAAGCGGAGTTCGGGCTGACTAGGGCCTGGACCCGGCGAGACGCCGCTGCTGCCCGGATGTTGCGATGGCTGATTGGGGGAGGCCGAGAACCACAGGGACTGGCCGAGGTAAACGCCGGGTGGGCCCGAAGCGGGCTGGCCGGGCGGGTCCTACGGAGGTGCCGGGCGGAGGCGGGGCCTGCGCGTGACGCGCGCTGTTGGGGCCGGCGGGGGCCGCGCAGATCGGCCGCGCTGATCCTCGGCCCGGCCTGGTTGCAGCCCGCGTCCCCGGGGTCGCAGGGCCCTTCCCGGAGGCGGGGAGCCGTCAGCTCGCTGGCGCTGGGACACCCCGCCGGCGGCAGTCAGGTGGGACCGTAGGCCCTGACACCCCTGCTGCTTGAGCCCCGTCAGTTTCACACAGTAGCCATTGGGCTAGAAACGCCCGAGAACGACCACAACTTTCCACTTTTCGTCTATTCCAAGTGGTGCCTCTTCTCAGCATCTACTGCTCCTCGTTCGGAGAACATAAGATTGATTTGACTATCCAAGAACCGAAAAAAGGATACAGTTATTTAAAAAATAAATAGTTTGCCTTAAAGTCATGACAGTGGTTTTCTATTTAACTGCCAGTATTGGTTCCCTAGTCGTATGTTTATCACGGGCCTGAATAATCGAATAGGCTGTCTAATGAGATTCTCGTTTGAAATGTGAATGAGATAATTTTGCAACTTTAAAAATGTTGAGATGCAGAAGTTGTTCCATACACAAGAACAGAATCAGGGTTGAATTCCATTTTATTTTTCATAGGACATTCGTTTTGACCGTTAAAAGTAAAAAGTTGAATTGTAGGCAGCCTTACTTCTCAGTTTTAACTTCCTCTTATCTTTGCATTGGAGACTCATGGTCTATTTTTAAAAAATTCCTATTTCTGATTAGTGTGAAAGCCTTCAGATTATGGAGGAATAGTAGGTCACTGAGTAGCCATACATGGTACATGTGACAATCTGGGTTACCCAATTATTTTATAATCATGTAATGTGATTAACTAATTCTCCTGTTCTTTGCAAGCTTTCATTTGAGGGGAGAAATTTATATAGTGTTCAGATTTTTTATTTTACTTATTTTTTTAGAGTATTTTGCTATAGGGTGCCTGCCCTTGCCAGAGAGAGAGAGACAGAAAATGAGAAATTACCCTGGGGGGATGGGAAGTGGTCATGCCACAATCTATTTTCCTCCGTTCTGCTCCTGGGATTTTGGGCAAGCATACAGAAGGGCCCCGGGTGAGTTTAAGCTGCCAGGTCCAGGACTCAAACCATGGTTGACTAAAGATGTAACCATTATGCCATCTGCTGGTCCCAGGGTACATGTTTTTGAAAACACATGTTAATTTATACACTTCCTCATATACAATAATTTCAGTTGTATAACTGTTATGAATTTTTACATGATCGAACCTATGAGTTTCCCCTATTTTATGTAAGAACTTTAGGCTTCTAGTTTAAGTAGTATTTCTCAACTGGGTGGATTTTGCCCCACAGGGGACATTGGGCAATATCTGGAGACATTTTTGATTGTCATAGCTTGGCAGAGCAGAGGTTTCCTATTGGCATCTAATTGTACAGACCAGGGATGTTGCTAAATATCCCACAATGCACAGGACAGCACTCAGCAACCAAACAATATGGTCTGAAATGTCAGCAGGGTCCAGAACACTCTGGTTTAGAGGTAAAGAATAAGGACTTTATCATGAAATAGTACTGGGTTTGACTCCCAAAATGGGGTTAATGAGCCCTGGCATGCAGTATTACTGGGTAACTTATATGCATGTGTGTTTGGCGGTGTCTGGAATGTAGCTTGCTGCATAATACTCCATAATGTTAACAGTTCTCTTTATCAACATTATTGTCCAGAGTTGAATTTATCAAATTCACTGAGGCTAAATGATTTCATTTTTGTTTTATTCATTTAGCAAACATGGACAGAGGACCTATAATGGGCTAGGCACTATTTTAGTCTGTTTATTCCTTTAATTTGCAGTGTTTTTTTTTTTTTTAAATTTATTCTTTCATGAAAGAGAGAGCGAGCATCCCAACAGGGCCTGGACCCCCGCCAACCCACCCCCAGCTTCAGCCAACCCTGGATCTTGGGTGAACATATGCCCAGTGTATGGGAGGTCTCAGGACAGAAACCGGGAACCTTCCCATGTAGTACCACTGTGTCTGGCCCTTGTTTCTGCCTTCTTCTTCTTCTCCTTCTCCTTCTCCTTCTCTTTCTCCTTCTCCTTCTCCTTCTTCTCCTCCTCCTCCTCTTCCTCCTCCTCCAAAGAATTATTTCTTTACTTTTGTGTATTATTATTTTTAAAAATTTGTTATAGGGCATGTGTGCTCACGAGAGAGAGAGAGAGAGAGAGAGAGAGAGAGAGAGAGAGAGAGAGAAAGTAATAAAGCAAGCTTTCAGGTCTAGGACTTGAACCACTGCCAGCCATGTGGGAGTCTAGCACCTTCACCACCACACTTCCTACTGGTTCCCTTTTCTACCATATTTTAATTAAGAAACACTCATTCTGAAATATTGAGTCAGATTGGCCCATTACTCTTTTAAGTCAGTTTCACTGATAAAATTTATGTACGCAAAATAAAATTACATTGTGTTTGTAAATTTATTGTGCCTTGAAAAATACTAAAATTGATGGTGAGAATTCAAAGTGGGAGAAATATTTTGTGTGGAATTGGGAGTTATTTAGTTGATATTAGGGGAAATTAAGTTATTAGAACCTGGTGTTTTAAGGCTTTTTTAACGCCATGCAGTTATATTCCAATATGGTCTTTTGTCATAACTCATTTTATCTCTTTCTTTGTTTTCTGTTTTTGTTTTTTTTCCCCAAAATACAAGAAATCTCCATTACAGACAATAGGGGAAGAACAAACCCAGAACCCCTACACTGAACTGCTCGTACTGAAAGCTCATCACGACATTGTACGATTTCTGGTACAGTTAGATGACTACAGGTGAGAGTCTCTGGTTGTTAATTGGCTAATGTGTGGAAAGAGGTTTGAGGGGATTTTTTATTAAAAATGAATGCCTTCAAAATTAATCCATCTCTTCTAAAAATGTCGATTATTAGTAACATTTAGTAGAAAATGATCTGTGCATCTTGATGAAATGTGTATCTGAATCTTTTTTGTCCCAAGTCAGAATGTCATTATCTGTTGATTCAGGAATATATATATATATATATATATATATATATATATACCTATTTCTCTATATATTTTGAGTTTTCAGAAATATTCTCGTTATCTTAGAGGGAGCATATAACTCTAAAATTTGTGTAGAAGCTGTAACTATATATTCCGAAACTGAATTGGAGAAGCATATTCAGTAGATGTTTAAATATCAGATACTGACCAGGAATGCTATTTTTAATGGAAGGTAGGATAAAGGTTTTTCTGTTATTGATGAAACCTCTTTAAAATGTACATTATCCTGGGGCTGCTCCATGGCCTGGTAGTTAAGGTGGCCAGATCCCACATCACTAGGCACAGTCGAATCCTGGACCCAGTGGCTTGAGAAACCCTCTGTGTGTGTGTGTGTGTGTGTGTGTGTGTGTGTGAGTGTGCCCAGAATCCCAAAGGGGGAGGGAGATGGAGAAGAGATTGCCGTGTGACCATTCCCCCTCTCCTTCTCTGTCTGTCTCTCTGGCTAGTGCTCATGCCCTAGCAAACACACCCAAAAAGCACATTATTTTTTACTTCCTTACTAGCAAGTAGAACATTGTGTTTCATACATTTACAAACAGAGATGAAGGTGTGCAGGTCTTAGAACTGTAGACATAGCTCATTATTGATCTGTGCATATGTTTATCTAGCCCTTAATTCTACTATATACTTATCCTCTGTAGCATGTAACTTAATAACAATTATATAGTTAATGTTGTAACTGTTTAAAGTTCGTCTCCCCCACTAGAATGTAAACTTCATGAGAGTGGAAGCTTTTTTTTCCTTGTTCACCACAGTATTACAGTATTCTTGTGGTTTGTTTCATAAGAGAGAGTGTGTGGGAGAGGGATGGGTGAGAGAGAGTGGTATTTTTGACAGGGTCTTGCCACGTTAGCAGTGACCACAAGCATGCACCACTGCACCTCGCCTATTTAAGTTGGGCCAGGAACTGAACCTGGGCCTCCCACGTAGCCTCATCTTCCATGTAGTGTCTCCTTCTGCCTGTGACATCATGTTTGAGCCACACCACAGTGTTTTAGTACCTAGCTCAGTACTTTACATGTAGCAGGTTATTTATTTATTTATTTATGTATTTAGAGAGGTTTTTGCTATAGGGCGCATGTGCTTGCCAGAACGACAGAGAGATACAGAAAGTGAGAAATCACCCCCCCGACCCCCCCGCTAGGGGGAATGGCCACACTGCAATCCCTTCTCCTCCATTCTCCTCTCGGAATCTTGGGCACGCATGCACACACACCCAACGTGAGTTTAAGCCACCGGGTCTGGGACTCTAACTGTGGTCGACTACATGGGAGTCCAGAGATGTAGCCATACTAGCATATGTAGCCATATGCTAGTCCCATATAGCAGGTTATTAATACATAGTTGTTAAGTGACTGACTGACTCCTCCGTCTGTTAAGTATACATATTGCGTGCTATCCTAACCCCCCAGCTGTACTTCTGTTGTCTCTTTCAGAATCATCTAGTTGTCTCTTTGGCCTTTGCAGCTGTCTTTTTTTCCTCCTCTTTGACTCTGTAGGTGACTGCTGTCGTGATTATTGCTAACTCTGACTGCCGTGTCTGCTGTCCATTAGCTTTGTCTTCTTTCTATTTTTTCTTCATGTCTTTGGTATTTAGTTGCTTCTTACCATGTATAGTACGGTTCTGACTCTGTTCAAAGTTAGGTTGAATTCCACAAGAGGAGGGCACAGTTCTCCACAGTCCTCCCTTCACCTTAGACTAGTCACAAGGTCATCCACTGGGTTCCCAGGCCATCTGCACTTAGACTAGAAGCTCCCATTGCCCCTTCAGGATTGGAAAGTCTCTAGAAAGACTCACAGAACTCAGGAAAGCTCCATATTTAATATTATATATTATTATGAAGGATATAAATCAAGACCAGCCAAATAAAGAGGGGCATAGGATGAGGTCTTGGAGGGTCCCAAATGCAAGCTTTTGTGTCATCAGGGTTCTCTGTTCTCTCTCCACATAATGTGAATCACCAGCAGAGTGTTGGGTATCTACACTTTTTATTGGGGTTTCACTCTGTAATCATGATTGTTTGAGTCATTGAACTCAGTGTCTAGTCACCCTCACCCAGGAGGTTGGGAGGTTAGGCTGATGTCCTGAGGCAGTAATGCAAAGCCCAAACCTTATAATTACATGGTTGTCTTTCCTGTTTGTCCAGCTCTCCTGTTGAAATTACTGAAGGGACCAGCAGTTAGCATAATGGCCATGTCACTGGACTCCCATGTAGTCAACTGCAGTGCAAATCCCGGACCCGGTGGCTTAAACTCACACTGGGTACGTGTGCGTGCATGCCCAGGATCCCGGGAGGAGAATGGAGGAGAAGGGATTGCGGCATGGCCATCCCCTCTGGGGGGTGATTTCTTGCTTTCTATCTCTCTGTCTTTTTGGTGAGCGCATGCACCCTATAGCAAAAACCTGTCAAAAAAAAAAAAAAAAAAAAAAGAAGAAGAAGTTACTGAAGAGTCCACAGGGTGTCATGAATTAGCATAAGCGCAGCAGTGGTCCAGAGGACCCGCCATGAATAATGAAGACATCCCTGTCACTTGGGAGATTCAAGGGTTTAGAGACTCCGTTCTAGGAACCAAGGACAAAGGCCAGCAAAATTATTATACAACACCATGCTTCTCAACTTTTACTTAAAAAGATTTGCCTCATTAATCTGTCAGCACTATTTTCCTGTTGCAATGCAAGCCAACTGAAACACAGCATGTTAAGTCACAGTTAAGTATAAAAAGTCTTCAGCCCTTTTTGGGTGGTAATACTCATTGTTGCTGTCTCTCATTGTTGCACATCTCCAGTTCCCGTGTGCCATATTTTACCATAGTAAGCAGCTAGGTTAAAAAAAAATTCGATAATTTGTGTTAGGTTTTTGCCATAGGGCTTGTGTGTTTACTGGAGAGAAACAGAGACAGAGAGATAGGGAAAGTGAGAAATCAACCCCCAACAGGAATGACCATGCCACAATCTCTTCCATTCTCCTCTCTGGATTTTTGGGATTTTTGATACACGTGTGCCTGGCATAATTTTCAAGCCATTGGGTCTGGGACTCAAACTGTGGTCAGCCTAATGATTTCTTTCTTTCTTTTTAATATTTATTTTTTTATTTTTATTTTTATTTTTATTTTTATTTTTAATTTGACCAGAGAGAGAGAGAGAAAGGGAAAGTGAGAAACCAAGCCACCAAGTCTGGGACTCAAACAATAGTGGGCCATGTGGGAGTTCAGCACCTTAACCACCTGCCAGCCCCATCAGTCTAATAATTTCTTACAATATAATCACTAATATTTGGGCCTTAAGGAATCTCTAGTTCCCTTTTCTCTAGGAAAGTTAACAAGTATACAGTGTCTTTACAGGACGTGGTCTTTACATTGTTATATAGATCATTAAGATTACATGTTTATTACTACCTGTAGAAGAATCTGCCAGAAAGACCAATGCATAGAATAATGATCACTGGATAAATGACTGTTACTGAAAGATACTTGATTCCATTTTCCAACTGTTGTGTTTATGTGAACTGCAGTGAATATTCTGAAAGTAATAAAAAGCCACAGAAGTCAGCAGGTGGCATAGTGGTTAAAGTGCTGGACTTCCACATGACTGACTGCAGTTCAAGTTCCGGACCTGGCAGCTGAAAATCACGCTGGGCGTGTGTGTGTATGTGTGTGTGCCCAAAATTCCAAGAGGAGAAGGGATTGAAGTGTGGCCATCCCTTTGGGGGGAGATTTCTCGTTTTCTCTCTCTCTGTTTTTCTCTGTGTCTCTCTGGTGAGCACAGGCACTCAATGGCAAAAATCATTAAAACAAAAAAAAACTACAGATGAGTATATTTGTTATCTATTGCTTTGTCAAATATCATCCCCAACTTGGTGGTTTAAAATTACCACCATCTATTTAGCTCATCTGCAGAATGGCAATTTGGGCTCCGTTCAGCTGAGTCTTTATATCTATGCCAGTAAGTGCTAATCTTGGCTAGGCTCGCTTATATATTGTGGTGAACTGGTAGATTGCCTGGCTGGTTCACAGTGATCTGGGCTGAGATGACTGTGGTCTCTTTCCATGTGGCTTCTCAGGAGCTTGTTAACACAGTGATCACGGAGTTCTAATACCAGCAGAAGGGCAGCTTCCTGATGTGACACTGTTTAAATCTCTGCTTGTATCATGTTTGCTGTTGTAGTCAGGAACTGGCACAAATTCAGTGCATGGATAAATAAACTCTGCCTCATGATGGGAGGAGCAACTAAGTCCTGTTGCAGGTGGTGATGACAATAGGGAGGAGAAATAACTTGTGCCTGTGTTTGCTATCTGCCACAGCAAATCTGAATGTCTAGACTAGTTGAAAATGCCTGCCTTTCATCTTTTGCATTGTAGTGATGATATGACTTCATGATTCACAATTAATTTTTCGTATTCAAGTCATCACGATATCAGAATTTACATATGATTATGCATGAAGTGTTTCAGTTGCAGACCTGTAGAACTTTCAGTCTGTGTTTTGTTTTTAAAAATGTATTCTGCAGTGTATTAAAAAGTAATAGCTGAGCCAGCCAGGTAGTGTGGTGGTTAAGGCAGCTGGATACCACATGGCGGACCATGCAGTTTCAGTCCTGGACCCAGTGGTTTGTAAAACATGCCAGGTGCTTATACACGTATACCTCAAAATCACAAGAAGAGAATGGAGGAGAAAGGATTATGGTGTGTCTTCAGCCTTAGGGGAGCAATTTCTCACTTCCTCTCTCTTTCTCTCCTGTGAATGTGCACGCACTACAACAAATTTAAAAAAAAAATGAGAGACTTATTCTTGGTAAGGAAGACATAGGGAACTCTACAGACTATTTATTATTCATAGAATTAAAGAGCTCAGTGTTTTCACTATTAATTTAATAATTTATATACAACAATAATTATCTTTACCATCACATATGTACATTATTTAAGCATTGTCAAATTATAGAAATATCTTTCCAGTTTTAAAATAAATTTTATATTGTTATACTTTTTTATTTTTTTATTTAGTTCTTGTAGGCATTACTGGTTGGGTTTTTTTTTTGTTTTTTTTTTTGGTCAGCTGTTGTAATCCAGGTTTCACGCTTCAGGTCTTTAGATAATATCATCTTATTGAAAATTTTGCAGAAGGATTTTCTTGTTTTCTCGGTGGCTCAGCTAAAATCAGTGAGTGGAAAATTTTCTCAGATTGGTTTTTGAAGGTAGCAAATAAATCCTGTATAGCCTAACAGACAGCTGCCTTTTCTTTTCTTCTTTAGTATTTTTTGAACATGAAGTGAGGGTCATATTGATTGTGAGATCACTAAAGAAGGCTAAGCCTCAGCAAGAGTCTTCCAAAAAATGGACTGTGCTAAAATTGCATGTAATACTCTAGCATTTGACATATTAAACTAAACTGAGTTCATAACACATTTTAAGAATAGTTTTCTCTGTTGCTCATTTGACCATTCCTTGCTCCTCCAGGAAACAGACAAGGTTATGTAGGATGGTGATCATGACTGGAAAAGAATCAGGTGACCCATGAAGTGCCAGACTGGAGACCACAGTGTGTCTCTAGAATGGCTGGTGTCGCTGCACGTTCATGAGAAAGCAAACAATCTCAGTACAGTTAGATAATACACTAAAAACAAACAAGATGCTCCATTGTTAAGAAGATATTTTTAAGCTAAGGATATTCTTCTCATATGTGGACATTAAGAGAATAGAGTTCAGTAGCTAACTGGGTTTAGGTAACCCTAATGCCTGGGTTCCCTAGGAAGCAGACACTAAAATGGAGTTAAGCATGCAAAATAAGGCTTATTAGAGAGAAGCACCAGTGAAAGGAGAAAGGAGGAAGCGCGATTGAACAAGATTGTCTCAGACTAAGAGGCGGCTGTGATAAAGTCTCTGCCAGCCCTGTGGGGATCCCCGGGAGGAAAGATTGCCCATAAGAGGATTTCCGCAGAGGTCATAAGTAACTAAGGCTTTATATCACCAGCTTGTATAGTTTTTTGTGTTTTTGTCCCCCCCCCCCCTCCTTTCTTTTTTATGCCAGAGGGTATGTACGTACACACGACAGAAAAGGTGAGGGGACAAAGCACCCTCTCCTCCCATAGGGCGTGGTCACATCAGTCTTTTTTCCTCTAATTTTCCACCCTTTCAGGATTCTGGACATGGCATGCTTATGTGTGGTTCATGTTTCTGCTATGGACTAGGACTCAAACCCTGGTTGGCCATGTGAGACCTGGCTTCCTTTGTACAGCACTTAATTGCTTCCTCAGCAGCGCATAACTGCTGCACTGTGGGGCCTCTTGCTTAGTCATTTTCTGAGAGCCATTCAGAAGGCTCTACCTGTCCCTGGTCTACCATCTTGCTGAAATCCCAGTGACTGGAAGCCAACTGAGCTAGTATGACTTTAGGTTAAAAGCTGAAGTGAACCCTGAAGTCAGCAGCTGGAGGCCATTGTAATGACATTCCTTGCAGCTGGGCAGCTAGTTCTCTCATGAATGTGGACTGGAAGGCACATCTTTGTGTCTGCCACAGTTCTATACCTCTATGTTGGTTGATTTTTTAAAAATTGCATGAATATGCTATTGGGTTGTCAGGAAAGTCATGACATTATTGCATAGAAAAATATGTCATGACTTTCCTGACAATCTAATATTAGGCCATACCTTTGGGCAGATTTTAAGAAACTGGATGGCATTGATAAATAGTTCTTTTTTTTTTTTTTTTAAGAGGTTTTTGCTATAGGGCGCGTGCGCTCGCCAGACAGACAGAGACAGAAAGCGAGAAATCACCCCCCAGGGGGGATGGCCATGCCACAATCCCTTCTCCTCCATTCTCCTCTCGGGATCTTGGGCACGCACGCACACACGCCCGGCATGAGTTTAAGCCACCGGGTCCGGTATGCGAACCGCGGTCGACTACATGGAAGTCCAGCAACATAGCCATTATGCTAACTGCTGGTCCCATAAATAGTTCTTTGATGGCTTGAAAAAACTAATATAGTTTTCACTGATAAAGTACTTGTACCTGGAAAAGGGTGTTAATAGAATCATTCTTTTATCATGAATTACAGCAGCCACAATACTAATAACGGTGTGTGTGAGAGGGCTTCAGAAAGTTCATGGAAAATGCATATCATGAGAAAACTAGCGTGAATTTCTAAATTTTTTTACCAGTTAAACTTGCATTTTAATCCTATTTTTTCATGAATTTTTTGAAACCCCTGCATATCTGGCAATTTTTTTAAGTGTCGTGTATCAAGCATCACATTGAATTTATAAATAACGATTTATTACAATACATTTTACTAAAATCTATTGTAGAAGAAAAAGGTCCCCTGAATGATTTTTCTATGGTGAATTTTTAAATTTAGTTCCTGTTGTTTTGGATAGTGCTTTTAATGAGGTGAAGTAAGAATGACAATATCATTGTACATGTGCAACCGTTTTCCTTTTTTCTTTTTCTTTCTTTCTTTCTTTCTTTTTTCTTTTAGAGAGAGGTTTTTGCTATAGGGCATGTATGCTTGCCAGAGAGACAGAAAGTGAGAAATGACTTCCCCCGGGGATGGCCACGCCTCCATCCCTTCTCCATTCTCCTCTTGGGATCTTAGGCACGCATGCACACGCGCCTGGCTTGAATTTCAAGCCTCCAAGTGACCTGCAGTCTGCCATGTGGGAGTCCAGCAACATAACTATCACACTGTAGGCTGGCTCCCCATTTTCTTTTTTCTAATAATTGTGTCTTTTGGCTCGTATTTTGGAAATGTAGCTGAATTATTTTTGGTTGGCTAAGGTGTTGGAAGGCTAGAGGGATGACAGGAGTGAGTGGAAAGGTAATTGCTGCTTCGTGTAGCCACATATAACCACACTTTGAGATCATGAGAGCATATATAACAGTTCTTTAGTTTCAGATTCTGTCGCCTTAGAAGTAAAATTCTGTAATTTGTGGGAGGAATCAGGCTCCCTCAGTTACCGAGTATCCCCACTAAGCATTTGAAAGTTATTGCCTGGAACTTCTTTAAAATGAAGCTTTAAAAATCCATCTGAGAACCTGAGCATGAATAAGGGCAGTAACCACAATGAATTACAGCATATCACTTATGTTTAAATCTATGCGTTCGTAATGATACTTAAGAAAGAGAATTCACTGGTTATTTTTGGAGAATGTTAGGGAACTAACTCATTTTGAAAACTGGTAAATAAAGAGGCAAAGTCCAGATCTAGACTGCTTTTTTTAAAAAAACAAAAAAACAAACGGTGTCTTGGGATTGGTAATAATTGGCCCTGAATGTTAGATAGATAAAAGATTTACAAGAGAAAAAACGGGTATCAATGGGTGCTCCACACATACTCACCAAGCACTCGATGGTGAGTTAACTCAAAGGGCTGATTAAAACTTGGGTTTGTTTAGCATTCTAAGAAAAGAGCAGTATGTTTTCTGAGAAATAATGAGACAAGGGACAAGGATTTGTAGTTTCTCGAGCTGACAGCTTGTAAGAAGGCAAATATTAGGTTGTCAGAAAAGTCATGATGTATATTTTACTTACGTTTCCCTATGCTAAAATGCATCATGACTTTTCCAATGACTAATGCTACATAAGGGCTAGTTAGTAGTTTGTGGAGACGTTCTTGTTGCCATTTCATCTCTGGTGATAAGCTTGTTACCCCATCCTAGTGTGGGAAGTGGGGTGTGGAGTGCCTTTTCAAGGGTGATTTATATGCTATGTTCAGATAGATGGGGGAAGGCAGAGTTCATTCTGTGTCTGCTTTTCCTTGCTTGCTTTTGGCTGAAAATAATCCTTATGTGAAAGTGGGACATTTTGGGGTTGCATACTCTGAACCCCTTCATTCAGAGTCCAGCCTCTCTTGAGCAGCGTGTTAACCTTTTTCCCTTTGAGAAGGGGCTTTACTGAGAATAGATGCTGAAATCACACAGATGGTCTCCTGATAATCTTAATAAACTATTGGGTTGTTGGAAAAGTCATGACACCTTTTTGCATAGAAAAACAGAAAAATACAACATGACTTTTCCAATGACCCAATAATTACTGATGAAAAGCTGGGTTAAAAGATATGGGTATATAAAGGATGTGATGTGCAACTGTAGTGGGTTTCCTGGCATTTACCCTGAATTATGTGGACTTATTCACTGAATCACTATACAAATGGACAGTTTCAAGACTCCCACTCAGATGTAGGTTCTTCTCAAAAATAAGAGCAGACCAGAGTATTCTGCCTCTACAAGCAGATCCTCAGAGAAAACCCAGTAGAAGTACCAACCAGGTGGCATAGTGGTTAAGGTGCTGGATCCCACATAGCCAACTATATGGTTTGAGTACCACACTCAGTGGATTGAAAATCATGCAGGGTGCATGTGTGTGCATGCCCAGAATCCCAAGAGGAGAATGGAGGATAAGGGATTGCTGTGTGGTCATCCCCCAGTAGATACTTTCTTATTTTCCCTCTGTCACTCGTTTTACTGTCTCTGGCAAGTGCATGTGCCCTGTAGCAAATACAAAAAAAGAAAAAGAAGATAAAGAAAACCCACTAGAGGCTAAACTGACCATGGTCAATTCATTCTCCCACTCAGCTATGTATTGTCTCTGTAGTAGTAGAAGTTCCTTCATGGAAACCCAAGCTTAGGGGAATAGAGATTCTCCCCCCAGTAGAAACCACAGGGATTTTTCCTTTGGTAGTCTAACCATTTGTTAATTTATCTAGTTATTCATTATGATTTTCAAGCAACCAGGTCCTGCTGAAACATGTATTATTTCTTCCACATGAATTATGTATTTTTTTTTTAGTTTTGTCTGATTCCTGATATTAGAGTAGCTTTTTTCCCCCAATTTTATATATTGTATCAGAAAGTACTTTTGAATTATGTGGAAGTTAATTAACCATTGGGATTTTCTGCCATATTGCTCTGTTTTGATTGTTCCAAAGCTTTATGGTTATGTAGATATAGAATACAGAAAGATTTATGTTCAGAATTATGGGCCATACTTTATTGGTGGAGGGAGACAGGGTAGCCATACTTTTTATTATATCCTTTAAGATTAAATTTGTAGGATCCTTGATTTTATTAAAATGACTTTACACAAGTAAGAACTGTTAAATAAGCATTTAGTAACAGACACGGGAATTATTTGTGAAAACCTCTTATTTTTAAAATACTTTTGCAGAGGTGCATGTCTTCCATTTCTTCATCCTGTCAGGATTTGGGGAATGCATGCACATGTGCCTGGAGTGTTGTTCTAGCTCCTGGGTCCAGGATTCAAACTGCACAGCCAGCCACATGGGATCTGGCTCCCTTAACCAGTAGGCCATGAGACTGCCCCAAACCCTTTTATTTTATACAAATCTTTGTGAAGCTTTGTTGTACTTTCAGCTCATAGTTGGCAAGAATGAAAATACTTTCTATGAGGCATTCAAAGTGAAGGTGTTTAGAGGGAATAATTTCTATCAATTGAAATAGTTGTGAGAATTCTCAGTGGACTCATTATCTACCCTGTCATGTAATTTAGTAAATGTTAGACTGTGAGTTCTCAAAGGGCAAGGGCCATCTCTTTATTTATCTCTTGTTAGTGTCAGTATATATATAGTTAGTGCTTAATGTATATTAGTGCTTATTAAGTGTTTGTTGAATGAATAATTGAATCATTGACTCACAATAAGTTTAGTTCTCATAATTAGGAGGAGAGGGGAGAGAACATTCTGGATGGGTTGCTATAGGTTTTTATTAAACTATGCTTCACTTTATTTAACTTGTTTTCATGCATATAATTTCTGCTTAGTCATTTAATTATAGTCTCAAAGAGTTTATTTTTTTCTTTATTTTAGGTTCTCGCCATAGGGCAAGAGTGTTCCTTGGAGAGAGACAGAGATAGAGGGAAAGTGAGAAATCACCCCTGAGGGGTATGGCCATGCTGCAGTTCTCTTCTCAGGATTTTGTGCATGCATGCACACTCACCCGGTGTGATTTTCAAGCCACAGGGTCCAGAGCTTGAACTGAGGTCAGCTATGTGGGTGTCTGGTGCCTTAATCACACTACCTTCTGGCTCGTCAAAGAGTATTTTTTTTTAAGAACTATTTAATTTTATTTATTCATTCATTTATTTAATATGACCAGAGAGAGAGAAAGTGAGAAAGCAAGCCATCAGGTCCAGGACTTGAACCATGGTCAGCCATGTGGGACTATCTAGTGCCTTAACCACCACACCACCTGCTGGTCCCTCTTCAAAGACTATTTTTAAAGACGTGGTTTTAAGTTAAAACTTTAAGATATGAACATAAAAAAAAATTTTATATGTGGTGGGATTCTGGGTTTAAAATGTTTAAAGTTTTTCATTTTAGTTTAACAGTTTATCGATACACTAATATTGATAAAAGAAGTTACATTAATGCCATTCATGAATCTATTTCTCAGAGCCTTTGTAACAACTTAATGTGTAGTTATTCATTCATTCATTTATTCATTTATTTCTTTAGCACTTTAAGCCTGTGAGAGATATTCGGAGATTTTTTTTTAGACCTGGGAGAACCATATTTTATGGAACAATAAATATGATAATTAGAATATTTTAATAATTTCTTTTTTTAAAGAATTATTTAATTTTATTTATTATTATTATTATTTTGTTATTTTAAATTTGCTATAGGGCACACATGCTCACCAGGAAGACAGAGAGAAAGAGAGGGAAAGTGAGAAAGCAAGCTGCCAGATGCAGGACTTGAACCACAGTTGGCTATATGGGAGTTTAGAGCTTTAACCACCATGCCACCTGCTGGCTCCGTATTTTATTATTTCTTAGAAACATTTTTTTCCCCATTTTAACATTTTTAATATCTGGACACATAGTATTGCCAGTGCCTTTAAGCTATAACTGACAGTATTACTGGCATGTAAGAGACTGTCTTATAATTGATGATGTTGCAAATTTGAAGAAATACACTTTATTTCTAAATAATCATTACATTTAAAAATCTCGAGGCAAGAATCATATGTAATTCATCTTGGTATTTCTGTAACACCTAGCATCAGATCTTTGTAAGTACATTTTGTGCTAATGAGTAAAGAAGCATTTCTTTGGGAACCAGCAGTTGGCGTAATGGCTATGTCTCTGGACTCCCACGTAGTTGACCGTGGTTCGCGTCCCGGACCTGGTGACTTAAAACTCACACCAGGTGCGTGTGCGTGCGTGCCCAAGATCCCGAGAGGAGAATGGAGGAGAAGGAATTGCGGCGTGACCATCCCCCCTGGGGGGTGATTTCTCGCTTTCTGTCTCTATGTCTCTCTCTGTCTGTCTGGCGAGTGCACGCGCCCTATAGCGAAAACCTCTCAAAAAAAAAAAAAAAAAAAAAAAAAGAAGAAGCATTTCTTTGAGAAATCTTTGCTTTAGGCTAGTCTTGGGATTCTATTAGAATGTTTTTAAAAATTACAGTAGTATATAAGGGCCACACCATGACATGGTGGTTGAGTTGGCTGGATCTCACGTGGCCAGCTTCATGGTTTGAATCTTGGACCCGGGCTTGAGAATCAGTCTGGGCACATGTGTGAGCATGCCTAAAATACTGAAAGGAGGGAGAGACAGAGAAGGTTTTGTAGTGTGACTGTGCCCCATGGAGGATTCTTTCTCGTTTTTTCTCTCTGGTGAGTGCATGCACTTTCTGTCAAAACTAAAAAGAAAAAAGTTAGTATATAAAGT
This sequence comes from Tupaia tana, assembly GCA_026018925.1. Classification (NCBI taxonomy): domain Eukaryota; kingdom Metazoa; phylum Chordata; class Mammalia; order Scandentia; family Tupaiidae; genus Tupaia; species Tupaia tana. The sequence continues at coordinate 64,351,880 of JAKSZU010000006.1, read as the reverse complement.
AATAGAGCAATATAATCGCTATTCTCTCTCTCTGTCTCTCTCTCTCTCTTTTAGTAGCCAGAGAGTGCTTGTTCTCACCAGAAAGAGAAAGAAAGCAAGGACTCCCTAGTGGGTGGTGGTCCTCCTACCATCCCTTTTTCTTCCATCCTGTCAGGATTTGGGGCACATATGCATATGTCCTTGATGTGTTTCTCAAGCCCGTGGGGCCAGGATACTGCAGTCATCTATGTGGGCTCTGGCTCCCATACACAGTGCTTAACCTTTGTACTATGGGGCTGGCACAGTCACAGTTTTTCCTTCCATTGAATAGCTTAAACTTTATTGAATTTTAATTACTACTTTTTAGTAGTTCGTTACCTTAAAGTTTATTAATTTTTTGGGGGTAGAGACAGAGAACAGGATCACTGACAGCCTGCTGTCCTCCCCCCCAGCTTTCCAGACAGCCAGAATCACAGGCACCTGCTAGCATGGCCACTTCGTTTGTTTTACCATGGGAGCCGAACCCAAGGCTGTCTCTTGTGGCTCCAGCATAGGCAGTACTGCCCCACTGCCTGTGCTGCCACGGCCAGGCTAGTCCATTACTTCTGTTCAGCATTACAGTTTATATTACTCTTAGGAATTTTTGGAATGAGTTTTCATTTCTCATTTGGAGATGGCTGGAGTGTGTGCTTGACTGACTAGGATTTGGTTTAAGATAAACTGATACAGTGCAGCTAGTTTTTAGTTATCCATCTTAGCATGATGGATAATTGTAATTTATGAATGATCTCCCACCTCTGTATTAGTTATTTTATGAGAAGCACTAATATGCAGTAAAGTTATACTGGTGTTATTTAAGGTTTTATGTTTCCTTTTTTGAGGTGATAGTAGCAAACACTGAAAAGGCCAGAAAAACAGAAAAAGCAGCAATAGTAAGTATGTAAGAGAATTGAAAGGCCTGAATAATCTACCAACTGGGTAATTGACTTCTGAGCAATACAAAAATGGGCTGTAATTTCATGCATTACTATTGAGCATTGTTTAGATTTAACTTTTTGCTCACTACTGATTGAATTAAAGTTTGAGGTGAAATGCTCTATATCTTATATCTAAACTCTCAACTGTTCAATCATTTCTCATTGTGAACTCATGAGGTTCAAACATGATAAAACAATGAAAAGGTAAAAATCAGAGTTAGAAAAACTATGTATTTTAAACCTTCATTCTTCTGAACGGGAGAAAAGCAATTATGAGAGTTTAAAGAATCAATAGAAATTGACGTTCTATACCAAATAAAACTTAAGACCTTGAGTCCCGCTCTCCCTGCCATCACTATTCAAATAAAAAAAGATCAATAGGCCCAGAAGCATAAGCTATGAAAGATTTACTTCCAGTAACTATTTTTGGTACTCAAGACACTGTTAAATATTCTGATCCAGAAAATGTGTGTAATTAAGCATAGGAAATTATATTTTAATTTTAAAATCATCATTGTGTTTTTAATCTCCTGATCTTCCATGTCTTATATTTTGAAATAAGAATAAATGATAGGCACAGATTTAAAAAATTTTAAATAGCTCTTTAATATTTCTAACTAGTTACCTAAGCAGTTTTAAGGTCCTTTCTGTTAAAAAGATGTATAGTTCCATATTTAAAAACTATTAACAGATTGTCAGACTATATGTGCCCAGTTTCCCATCTCCATAGCTCTAGTAGTAAGAGATATAATCAAAGGGTTTTTTTTTTTTTTTTGAGAGGTTTTTTTCGCTATATGGCGCGTGCGCTCACCAGACAGACAGAGACATAGAGACAGAAAGCAAGAAATCATCCCCCAGGGGGGATGGTCACACCACAATTCCTTCTCCTCCATTCTCCTCTCGGGATCTTGGGCACGCACGCACACGCGCCCGGTGTGAGTTTTAAGCCACCGGGTCCGGGACGCCAACCACGGTTGACTACGTGGGAGTCCAGCGACATAGCCATTACGCTGCTAACTGCTGGTTCCCAAAGGGTTTTGAAATGAGAGCCGAGTATGGGAATTATCTGAGCCAATGAAGAGGACAGTTAAGTAGAGATTTTGTAACTGAGCATGAGAAATTTGAACTTGAAGCTCAGTTTGGAGTGCTAAGGAAAATACAACATGATTGAAGTGCTGAGATTGTAAGTAAAATCTGTGAGGGGTAAAAATCAGAACTTGGGGCAGATGATGGTGTAGTGGTAAAGTGGGACATTTGCCAGGCATACCTACATGGAAAGGTTCCCTGTTCAAGTCCTGGAGACCTCCCTGAGTTCACCGGGCATGCACTTGCCTGTGGTCCAGGACTGGCCGAAGGGTGGAGTGTGTCAACAAAGGTGCACTCTCTCTCATGTGCTGTCTCTTTCTCTCTCTCAGGAGAAATAGATGGATAAATAAATAGAATTAAACAACCTATTCAATACTTGTATAGGAACAGTGATTTCTCTATCCAAACTTAATCAATTCTCTGCTTTTTCCTCAAAGATACACAAATGGCTGATAGTGTTTACTTAAAACAATCCAAGAAATACCCAGATTTTGTGAGACCCCCTAACTGTCTTGTGAGGAAGTACAACAAATTTCTTGAATGCCATAGTTGATGGTGGAATATCATTTATTAATTGTTAACTGTCAGGGGCCAGTTAGATGCTCTTTGTAACACAATTGTTTTCTCTACTATTGAAAAAAAAAAAAACGAGTTCAAGTCAGTGAAAATAATGTTATGGGGTCAACTTTGAATTGATGATGAATGATTGCAAATCGTTTGCAAATTTGTGTAGTATGTCTTGGATAGTAAGTTATTGGACATACTCTGGCAATACATTATACACCATTGTTTGGTAACTGCTTAAGAAGCGTGCTTTCTTGATCCTATTATAATGTAGTCACCAGAATGCATGATTCGGGAGGGCAGGTCATTGCTCCTGACAGTTCGTGTGTCGAGGCTATCTTTTACTTTACAGACTGGAGATGGTTGTTTCTTTATAGAGAATGGGAGATGAAGAGGAGAGAAAAGCTATAGCATAGCGCTTTCTTCATGCCCCAGAAAAAACTTGCCTTTACCTCTTTGCATTTTAACCATTTGCACACACACACACATACACACACACAATAATAATCTCTTTGCAGAGAAGATACTAGAAATAATGAGTTTATGTAAGGACCTTATTTTCCACTCCTCCAATATCACTTCCAATCAGTGTAACTCCTCCTCAGTTTGGTTTCATTCACTTCATTTAAGTCAGAAGTTTCTTAAAATCATAGAATTTTGGGACCAGCAGTTAGCACAATAGCTATGTCACTGGACTCCCATGTAGTCAACCAAGGTTTGAGTCCTGGACCCGGTGGCTTAAACTCACACCAGGCCCATGTGCGTGCATGCCCAAGATCCCGAGAGGAGAATGGAGGAGAAGGGATTGCAGTGTGGCCATCCCCCTTGGGGGGTGATTTCTCCCTTTTTGTCTCTCTGTCTTTCTGGTGAGTGCACGCTCCCTATAGCATAAACCTCTCCCCCTCCAAAAAAAAAAAAAAAACAACATAGAATTTTAAAGCAAGGAAGGACTTTAAAGATCACCTTTGTTTCTCCTCCATTTTAACATTTCTGGCTGGTTACTGTTTATAACCCAAAAGTGTCTTATTTATTTTTGGATTCTTAGTGCATGGCACAGAACCTAGGAGACATTCTATAAATATTTGTTAAATTAGCTTAAATATATTAATCTTCAGTATATTAGCAAGCCAAAATACCACTGATAAATTCTAATTGTTCTGAATTAATCTTAGCAATTAAATGCCACTAGTGATTTTTTTCTTGACATTTTTTTCTCTAACCAGATTTGCATCTGCTGGTGATGATGGAATTGTAATTGTATGGAATGCCCAGGTGTGTATTGATTATATGTGGATTGTGTAATAAAGATATGACAATATAGTTGTGTATTCATTCATAAATACTATCTGGGGATATATCTGCATATCAGTGTCATTATTTGTGACTAATAACTTGAAAAGGGCTACTTAGGATAAATTCATTTAAAATTGGGACTAATATAATAAAGGAGACAAGTTTTTTTAGTTAAAAGATATCTTACTCAGGGGCCAGCAGATGGCGTAGCAGTTATATTGTTGTACTCCCACATGGTCATCATGGTTTGAGTCCTTGGCCTGGTGGCTTGAAACTCACGCCTGGTACGTGTGCATGCATACCCAAGATCCTGGGAGAACGGAGGAGAAGGAATTGCTGTGTGGCCATCCCCCTTCGGGAGGTGATTTCTCTCTTTCCCTTCTATCTCTGTCTCTCTCTCCAGGGAGCACACGTGACCTAAGGCAAAAATGTCTAAAAAAAAAAAAAGAGATTTTATTCAGAAACAAATGCCAAATGTTATTAAATAGAATTTAGGTTATCAGCACCTATGCATTGACTTCCAAAATTGACTCAAGTGTTGATTTTTGTGAGAGGTGCAGTTCTTCTTTCAACATTATATGAAAATGTAATATTCTTTTCACACTTTATTCAAAACTACTTAACGCTTTACCAAATGTTTTAGGGCCTCTCTTTCTAATCTTTCGATACTCATTCTCTTCTGAAGCATTTATTTTCCTTTTACCCCTCCCCACTTCTTTTATTTTTTAATTAAATTTAATTTGACCATAGAGGGACAGAATGAGTGAGTGAGAGAGAAAGAGGGAAAGTGAGAAAGCAAGCTGCCAGGCATGACTTGAACAGTGGTCGGTGGTCGGCCTTGTGGGAGTCCAGGGCCCTTAACCACCATGCCACTTGCCAGCTCCTCCTTCCCCCTTCTTTTTATGCCAGAGTATTTATGCACATACACAAGAAAGAAAGGGGCAGGGGTAGAAAGAGAAAGCATCCCCAGGCAGTGTCTCGGCATGCTGCAGTCATTTTTCTTCTAGTTTTCCATCCTTTTAGGATGGGCATGCATGTGTGTCTGGCATGTTTTCTGAGCCTTTGGGACTGGTACTCAAACCATGTGGGATTCAGCTTCCCAGAGGGCTGGGCTTCACTCCCTTATTTTTGTTACTGGCCTGACTCCATCAAACCCTCATCTTTCAGTAGCTCTGTCTATCATTAAAGCAGTTCTTTAACATTGCTTTCTCCTAAGGTCATGAAATCCTGCAATCACAGAAAGATTTGCAATTCATGTTCTATTTACATTGTATTTTTCTGTGTTTACTACTTAGGAAATCAGTGAGAGATTGATGGCTGAGGACATTGGATGGCTAGAAGTAGATATTGGTGTTTATAAATAGAGATGGAATGGTGACTAACTCTCTTAAGTCGTTGATAAATTAGTGGATATACACACATACATATACTGTTGCTATGCTTTTTATTTCCTAACATGACCTTGTAAATGTAGAGACTTAGATAACACATAATTTGATAGCTAGGACTTCCAGTATTTTTCCCTACAGATTAAGTTACTGTTGTTTTTATGTTTAATTTATACAGTTCTAAAACTGTAGGAAAGAGGGCCAACAGATGGCCTGGCAGTTAAAGTGCTGAATTCTCACATGTCTGACTGTGGTTTGAGTCCCAGACCTGTGTGGTCTGAAAATCACTGGTGTGTACACAAAACCCCAAGAGGAAAATGGAGGTGAAGGGATTGCAGCGTGACCATTCCCCTTGGGGGCTGACTTCTCACTTTCCTTCTCTCTCTGTCTCTCTCTGTCCCTCTTTGGCAAGCACATACACCTTATGGCAAAATCCAAAATACAAATAAACGGGTCTGCAGGTGGTGTGGTGGTTAAGGACGCTGAATTCTCACATGGCCAACTGTGGTTTGAGTCCCAGACCTAGTGGTTTACTCTCTCACTTTCTCTCTCTCGTCAAATTAAAAAATAAAGATGAATAAAGTTGAATAAAATCATTCTTTAAACAAACAAATAAACTGTTGGGAAGAATACCTCTTTAAATTTTCTGTTAAAAAAATGGCTAAATTTAGCATTTTCTATAGAAAAATTGTTTATGTTCTTGTTCAGATTCTATTTGGTCATTTTTTTTTTTTTTTTTTTTTGGAGAGGTTTTCACTATAGGGCGCAGGCGCTCGCCAGAAAGACAGAGAGAGACAGAGAGACAGAAAGCGAGAAATCACCCCCCAGGGGGGATGGCCACGCCGCATTCCCTTCTCCTCCACTCTCCTCTTGGGATCTTCGGCACGCACGCATATGCGCTCGGCATGAGTTTAAGCCGCCAGGTCCAGAACTTGAACCGCAGTCGACTACATGGGAGTCCAGTGACATAACCATTACGCTAACTGCTGGTCCCACTATTTGGTCATTTTGTTAAATAATAAGTTCAGTGTAAGTAATTTATATGGAATGTATGTGTATTTTCTACATGATTGTTCTTAATGTTGTCATTTAAGATGACTTAAATTGAAGGTAGCTAATTAACATTTGTATTGGTATTTCAGACAGGAGAGAAACTTCTGGAACTTAGTGGACATACTCAAAAGATAACAGCTGTAATTACATTTCCTTTCTTGGAATCTTATGAAGAAAAAAATCAACTCATCTTGACAGCCTCTGCTGACAGAACAGTTATCATATCCTTCCAGCTGGAAGCAAGTGCAATAGCTGCAATACCCAGGGGCCACCTGTGTATTAGTTACTAGCCTCTAGGGCCATGTCTACACATTCCTGCTCTAGCAAAAATGGTTTTGTTTTTATTTTTGTTTTGTTTTGTTTTGGTCAAGTGATAGTCTTAAGAGCTCAAGTTAGGGGGCAAGCAGGTGGCACAGTGGTTAGTACTAGACTCCCACATGGCCAACTGTTGTTCAAGTCCAGAACCTGGTGGTTTGAATGTCATGCTAGGCATATGTGCATACATTTTCAAAATCCCAGGAGGAGAAGGGATTGCAGGGTGGCCATTTCCCCTGGGGGGTGATTTTTCACTTTACCTCTCACTGACTCTCTCCAGGAAGCTCGCTTGCCCAATGGCAAAAACCTAAAATAAAATAAAATAAAATAAAATAAAATAAAATAAAATAAAAAAGCTCAAGTTACTTAATATTAAACATTCAGCTTTCAAACAGTGAAATAAGTGAGGGGGCTGTGATAAACTAGAATTGTGGTAAATTTAAGGCTAGAAATGATGGTTTTCTGAGAGCACATTTTATGTGCTAGTAGTTTGTTTAGTGTGTTATTTATATATAAAATCTAATTCTTATGACATTCTAGCTACATCGAAAATGAAGTAGAATTTAATATAGAATGGGATAAAAAAAGTCAAAAGGCTAACTAGTTTGTGAAATTAGTTTCATTTTTAATAGTATTCATAGTATTCATTTTAATAGTATTTATAATATTCATTTTAATAGTATTATACATAAATACATATTTTCTTGTATGTGTGTATATAAATATGTTTTCAGATAGAGTATAAAATATATTTCATACCATAGAAATGGTGTAAAAGGTAAAAATCATTGTGCTCCTTAAGTCAGCTAACCTCAGACACTTTATGGGAGGTCTTCTAATTATTTTAAATAGCATACAGATTCTCCTCAACTTATAATGGGGTTATGTTCAGATGAACCCATCATAAGTTGAAAATACCGGAAGTTGAAAGTGTATTTAATACATCTGATCTACCGAACATCATAGCTTAGCCTAGCCTGTCTTAAATGGGCTCAGGTACTTCAAGGGAAATCATGTAACACAAAGCCCATTTTATAATCAAGTGCTGACTATCTCATGTCATTTATTGAATTCAGTATACTCAGAAGAGTATCAATTGTTGACTGTTGTGATCGTGTGGCCGACTGGGAGCTGTAATGTGCTGCCCTGCCAGGCATCACAGGAGAGTATGTACCACCTATTGCTAGCCTGGGACTAGATCAGAATCCAAAACTTGAAGTAAACTTTCTACTAAATGTGCATGGCTTTTACACCTTCGTGAAGTTGAAAAATCCCAAGTTGGACCACAGTAAGTCTGGGACCTTTCTACTGGATAATAGTACACAGAACAATAGTGTCTCCTTTGAGTAAAGATAACAGTAGCAAATTATACCATGTACACTGCAAGGAGCTTTCAGTAAATTAATACTAACTAATGCACGTGGTAGTTTTTAGTATAAATGCTTTGTGTTTATTAGATTATGGTGTACACTTCTGGAGAAGAATTTTAAATGGTTATAGTAGTTAATGTCTGTAAAGATTTAGTACTTCAGATCACTTATTCTGTTGGGATTTTCAAATAGTTTGATAGTAAAATTTACCTCCAACCTATTTTAGATTGTAAGCCTGCTCAGCTAAGTTGATGGCTCATTGTATGAATTAATATTTGTTAGCGTTAACACTAAATATTTTATGTTTTATTTAAAGATTTTTTAACTGCATTTTTAACATTCATGATACAATTGTTAATTAGAAAAGTTAGCTCATAATTAAGATTTAAAAATTTTGTTTAGAAATTATTTCTTAACATATATGTAGGCATGGGATTATGATTCTGGCAGACAAGTTCAGAGAATGTCATGCTTCCAGTCTACTGTAAAGGTAAAATTTCAAGCAAATATAAGTTTTCATGATAAACTTTTTGTCTCAGAAAAATTGACTGAGTAAGTTAGATGAAATTCCTTTGTGGACTTATTATTATTATTGTTCTTTCTTGCTCTTGCCCTTGTTTTCACACAGAGTCAGTAGGTAAGAAGATTACTGTTAAAAAAAAAAAGTGGACTTGAGGGATCAGCAGATGGCATAATGGTTACGTCACTGAGCTCCCATGTGGTTTACTGCAGTTTGAATCTCAGACCTGGAGGTTTGAAATTCATGCCAGGTGCTTGTATGTATATGCCCAAAATCCTAAGAGGAGAACGGAGGAGAAGGGATTATGGAGTGACCATCCCCCCTGGGGGGTGATTTCTCATTTTCTGTCTCTCTGTCTGTCCGGTGAGTGCATGAACCCTATAGCAAAAATCTCTCTTAAAAAAAAAAAAAAAAAAGAAAGAAAAGAAAAAGTGAACTGGAAAGTGCCAGTGGCAGTAAAAGACTTCTATAGTCCTTAAAGTACTATAGGTTTCCTTAAGCACTATAGGTTTGGTAGACTTACGAGAGTCTAGAATCATGGTAAATTTAAGGCTAGAAAAGATGGTTTTCTAAGAACACTTTTTATGTGCTAGCAGTTTTAGTGTATTACTTATGTATAAAATCTAATTCTCACAACAATCTAGCTGCATTAAACATAGAATATAATATAGAATGGAATAAAAAATGTCAAAAGGCTAACTAACTATGAAATCAGTTTCATTTTAATTGTATATAGTTAACTATTCTTATACTTAGGAAAGTCTACCAAACATAGAATTATTTAGAAGAATTAGGAGATATTAACTTAAAGGATACATAAAACCTAAGGTTATATTGTCAGTGTTGTTGGAAAAGGGGTTTGGCCTACTTGCAGTGGCGCAGGCTACTAAGTTGCCGTGCTCTGCAGGTTGGGGCCACATGAGAGGCCCAGGTTTGATTCTGGGTCCCACCCAAAAGGTTAAGCAGTGTGGTATAACCCCAGTGATTTGGGAGGCTGCACCAGAAGGATCTTGAGAAACCTTGCAGCTGGCCTGGACAACATAGCAAGCAAGAAAGCCCTGTTCAAAAAAAGAGCTGGGTAGGGGAGCACCCCTATAGTCCTAGCTATTCCAGATGCTGAGACAAGAGGATTGTGTTATTGAAAGACCCTGTCATAAAAAAGAAAGACAAAGAAAAAAAATATATGTGTATATTTGAGAGGGTTTTGCTGTAAGGCACATGGTGCTCACCATTGAAAGACAGACAGACAGAAAGCAAGAAATCACCCCTGGGGGGATGGTCACGCCACAATCCCTTCTCCTCCATTCTCCTCTCAGGATCTTAGGCACGCACACACACACACACCCTGTGTGAGTTTAAGCCACTGGTCTGGGACTCAAACTGTGGTTGACTACTTGGGAATCCAGTGACATAGCCATTACACCAACTGCTGGTCCTGAAAAAAAAAAAAAGTATATTTTAAGCATTGTGGATTATCTTTGTTTTTGTTTTTGTTTTTTAAGACAGGATATTGCTATCTATCTTTCAGTTTTAGTCTCTTCAGTAGCTGGGACTACAGATAGGTGCCACTTTGCCCAGCATTTAGGGCTGGTTACCTACCATATTAGCAAATTACTGCCTAGTTCAGGTGCTGAAAATGGTAATTTATCATCTCATATTGTTTGTGGTCAGAGGTACCACTTTAGCTTGCGGGGGTTCTAGCTCAGGGTCTCATGAAGTTGTCATCTGAAGGTTTGACTGGGGGAGAAGGATCTGCTTCCTAAGGGTGCACATGCTTGGCAGGTTAGTGCTAGTTGATGCTGAGGCTTCAGCCCCTTGCCATGCAGACCGTTCTCCTTGCAGTTGCTTGAGTGTCTTCACTTTGAGCAAATGATCCAAGAAGGGAGGAGGAGGAGAACGCGCTGTCCTTTATGACTTAATTGTCAGTCAGTACCATCCCTCTGCCACATTTTATTCTTTAGGAGTTAGTCACTGAGTAGAACCCACATTCAAGGGAAGGAGAGATAAGCTCCACCTCTTGAATGGAGGGCTTTTGGAGAACTGTGGATGCATTTTAAAACCGCTGAGAAGTGAATACTTGAGTTTCTAAACTGATACACATTTCAAATCAATTTTGCAGTGTTTAACCATTCTTCAAAGACTAGATGTTTGGCTCTCTGGTGGGAACGAAGTATGTGTGTGGAACAGAAAATTAGATCTTCTGTGTAAAACTTGTCACCTTTCTGATACAGGTAAAAAACCAGGGTAATGATGGTCAATGACTGGCAGACTCTGAAAGACACAGGGAATCTTCTGAGGTGTTCCATGAATACAAAGGTCAATGTAGGGAATTTTTATTTTTTCTTTTTAATTAGGAAGATAACATGTGTCTGTGATATTCAATTCAGACCAAAGAGTGTGTAAAATATATTTTAATCCTGAATTGGGAGACTTCCCCCACTGCCTTTTGGTATTTCCTTCCCTTCCAACAGGATTTCTCAAACGTGGTCAAGAACAACCTTTTCATATATTGTCTTGGGCTATGTTTCTGAATTAAGCTGGATGAGCACATTGACACCTGGAAGCAGTTTAGCTTATAGTAGCATTTCTCTCTCTCGCTCTCTGTTTTTTAAATTTTGGTGGGGTCATTGAACTTTGGATAGAGTCCTAAAAGTTATCTTACTTTTTTTTTTTTTTTAAGTAAAATCGATTCCAATTTTTATCTTTGGTTTTATTAAAATTTATTTTTAAAATTTTGTAAAAATTTATAAAAATTTCATACATGGGGCATCAGCAGATGGCATGGTAGTTATGTTGCTGGACTCCCACATGGCCAACCACGGTTTGAGTCCTGGACCTGGTGGCTTGAAAATCATGATGGGTGTGTGTATGTGCATGCCAAAGATCCCAGGGAAGAGATTGGAGGAGAAGGGATTGCAGTGTGGCCACCCCCCTGGCAGGTGATTTCTCACTTTTCCTTTTCACTGTCTCTGTCTCTCTCTCTGGTAAGTGCATATGCCCTATGGCAAAAACTTCTAAAATAATTTTATACATGTACAACTTACTAACAAAGTTCTATTTTCTCAAAACTTTGTTTAAATTCAAATCCATTTTCATAGTAAAAACATTTAAATGTATTCATTTATATTTACATATGTAAATATAGATCTACTGCTAGGATCTACAATGTAGGGTCTATTTCACTGTTTCCTGTTATGAGTTATATCTCTATTTACCTGCTCATTTTCTTCTCTTTCTTTCAGTGGTCTATGGTTATAAGTGAATTTTACTCCAGGAATTATTAGTGGCTTTTTGTGAAGTGCTCAATGAGACTAAAAAGGATCTTTTGTATGTTAATAGAATTAACCACTCATTACTGCAGTCTGTTTTCTTTTACAAGGTGTCTCTGAGTATTATACATTAAATAATCACAGCATTGCCCTGGTTAGCAATATCTTGAGAATAGTTCGCCTTTGAGGGAATCTTCTGGAAAGGTCTAAAAAGACCATAGGTTAACCTTGGTAGACTTTTTTGTTTATTTGAGTTTTTCAGATTACAGGATGCCAGGTAGTTGGTAGTGCTACTAGACCCCAATCTCATGATGTCCTTTTATAATCCCTGCTTAATGTATGGGTTGGCAGGGCTTCCAAGGACAGGTGTTTCGGGCTGGGAAATAGGCAAGGTGATCTCAGTCATTATGATACAATGTAAAGAGCCTTGGACTAGAAGGCTGGTCATCCATGCCCTTCCCAGCAAATGGCCTGGGTTGTTGGGTTTCTAATATTTCCACCTTACAAATAACTTGAACATTTTTTCTTAACAAGCTATTTTTTACATTTAGAATTCCCTTGCTACCCATTGTTCCTATTCTCCTATCTCCTTCACCTCCTCTTGTGCCACTCACTCCTCCACCTTCTCCTGCAACACTCCTTCTTCCTCCTTGTCCATGGGAAAATATAAAACATACTGTTAAGACAGGTTTATGTGGGAAAAAATTTTGGCCAGAAATACTCTTAACATCAACAGTACTAGTCCTTTGATGGATGGGAAGGATAATCAAATAAGTAAAACCTTTTCCAAATTTGCATATATATTATAAATTGCACAAATATTACATATGTCTCATAATAGGGAAATTAACTTTAATAAACAGGTCTTTTGCTAATACATCTAAAGGTTCTAATACATCAGTCCTTTAACTCTTGGTGACAAAAATAATGTTTATAACATATCTTACAGAGTTGTGGGTACTGTAAAAGAATTTAGTGACTCAACTATGAAAAGATTTTAAGAACTCCATACTTAGATGAATACATGAAATATGGCAGAATATTGTATCTAAATATTTCAATACTTTAATAAATTTTGTGACTATACTAATTGATCATAAATATCTACTCAAAGGCCACTTTCTTAACTGTTGACTATTGTCTAACTAATTTAGTGTTTGGGAGCTTGTTCAGACTTAAGTATATACTGAGTAAAACCCCAATTTTATCTTTCATTTGAGCTTGCCAACTTGTAAATGGGTGATGGTGATTATCTTATGAGATCCTTGGAAAATAAGTTCGAATGGCTGAATATACCACTTTACAATAGTAAAGATGTTCGAAGAGCATATTCTACCTTTAATAAGCCAATAATGTCTTCCAAAGGTGTCAGATATCTACTTTTCATGAAATAATTTTCCACGTTTAAAGCAATCGAGGAAGTGTGTATGCTGTAAATTGCAAATTAGAATTTGCAGCATACACACAGCTTTATTGTCCCCCCACACAAACACACCTTTATGGGAAATGACTGACACAAAACTGAGAATGTTTTTGTTTTTGATGTAACCTATGAACAAAATTTTGAAATTTGTTGCTTATGTTTCTGAAGGGATCAGTGCTTTGATTGAAATACCTAAGGACTGCGTTGTAGCAGCACTTGGCAAAGAACTGAGTGAGTATGTTATTTTTTAAAATTTTTCTTGTTATTTTGAAAATTTTGAACTAGACCTGTAGACATATGCTTTAAAAAAGTGTTTTATTATTATTATTATTTTTATTTAAAAGACATCTGCCTCTAACACAGTCTTGTTCTCCTGGAATTGTTGAAGTAATGTGGAGGCTAAGACATTTTAAAAATAATAGGTTGGGTTTCTTTTTCTTGTCAGTAGAAAAAAGGCTCTGTTTTTTTTTTTTTTTTTTTTTTTTTTTTTTGGAGAGGTTTTTGCTATAGGGTGCGTGCGCTCGCCAGAAAGACAGAGACAGAGAGATAGAAAGCGAGAAGTCACCCCCCGGGGGGATGGCCACATCGCAATCCCTTCTCCTCCATTCTCCTCTCGGGATCTTGGGCGACTGGGTCCGGGACTCGAACCATGGTCGATTACATGGGAGTCCAGCGACATAACCATTACGCTAACTGCTGGTCCCAAAAAAGGCTTTTTTCATTAGTTTGATTAAACACTACATTGCTTGTTATTACAAACTCCCAATCACAAAATAATTTGGTAGTATTGTAAGTAAAGTAGAATTTTTACACAACTTTACAAGGTATCAGGAAGAACTTTCTTTGTATCAAGTGAAGACCTTTTTATGACAACCACAATTTGAATATGAATGGCTGTCAGGATTAAATAACCTTTCTAGAGATATGTTGGTAAAATAGTGTAAGAGTTACAGAAGGAAATATGATATAACCTGTTTTCCAGGGAGGAATATGAGAAAAAAGAGAGACTTTAGCAATTACCAGCACTTAGAAAGGACCTGGTTTCTGAAATTTGCTATTTCTCAGATGTTAGTTATCCCGATCTTTGAACATCCTCATTACTTAGTCCAGTAGCTTGTTAAAGCACTTACTACATTGATCATAAATCTATTTGTATCACTCTTATTCTAGAGTGTGCTTTTCAGAGCAATGACTGGGCCCTTTGATATTTGATATTTAGAGTTCCTAAAACATAGAAGATGTTTAGTAAATTGTTAATAGAGTCACTTCCATTAATTGGATTTTGAATTTTCTGTATTGATTACAGTTAGAATTTACTCTGGTTTAAAACTGTATTTGTTAAAGCCAGGAAATGAGTAAAATAACATATTGAGCATCTGCTATGGTCAGAATTGTACAAAATAAAAATTATAAGGTATATTCTCAGAGGGTTTATAATTTAATGATATATGCCTAGGTATCAAGAAAAGTTTAAAAATAAAAGCAGCTGACTTATTAGGCTTGATTTGCAGCTTATTTTGTAGCAGCGCGTACTGGCCTGGGAACATGAGAGAAAGCTGAGGGTGGAGATGATTCCGGGATGTTGGGCAGTCACTCGCTAGGGCGGGTGTCCAGTGGGATGACTGGATGTGGAGCGAAGCCCTAGAGAGAATGGAGGCTTCAGTGGTAGGTTTAAAGGAATCATTAAAGGAAGAGAATTCTTAGGACACACTTACTTGGGATACACCCATTAAATAGATCATTTCAAATGTCCCAAGCATTTGAAAGATGTATTTTCAGGGACTAGCATAGATGGCATAATGGTTATGTCATTGGATTCCCACATAGTCAACCGTGGTTTGAGTCCCAAACCTGGTGGCTTAAAACTCACATGGGGCATGTTTGCGTATGTACCCAAAATCCTAAGAGGAGAATAGAAGAGAAGGGATTGAGACATGGCAACGTATTTTCAAGTAGTATGAATAAGGCTCTCTTTGAGGTGGGTTTTTAATATTGTAAGTACAAGAGAACGTCAAAAAGGTTTTGGAAAAATGGAATTAAAGTACTAGTTTATTTTGGTGCAGAATGTTTTTTAAATCCATGTATAGTTTTTTCAAAATGTTCATTTTCCATGAACTTTAGGAAGATCCCCTCATATTTTTTCACATAAAATGCTTGGTATTTTTTTAAACATTTATTTATTTATCTGTTTATTTGTTGTGATTTTCAAGCTGCCGGGTCTAGGACTCAAACTGCTGTTGGCCATGTGGGAATCTAGCAACTTAACCACCACACCACTTGCTGGTCCCCACTTACTCTTTGAGAAGTAATGTTTTATCTTTTTTGAACATTTTAATAAAATCTGTCTTTTTCATTTAGTAATTTTCAGGTTGGTAGCACCCACAGACGAATCACTAGAATGGGATATTCGTGAAGTTAAGCGCCTCCTTGATCATCAAGATAATATTCTCTCATTGGTCAATGTCAATGGTAAGTTCGTTGTGTATATGCATGTCATGTACCGTCTTGTACTTGTTAACACAGCCTGTCTGAACTCCAATCTTGTTTTGCTCCAGGATTCTAGAATTATCATCATTAAAACAATGCTTTCGATTAGTAGGTTGTCTGTTTTTCCACTGTGAGGTTTCGGCCAGTGGGGCTGAGCAAGATTTACTGACTGGTAGATCTAAGATACAGGCACCAAGAGAATAGAGCAGGGCATAAAAAGAGGAGGCAGAGGACAGCATGACTAGGTAGCTGTTGGGTGATCGCTGTAGGTTGCAGATGCTAATGCCCGACAGCACTTCAGCACTCTTAGCAACTAGTTCTGGCTAGTTCCTTTTTTTGTAGAATATATTATTTATGCTCTTTCGTCTTGCTGACCACATGGTATGATATCACATAACAAGTTGAAGTAAAATAAGCAGAATTCAAGCCAAGGTGATCACGATTAAAAACTCAAAGACTAGCACCAAACTGAAGTAAAGATCTAAGAAGATGAGTCATGTCTTCCCTTCTCCATGGTTATGGGTTTTGACTTCCCAAACATTTTATTTTGCTTCATAAATTATTTTAGTGAGTATCTCCTATGAGCTGAATCTGGCATCAGATGGCAGTATCAGATACTGGCATTCAGCTAGTGCTGTTGCAAATAATGGACAACTTGTATCATCAGAGCTCTACTGGGTGATCTGTATTCAAGGGCAGGAGAGGGGACACTTGGCAGCTTCTGTCTGATAATCTGGTAGAGGTTTTAGGAGGATCACATAAGGATTGGATTGCATCTTCCCAGCCACATATCCACCCGAGGCCCGGGGTAGCTCTTTCTTTTCTTTTTTTTTTTTTAGAGGTTCTTGCTATAGGGCATGTGTGCTTGTCAGACAGACAGAAACAGAGAGATAGAAAGCGAGAAATCACCCCCCAGAGGGGGTGGCCATGCCACAATCCCTTCTCCTCCATTCTCCTCTCAGGATCTTGGGCACGCACGCACACACGCGCCCAGCGTGAGTTTTAAGCCACCGGGTCCGGGATGCAAACCACGGTCAACTACCTGGGAGTCCAGTGACATAGCTGTTACGCCAACTGCTGGTCCCTGTGTGGCTCTTTCTGAGCAGCATTTTGTGAAGGGAAAAGAGGGGCACAGATCGCAGCAAGTGTGATCTCCACTTGGGTGCCGCAGTCACGTTTTCAGATACGTCATTAGAATGCCCTCTCAGCTTAAAACCCCTCCTGAATAGCCGCCGCCCTGTGAAAGCCAGCTGCAGGTTGTTCTAAGAAGGCTCTTGTCTATGGCGACAGAAGCAAAATGGTTAGTAGTGCCCCTTTATTTTTCTCTGGGGACTCATTTCCTGTAGCTATGTCCAGAGACACAGTACAGAAAGCAAGTTCTTATTTAGGAAACCCTCTGAAGCCTTCTCAGTGACACTGAGCCACAAGCCTCAAGTCTCTGGGGCTGCTGAGAAAAGCCAGCTCTGTTCTGGCCCATTACACTGGCCATGCCTCGTTGTCTTTTAGCAGCAAAACACTGGTCCCACTGAACCAGGATGGTTACTTAAATGAAGACGATGAGATGTTACTGAGTAGCCTTAACTTTGTTGGCACTTCTTTCGCTGTATGATAAGCGAAGAGGTATAAAACTGTTTGAGGAAGCTTCCTTCAAGTAGTTTTTTGTTAAGTTTGTATGGGAAGGAAACTAGAAAGCTAGAGCCAAAAAATGCGTTAATGAAAACGTATTTAGGAATCATAAGTTAGTCATTTGACAACAATTTGCTGACAGTCCAATCTTGTACATAGGCATGTCAGCCACACCGCACATTTTGGCAATCCCGAAATTTATATTGTACAATTCCCTGCTCCACTTTCGTCCCTCCTTCTTTGTCCTTACCCCTTATCGATGACAGGTGAGAATGGTTACTAGGTTTGTACATCACAGGGGGAAGTGCATTTCCAGTGAGGCAACCACAGAATGGTATAGTGGAACTCCCACAAGTGTGCAGAATGAACACCAAGGTTGCTGGAGTGCCTGGCAGAAGATTTTCCAAGACAGACAAACAGAATAGCCTTGCTTCGTCTCCTCTGTCAGATTGCTCTGGGTGCTCCTTCTTAATTTTTTTCCTTTTCTTGTTTTGTGCTAACAGCCGGGTTTGGTAATCACAAAGTATTAGTATTTGTGAGGGATGGACAGACAATGCCAGGTGAGATTTTCATACTAAGTGACTTTTGATACTTACAGGGTGAAAATCCACCTCTAGTAATGTATCATTGAGGTTGTTGGGTGTGAAACATTTGCAATGACCTGTTTGGGAAGATAAATAATTTACTCAGTGATAAATTATGTGCTGACTCAGGTGAATGCCAGCATTTTGGTTTAAATGAAAAATTCCAGCTTGCCATTAATACTTTGTTTCTGTTGCATCGAGGAATCACAGATGCTTAGAGAAGTCAGAGCAGGCAGTGGTGTGGTCTCAGTAGCTTAACTCTGTGTTATGGCTACACAGCTGGGGTCCAGAGCGATCTTCACTCCTTCGCGTGCTTGTGTCTTTTGTACTTTGAGTGAAATTGGAAAGAGGAAGGAAGGAGTGGAAATAAGGTCACAGAGAGATTAGTCCTGCCTTACCTTCCCCACTATTAAAACTAGAAGTGAATTCATTTCTTCACAAAACAAATTCTATAGAATCTGTTGATAAACTATGGAAAATAGACATCAAGCTATATATATGATGGTATTGGAACCAAGACAGCAATATTTACATGTGTGATTGTTGGTAATTCTTTATCCCTAAGAGATTGTTCATGTGATTATTAGAGGTTTCTATCCTGCTGGTTTATTTGATAAATGGAATAATTAGATCATAATTACTCAGCTATGTAGTGCTAAATTACAAATAACTGAATGTTTTTAGATCATTAATGTAGAATATTAGGGGCTCCAAAATAATATAGTGATTCAAGCATAACATTTGGTGTTTTTTTTAAAATGGCTATACATTTCTCCTCCTCATTTGTTTTCTTTGGTTACCAGAAGGCATGTGTGCTCACCAGAGAGAGAGGGAGAGGAAGAAAGCACCCCTAGTAGGGTGTGGTCGCACTGCAATTCTTTCTCTTCCATCTCTCCATCTTGTCAAGATTTCGGGCAGGCACAGAATATTTGTCAGGCCACTGGGGCTGGGATTTGAGCTGTGGTAGGCTATGTGGAATCCAGCTTCCCTTCACCGTCAGGCTATGAGACTGACTCTGTTATTTAAATTTGATTTTTATTGGGTCATTGGGAAAGTCATGATGCATTTGCACGTAGAAAAACAGAAAAATACATCATGACTTTCCCAACGACCTAATACAATCATCCTCAGTTAATGCATGTGGAATCTAAGATAAAGAAGGGTTAAATGACTTCATAATGACCCCCAGTTTAGTACCAGGCAGAGTCGAAATTAGAACCTAGGTTTCTGGACTTGGTGCATTGTTCTGTTATGTTTTATGCTCAATATGTAAGAATTAAAATAAATTATATTTTTTAAAGATAATTTTTAGTCTAGCAGTGTATGCTTTCTATGAAACATATAATAGTTAAAGTGTTTAGAACCATTAATTTCATATTCTTTGAAAGTTTTAAAAACTTATTTGTGAACTAATTATACATATAGTCATAGAAGAAAAATTAGAAAGTAGTGAGAAACATTAAAAAATATTAAAATTGTCCCACCACTCAGTGTTACACATCAGGCCACATCCTTACAGGTGTTTTTCTGGGTGGATGTGTGCGTGCACCTGTGCATATGGCTTATTGTTTTGAAAATAGTATATCATGAATACATTTCCATATCAATATAAACATACTTTAACAACTTAATATCCGGTAACAGCATTACCATTTCTTTTTGTGGATGCCCTAATATTTATTCAATCTTCAATTAGATGTTTAGGTTATCTTCACATTTTTCAGATTATGTATAACAGCATCCTGTGTATGTCTTTATGCATTTCCCAAAGGATAAATTCCTAGAAGTGGAATTGTTAGAGCAAGAGGTTTACATTTTTTAAAACATTCTGCTGCATATTACCAATTAATCTTTGAGAAGGCTACACCATATTATACCGGGACATTAGCAGTGTGTGAACATGCTAATTGTCTCTGCTTTTGCTGGCATTGGGCAGTTTCTTGTTTTATAATCTTTCCCAATTTGCCAGTAAATAAATGGTATCTCATTACTTTTGGATTTCTTTGATTATTAAAGAAGTGGAACATCATTTTATATGTTCATGGATCATTTACGTTTTTTGTTTTGCTCTTTCAGGTCTTTTGCCCATTTTTTTCTTCTATCTATTGACAGTTCTTAGTGATTTCCAAATACAACCTACGCATCAAGTATAATGAACACATTTTGACAACTAAGTTGCAAATTTTTCCTCAGATCTTTCTCTTCTCCCCTCTATCCTTTTTGTTAAAGAATTATTTGTTTAATTTTATCATTATTGTTATTTTTAAAATTTTGCTCTAGGGCACATGTGCTCACCAGGGAAAGAAAGCGTGAGAGAGATAAAAAGAGGAAAGTGAGAAAGCAAGCTGCCAGGTCTGGGACTTGAACCATGGTTGGCCATGTAGGAAGGGAAATCCAGTGCCTTAACCACCACTCCACCTGCTGTACACCTCCCCACCCCATTTTCTTGATCATTCCGTAGTCATTAAAATATTCACCTTTATTTTTTCAGTACTTTAAATACTTTTTTAAATAATTATTTTATTTTATTCATTGTTACTATTTTATTTTACATTTTTAAAGCTGACCAGAGAGAGACAGAGAGGGAAAGTGTAAAAGCAAGCTGCCAGGTCTGGGACTTGAACTGTGGTCAGCCATGTGGGAGTCTAGTCATCTTAACCACCATACCACCTGCCGGCCCCAGTCCTTTAAGTACTTTTAATATTTTCATCTATTTGAAACATTTTTGGTATAGGATTCCAGGTAAGGCTCTTACGTTTATATTCCCCTAAAACTTAATCAGTTTTTATCTTGAGCATGAGGTATTTCTTTCTTTAGTGAAGTGAAACACAGTCATTGTCACATATTGAATAACAAAGTAAACTGCATTTTATTTGTAGTCTTTTCATTCTTGTGACTCGCCTAGATACTTCACTGTTCTAATTACTGTGGTTTTATAGAGCATTGCTAGTAGGCAGTTCATTCATTTTTTGCCTTTAGCCTAGATGAAATAATCCGTACTGAGGCCTGTGTGACCTTTGCCTAGATTTGAGCTTTGTCACCGGTTCCCATGTTGGAGAGCTGATCATCTGGGATGCCCTGGACTGGACCATGCAGGCTTATGAACGCAACTTCTGGGACCCAGCCCCACAGCTGGGCACCCAGCAGGAAATAAAGCTCTGTCAGAAGCTGACTGATATTTCTATTCATCATTTCACATGTGATGAAGAGGTAAAAAATAAAAAGTTGATAAATATCTTTTAACTTCCCTTTTTAAATAAACCTAATTTCTGTTTTTTAATCTCATGGTAGACAATAAAAAGATATTTTCTCATATTGTGCTTTCAAATGGTCTGATTTTTTTTTAAAGATTACAGCACTTTAATTAAAAAGGCATTTTAATCTTGACTTCTAAGTTTATTTTATTCATGATAGAGATATGTGCATGAGAGAGAGAGAGAGAGAGAGGTGGAGGGAGGGAGGAAAGAGAGAAGCACCCTCGACAGTGTCTCATCATGCCACACTCCTTTCCCCAGCCCTCTGGCTCCTCAAGATCTTGGGGATATGCACAAGCACCTGGCATGTTTTCAGGAGGACCCAGCGAATACGAACCTGTGGTCGGCACTGTGGTTTAGTCTGCTAATGACTGCACCACCTGGCTGAATCTTAATATCATGGATTATTGAATCTTGGCTATAATCTTAAAAAAATCTCTCCTTTTAAAGCCTCAGGGTTGGGACCAGCAGGTAGCATGATGGTTTAAGCACTGACTGCCACATCGCTAACTGCCATTCAAGTCCTGGACCCAGCGGATTGCAAAGCATGCTGGACATATGTGCGTGCATGCCCAAAATCCTGAGAAGAGAATGGAGGAGAAGGGATTACAGCATGGCCAACCCCCTGGGGTGGAGGGTGAGTTCTCACTTTCCTTCTCTCTGTCTCTGGTGAGCCCATGTGCCCTATGGCAAAACATAAATAAAAAAAAAAAATTCTGCAGTATTGTACTTTACTGGAGGGGTACAGTATAGCCCATTGTATCCCTTTTTGTGACTTTTTTCTTTTAAAGGATAAGAATAGGATTTTTTTTTTCCAAAGTGATTTTTTGCTATAAGGCATGTGCACGCACCAGAGAGACAAAGAGAGGAAGAGAGACAGAAAGTGAGAAGTCACCCCCAGGAGAGATGGCCACACTGCAGTCCCTTCTCCTCCAGTCTCCTCTTGGGATTTTGGGCATACACATACATGCTCCTGGCATGAGTTTTAAGCCACTGGATCTGGGACTTGAACTGCAGTCGACTATGTGGGAGTCCAGTGACGTAACCATTATGCCATCTGCTGGTCCCAAGAACAGGATTTTTAAAAACGTTAATAGACCCAAAGATTAGGTTTATTTGTATCTCTATTTTGAAAACAAAAATCTTAAATGTTTATGATAACAATATGGTTTCAGAAAAGGTGGAAACTAGATTTTTAAGAGTTGTAGCCCCCCAAATTACATGTAGATTTTTAATTTTATACTATTTTCTCACTTTTGTATAAACTAGTATTTAAAAATGTTTTTAAAATTCTGTATTTTTTAATATTAAAATTTCTTATTGATATTTATTAATTATTATAAATGTTTGATAAAACATTTAGTTTTCCCAATTTTTCTTTTTTTGTTCGGGGTTCTTTCCTTCTAGAGAGGACCATTAATTATTGATGACAAGTGATAGAGTATCCTAGTTGAGTCAACATGCCCAAAGCTCATGGGTTCTCTAGTTGTATTTAGAATTTTCCTTGTGACTTGTGTATATAACTTAAACTATACACAGATTTTCTGGCATCTAGAACTAATTTCTGGAGATGTGCACTGAAGGTGGTCCCTAGGGCTCTAGATTTTAGCATACTGGCTATTTTCATTAATGGCCCTGGCTGGTCCTCAGCCTGTGTCACTGTACAAAGGACCATTCCTGGGAGTCAAGGGCATCATTCCAGATTTAGACTCTGGTAAACCTGTTTTGGTTCAGAGAGTGTAGGTTTAAATTGGGTGTGTAGCAGTTTTTGAGATTCTGTGAGAAAGATTGGAGGTCCCTGGGACCTTTGGTAAGAACAGGAAAGCAAGTTGTAGATCGTTTAAAGGTCTGCCTCATGGGGCATCTTCTGAGTGAGAATTAATGAACCTAAAACAAGTACTACTAGAAGTCTAATAATGCAGAATAATTTCAGAAGTGGGGTATATGGTATGAGGAAAAGAACAAGGGACAGGAGTCCTACAACTTTGATTCTAATATTGACTCTATGTCTGATTTCTTTTTCACTTAAATGTTTTTTGGTTTTAACTTGTGCATTTGCAAAATGGCAATAAATGCTTACCTTTTCTACCTTAAGGTATTATAAGACTGTAGTAAGATACATAAATATACTTCAGAAGACTAAAGTTATTTTTGTAAAAAGGTGTTTCTAATACTACATTTGCAAAAATGTTTTCATGAATCCTTTAGAGAATCTTATGAGGATAGTACAACTACAGTATATACTTTTCTGTATCATTTATAGGTCTCTTGATTACTTAAGATGTGGAGTGCAAGTAATTTTGCTCACATTTTCCAGGCAAAAGAAGCTAGGTAATTTTCTCCAGGAGACAGTGAATGAAAATCCAGGTTGTTTATCTCAGCAGCTTCTGCTGCAGGGCCAGACTGCCAGCCTGAGCTCCTTCCTCTCACTGTCATATTTCAGCAAGTAATAAAGTGACACTCAGGGGTATAAGACGTGGAGCTTTCTCGACATTAGTGGTTTCATCCTACCTTATAAATGCTCTGATCTTTTCTTGGCGCTTTCATATTTTTGGACTTCAGAGGGCAGGATAATAATTTGGGCCGAAGGCTCGTAATAGGGAAAGTGATAATGGCTTTCTGATGTCACAAGCGTGTTGGAAATCTATTATACCTGGTAGTGGCGAGCACTAGTTTTATACCCATTTCTGAACTTTTCCCTCTCCAGAATGTATTTGCTGCAGTTGGAAGGGGTTTATATGTGTATAGCCTTCAAATGAAGCGTGTGATTGCCTGCCAGAAAACTGCACACGACTCCAGTGTCCTGCACATTGCCAAACTTCCAAACAGGTACAAGACCCCATCTGTGCTGTAATAGGTGAAAGTAAGTCATGGTTCCTGGGGCTACCAGATTAATTTATGAAGTGGCCAAGTTACCTGGCTCTGTGGCTTGACCTGCTTGTTCTTTTGGAAATGAAGACTGCCCTGTGGCTGTCTGTGACAGAAGAATTGGTGACAGTATATTACAGAATTTACAAGAAGCAAGGTTCAAATGAATTACATTGAATTTCATTGTAGGCAGGGGTGATTTAATATATCTGATATATATATATATATATATTTTTTTTTTTTTGAGAGGTTTTTGTGATAGGGCGCGTGCGCTCGCCAGACAGACAGAGAGAGAGACAGAAAGCAAAAATCACCCCCCCAGGGGAGATGGCCACGCTGCAATCCCTTCTCCATTCTCCTCTCGGGATCTTGGGCACGCACGCACATGCACCCGGCATGAGTTTTAAGCCACCGGGTCCGGGACGCAAACCGTGGTCGACTACATGGGAGTCCAGCGACATAGCCATTACGCTAACTGCTGGTCCCTATATTTAATAAGTTAAAAGACTTTGGGCACTTGTAATATGCTAATTTCTCTTCCCGTATTTTCTACAAACCTGCGTTTTTTTTGTTTGTTTATAGCCAGAATCAAAGAGGAAGATTTTCCTCTTGGGTAGATCTAGCTGCTGAGTTTCTAGGGGTGGAATTATGGGAGGGAGTAGCATTATTTTATCTATGGGATTTTTTTCAGGATTAGAAGCACTCTGAGAAGATGCCTAGTGAGGAAAGGGAAAAGGGCTGCTTAAGATATTGGGGAGTGTAATTCACACCCTGTTTTCTGAATGTCACATAGTGTAATGTATGCCCTTCATGAAGAGTGGTGCTTTTCGTTTGCATTATAAAACCATGTTAAATTATGGTTTCTATCCTGCGAAGAAGTAAATAAACACAGTTGAGGGCTCCAGTGATTCTTGCAGTAGACATTTAGCACTGGCCCTCTTTGGTGCTCTCTCTGTCTTGGTAGTACTGATTTTCTCTTCTGACAGGCAGTTAATCTCATGCTCAGAAGATGGCAGTGTACGCATTTGGGAGTTACGAGAAAAACAGCAGCTTGCAGCTGAACCAGTACCAACAGGTATGTGTGTGTCTCTCTCTGTCCTTGTTTTCACGTGGAAGTCAGAAGAAAGGAGGTTTTGTGTAACGATGAGAGTAACATAGGATGTGCTCCAAATAGGCATCCGGTGTTTATAGGAAGCATGTGGCGACTGGGCTCTTTACAAAAGGTTCGTTCTATGAGGGGGAGAGAGAGAGAAGGCAGGGGAAGAAACAGCACCCCTTGTAGGGTCTTCATTCCATAATTCACCCGCAGACTTAGCCAGCCCCAGATCATGGACACATGTGCCCAGCATACCCAGGGAGGTCTCTGGGCATAAACCAGAGCCCACCCATGTTGGTCAGCCTATGGCCCCTAGAACTACCTTTTTATTTTAGTTCAGGTCAGTTGAGATTTTATTGTTTTGAGGAAAAACTGTTATCTTCTGGTAATCTGAAGGACCACATGGTCTAGTGAAGGCATTATTCATTCCTGTTGTCTATAGTTCTGACTGATACACAGACAGAACTTGTACCAGCAGATGTCAGACTGAAGTGTTCTTTAGCCGTGAAGCACTATCATTAACATTGAACTTAATTTTTGGAAAAAATATACTTTTCTTTTTGAGTTTTTCTTAAAGTATTTTTCTTTATTCATGATAAGAGAGCATGCATGGAGGGGAGATAGAAAGAGCTGAGCACTTCTGTAGGGCCTGGTCACACTGAGATCTCCTTTCTTTGGACTTCCAGCCCATCCCATGATCTCCTGGGCACTTTCATGCCTGCTGGGTATGTTTCAGGCTGTCTGGGCTGGGGATTCAAACTGTCGTCTTCATGTGGGGTCCGACTTCTCTTGAGCAGCGCCTTACTGCTAAGCCACGGAGCTAGCCTTGTCTTTGTGTGGGTATGATTATCTCATGAGCTCTTGACTTTTATGTGTTTTGTTTGAAAAACAAAACTGAATGTTTGAGTGAATTAGTTACCAATCTTTGCATAGAAAATCAGTTTCTTTTAGATTCTTCTGTTTTTTTGTTTTTGTTTTTTTTTTTTTCACTTACCTGAAAGCCTGTGGTATGTTTTTGGACTTACACTTGTAGCTTTTCCCCTGTGCTTTATTGATGGATTATCCACAGAGTTATGCCCCCTTTTTAGATAGTTAGACACTGCCATTGAGGCCTTTTACTACTTCTCTTTCATCCCTAGTACCTGTCTTTTTATATGCTAATATCCCTTCACCAGCATGCAAATAGGGGCAATAATAAGAGGTAAGGAATAAACCTAGCTGGCTAGGAAAGGAAATGAAATAACGTATTTAAAAGACTCTAGCATAGCGCCTCTCACTATCCATTTAACCCTTGACTAAAAGAAGCATGGAGCATATTTGCATTTAAATTTTCTCCATTTTTCTGATCACATAAATTGTTATAAGAGTACAGTAATTTTGGAAATGACTGAAATGGTTGTGTTTTTCTAGGTTTTTTTAACATGTGGGGATTTGGAAGAGTGAACAAACAAGCCAACCAACCTGTTAAAAAGCAACAAGAAAATGTCACTTCGTGTTCACTGGAGCTTATTGGAGATTTGATTGGACACTCGTCATCTGTGGAGGTATGGCTCCTCTTCCCATTCAGTTAGTCTCAGAAATATCTGTGCTTCAGTGTCTCATCAAGACCTGTTCTCTCTCTCTGATCGTTTTGGCTGTGTCTGGACATGGGGTAGGATAGGATATGTTAACAGTATGTATAGTTAGTGTCTCCCTTTATAGAGATAGGACTTGAGGAAGCAAGGAAGCATCACTTTTAAGGCTAGGCTTAATCACCATTGTTATTTATGAAATAGAGCTGACAGTAGGGCAGTGTTAATCATGTGGAAAGTACGTGTGTAACTGTAGGCAGCAGAGGGTACATGGAAAGCTGTGGTCATGTGTGTAGGGGAGAAGCCGTCACAGAATCTAATTCCAGGGACCTTTATCAAATTCATGAAGAGAGTGGTGTTTTTAGTGCCTCTGAAGGATAATTTGTTAGCTTTAATTAAAACCCTGTGTCTTGTTTATCATTATGCTTATATGAAAGTATTAATTGAAAATTATAAGATACATGAAACATTCTGTGGAAATCCAAATACATTAGTATTTACTACAGGCACCATGGCCTTAAATAAGGAGTAAGATCAGTCAAGAGAAGGAGATGATCAGAACTGATACCAGTTAAGCAGCATCCAAAGTGATGAATTTCTTAAATTGTTCTTCCCTGTTTCCTACCCAGAGAGGAACACACTACCTTCATTTGGAAGGCCTTTCAGGCTCAGGAGCGGCAGCAGTCCCTGGTTATTGAGCATTTCCTGTGTTTCAGGACCTAGATACTGGATGCTGGAGTTGCAAGGAGATACGAAGGATAGTCCTTGCCCTCACGGGTCTCACACTGTGGGGGAGAGAGAGCATACAGACCTGCTATGCTGTTAGTCTAGGCTGATGGTAGGCCAGAGGGGTAGCAGGTGAACACTAAGGAGTCAGAAGAAATATTTCTTGCTGAATCCTGTCAGGTGGTTAGTGATGATATGAGTGTTGAGACTGGGGCTGAACTCTGAAGTTCAGGTAGGATTAATACATAGCCTTGTTACTGTCAGCTCCTGGATGTTGGCTACCGCGTCTTGCACATCTTTGCTTTCCTCTAACAATTAGTTCAGTTGTTTTCTTTCTTGTTTTTAAGCTTTCTTTTTGCTTGGGTGGCCGTAGTGTCGTTTAGAATGATGAGCAGGGACTGCAGCGTGGAAAGATACATTGCTTGGTGCAAGGAACAGATTGGCTAGGCTGGAGCTCTGAGTTCCTGTGAACAGACGCTAGCAGGGAAGGTCTGGGAAGGTGGTCTTGGGTCCAAATGTCCTTGAGTATAATGCTGAATAGTTTGGATTTTATTTTTAAACAGTAAGAACCCACTAGAGATTTTAAAATGATGGAGGAAACTATCAAAATGGCACAT
The DNA here is from genome assembly GCA_026018925.1 of Tupaia tana. NCBI lineage: Eukaryota > Metazoa > Chordata > Mammalia > Scandentia > Tupaiidae > Tupaia > Tupaia tana. The sequence continues at coordinate 64,323,814 of JAKSZU010000006.1, read as the reverse complement.
TTGTCATAATGTAAAACTGTCAGATTCTTAGGAATTTTCCTGAAAGTACTGACACTTTTAACATTTTAAAAAAGTATCTCTGGCTTGATTCATAAAATCTAGGCTATGTTTGGGGACCAGCAGTTAGCGTAATGGCTATGAGCACGTGTGTCCTGTGGCAAAAATATTCACTTAGAGAGGTTTTGGGTTTTTTTTTGCTGTAAGGCTTGTGTGCTCACCTGAAAGACAGGCAGAGATATGGAAAGCAAGAAATCACCCCCCCCACCCCAGTGGGGTGTGGGAATGGCCACACTGCAGTCCCTTCTCCATTCTCCTCTCAGGATTTTGGGTATGCATGTGTATGTGTCTGGCATGAATTTTAAGCTATCGGGTCAGGGACTCAAACCACGGTCAACTACATGGGAGTTCAGCAATGTAATCTTTACACCATCTGCTGGGCCTATGAGGCAAAAATATTAATGAAAAAGACTTGAAGAATTAGCTATTATTATTATTTGGGAATTCATGTACTCTATAATATATGTAGCCAGTACTTAATTATTTTATAGTTGAGCAGTATCAACAAAGTTCCGATTATTAAGATGTTAGATAACAGACTTACCAACACTTAAAAATGAAATTTCTCATGAAATACAGAGTTTTACATTCAGAATCAAAGATGTTTCAAAGGTTCATATCTTACAAGCACACGTGTTAATCTCTTAGGCTCTTCTCTTCTTGAGGTTCCTATAATCAGTAGTTTTAATTTTCTTTACAGATGTTTCTATACTTTGAAGATCATGGACTAGTGACATGCTCTGCTGATCATCTCATTATTTTGTGGAAAAATGGAGAGCGAGAATCTGGATTGCGCAGTTTAAAATTATTTCAAAAATTAGAGGAGAATGGTGACTTATACTTTACTGTTTAAGGAGTGAGAACCTTACACATGAACTTTGAATAGCAAATAGAGAGTAAAATTGTTAAATCATTCATGTGTTACTCACTTAAATTCGTAATTATTTTTCTCATCTTACAAAATTCTGTACTTCTGCATTCTTTTTTGCGGGTCTACAAATCAGCAACCAGATGATCCGCAGGTATTAGTACATCTACCAAAGAACATACCACGTTTCCCAGTCGACTCTGTGTTGCTGTCAAAGTGGTGAGTGATGTCTCGGAGGGTCTTACTTTGAACCTAGACCCCTGTGAAGTGGTGAAACGACAGAAGTAGCAGTAAAGTGTGTTTTTCATAGGAAGCTTTTTTTTAATTCTTGTCTTCCCTTTGAGCTTGTTTAATTAAGAATTCTTGTGATAAATTTAAGACATATCCTTTCCCCTATGAATTTCCCTTTAGTAACTGTCAGTATTATGAGGAGCAAATTAGCATCTCTCAACCAAAAAATGAACTAATAATACTATGTAAATACAATGCCCTTTTTTTTGGTACCAAATAATTTAAAAGTGTTTGTGTATCTTTTTTAAAAATTTTAATAGCTAGAACTAAAATATATATGTGTGTGTGTATGTGTGTACAATTTTATTTATTTTTTTTTTTTTGCTCTAGCTATTAAAATTCCTATGAACTCAAATCAGCAGAAATCTTAGGAGGATATATTTTTCCCAGTAAGAACTGGCTTGAATCGGCCATTGTTGGCGGGGTTGGTAGTAGGACAGCAGCTGCCCCTCATGTACACCAGGATGAGTGCTTGACTAGTAAAGAGCCACAGTGTTTCCAAAGTCAGCCGTGCAGCCCAGAGTACCTGATCCAGCTGACCACCATCACCAATATGCATGCTTGAGAAAGCGTCCATGCACATTTTTGCCTAGAAAAACATATGTCATGACTCTTCCAATAACCCAGTAGTAGTTCCTTGTGGTCATTAAGTTTCAATCATCTTCATTATCCCACTAGCCTTATAACAGAATATTGTTCCTACCTTTTGGTACAAAAAAAAAAAATAGTATTTTACATGTTAACAATTGGGTGGATTTAATAATGGGATTCTTTTTGCATTTAAATGGCTAAGGAATCCTGTTAAAGAAAGGGCACTTGACTGATATATGAGAGGACTGACCCTTCTCAACACTTTGAGTAGACTGATATATTCATTACACATACACACCCTCGGTGAACTCTCTAGATTCTTGTTTTCACTAGTTTTACCTTTGCAGTTGCTCCTACAACTGTCTACAGTCAGACAGTGGACTGGAGGACACAGACTGCCACTGGGGTAGCAGTGGCATGGTGTTGTAAATGGGGACACCAAGGCGCAGTGAGATAAGGCCTTGCAGTTAGCTTCGCAGTACCATTATCATCACCAAGTGGCCTTAAAAACAGGGATTGAAGAGAACTGGAAAGAAAGATAGAGGTTTATATGACTATGACTACCACTTGAGGAAAGCCAAATAATATTCGTAGTTGTTATTGCTGTTTTAATTCACAGTGAAAATAGCTGCACAGAGAGACATACTAACATTTAAGTTATCTCTATTTTAGAGACTACAAGTGGGAAAATGCGTACTGCTGCTTAGCCAACAAACTGTTATTGTGGCATGTTTGAGGAATCGCCCACAGACAGCTTTCTAGTTTTTCCTGCTAATACTGGAGCATGGCTGGTATCCCTAAAGCTGGCAGCAGTGCAGACTGGTCTGGGCATGTCCTCTTATTGGTCAGTTGGGCCATGCTGTCTCAGAGTAATTTGAGGCTTTTAATTTTCTTCTGTAGATAAGACTTCCTCCCATTACTAGCTGGCTTTTTCTTTTTTTTCCCCCCCTTTGGAAATTCTATACTAAGTCATAAGTTATTTTTGGACTGCTTTATTTCCTAACCTGTTCTGGGTTAATATTTTGTGATAGTAGGATCAGCAGATGGTGTAATGGTTACGTCACTGGATTCCCACGTAGTCGACTGTGGTTCAAGTCCCACAAGCAGCTTAAAAAAGCTCATGCCAGGGGCCGGCAGGTGGCTAAGGGCACTGGACTCCCACATGGCTGACCACAGTTCAAATCCAGACCTGGCAGCTTGCTTTCTCACTTTCTCTTTTCTCTCTCTTGTCAAATTAAATAAATAAATAAATAAAGTAATTCTTGAAAAAGAAAAATAAAAAACTCACACCGGGCATGTGTGCGTGTGTGCTCAAAATCCTGAGGAGAACGGAGGAGAAAGGATTGCGGAATGGCCATCCCCTCTCAGGGGTGATTTCTTGCTTTATACTAGGGTTTTCACACACACACACACACACACACACACACACACATATATATAAGGACACATATGTGCGTATATATATATATATATATATATATATATATATATATATAAAAAGAGAGAGAGAGAGTAATCTATCCAAATGGCATTGTAGAAACCACACAGGCATTTGGGACAAATGGTACCATGAGTACCATAGTAAATCCCTTCTAAATTATATTCTAGTTAGTTCTACCCCAGGAGAAATTAATATGCCCAGAGGGCAGTCTCCAACACAGTCAGCAGACTGCATGGCTCTGGTCTTCATGGGTGCCTTAAGGTCAGAGAGAAGAGGATGACAGCATGAGGGGCGGTTTGGGTAGAGACTCAAACCTAATGACTTCTCAGTAGTTGCATGTAGATACTGCTAAAAGCTGAACCTACAGTTTAGAAAAATACAATTATAATTACTGTCCACATACATTTGTGCATTTCTTTTCTATTTCTGTAGCTTAGCTTTCCACAGAAATTTATAGCACCAAGTAACACCATGCAGTGTGCCTAGACATCTGTCTTGTAAAATACCTTTATTACCTCAGCGTCTAGCTATATTCACGGAACACAATTAAGAGCATTGGGCCATCTCTTCCATTTCTCTCTCTGAAGTTCAGTGGGTTCTAACTGAACTGATGGGGCTTGCTCTTTGAAAAGAAAGCACCAGTCCTGACTCTGAGGGCAAGCAAAGGTCAGAATCTGAACTTGGAAGTTTAGAGAATGACTTTGTGAAACTATAGGATAATTCTGGTTCAAGGAACAATGTTTTACAGTTAATGTCTTTCCTCTGGCTAGCAATAATAGCAATAGTTGGAAAGAATGCCTGAGTTAGCAACTCAAAAGATCCCACTAGTGGGTTAGCTGACCCAGAGCAGAGCGGTGCTGAAGCTTTACTCTGGCTGCCCTGAAGCATTCAGCATTCACACACAAATTTATAGTTTGCAGTGGACGTGGACTTAGTTTGACATAACACTGAGTAAGCTCTAATGTTTCATATGGAAAATGCCAGACACTTGTAAACATTACTCATCAAATAGAATGAAATTGAGATAGTCAGAAAAGTCCTTGCTTCAAGCAAGCATCGGAAGCATAGGCAAATTATTATAGTTACCTCCTTAACATGGGATTTTGATACCCTAGTTTTAATATGGTCTGCAAACTAAATGTGACTCAAGAAATAAAGGACACTAAACCAAAAGTTTGAAATTATGAAAAATTTAGGCCAAAGAGATAAAATAAAAACAGCTGTTGGGAATGAAAAATGGCTGTAGGAATTTAGTTACAAGTACTTCACAAAAACATTTTCATCACATTTACATAATGTAGCATTGCAATACAAAGCTGGCTGCTGGCCAGACCAAGCAAGTTTTCTTATCATCTAACAAAAATAATTTAGATACATTTCTGTGCATGGAATTGTCATATATGTTTCCATTTTTGATACAAAACATAGAAAAAAAAACATTGGCACATCATATAGTGATAAGTCCTTTTTTTCTTCCCAGGTACCATTTCCAAGAGTTCTTCATTCCAATTTTCATTTGAAAAAAAGTAATTAGCTGCTAATCCAATTAATTCTGTCTCTGTTTATACCTTTTAAAAATGCAGCATGAAATACAGAGAAAGAAAAACTCAGGTATTTTGTTTCCTAAGTTTCTAATATTTTAATGTATAGAGAAGGGTTGGCTGGTAAGAGAAAAAGGAAAATCTCAATTCTGACTTTATGTGGATCACGGAGTTGTGAAAAGAGCTGTATAAAAATATGCACTTGTGCTTTAGAAGCTTTTAGCATACAATTAATAGCTGAAAAGAGTATTTACTGCTTCCCCATATGCCTATGTTCTGATATATTTACACATCTTATGATATATATATATTTTTACATCATTAAAGCAAATGGCATGGTCTCAAATATAGATAAGTTAAAAATATTGGACCCTTGAAACCTCCCCACCCCCTCCCCAAATACATACGTTTAGGTGGTGCACGGCACAACATACTCCATGGGCTCACACCCAGAAAATTTAGTTTTTTAATAAAAATTTTAAACAGCACATGTATATAAATTTTTCTCTTTTTTTAAAAAAAAAGCTTGTCCAAGGGCATTCGGATTTAATGGCTTTTCTGTAATACTCAGTATGGTGCCTTGTGGCTGCCTCTGTGAACCAGAAATAAGGGAGCTCATGGGTTCCCCCAAAACAAGCCACTCCATCCCCCATCATGGATGGCTTCCTGCTAAGATGAACCCTTTTTACAGGAATGAGGGCTGCACAGGCTGCTGATTCCAGTCTAGAGTGGGTATTCCCAGGCCAAGGCTGTGTTCTAATTTGGGTGTCACACCTGAACCAGAACCACCTAGCCACTGAGGCTGTGACACTGACTAGTTTATCAGTACTTTGGTCCTAGTTGTTTTGCTCGTTTTATGTAGTGGTTTCCTTAGATATACCTGTGAGATAAGCGTGTTATGAGGCCTTCAGATTGACGCTGTTGACGAAAGTCATCAAGCTAAACAGGGACGGTAAGAGATGAGCTGAATACCGGCTTAGCTACGTGGTCACCGTCCAGAGGGATGGGCTCACAGGCACCCAGGCTTTGCTTCTTGTGCCCTGTGAGTTACAGTGAGTCAGCTCCGTGGTTTGACAAGGGCATATAGGGTGACAGCAGAGCAAAGGAGTGGGCCAAGCATTTGTTCTGTCATTGAGTGATTGTGCAAAAGAACATACATTTTTTCTTCATGGGACATAACTTTCTAAAAATGAAATTTGGGGACTTGAATAATTCAGGTCAAATATTAGACATTAGCTCCCAACCGACACCTGTCCTTTTTGTTATGAAGGAAAGCCTCTTGTTTATACTGCTGTGGTTCACAGTGCCCTTTGTATCAAGAGGGCCCCCTCTCTGGCTTGGCTTCAGCTGTCCGACGGAAGCCTCAGACTTTTGCACTTTTGGTCATCTAATGTCTTCCAGTGCTTGTAGTTGTTGGCCAGATGTTGCATCAGGGCTGGCAGATGTGCAAAGGCTGCAAGGACATGAAAGGAGAGAAAGAAACGGGTTGAATTAGATTCCAGGAGCATGCGTAAGGCTGGGACTGTCTGGGATCAGAGCTGGAGTAGAGGCACACTGGACTAGGCCTCAGGCTGCAAGTGATCACCCTGCACGAGAAGGACAAGGCAGGAAACACTAGTTTCTGAAAGACAAGGTTATTCCTCTTAATTAAAAATGGAAAAGCCGTTTATCAGTGACAGTATCAAGACGACCTAGGATTCAGAGTAGATTCAGTACATTTTACATTCTTTCTTGACTTTCCTCCAGTGACTGACTCAAGCTGCTGTAAGCTTTGGAATCTGTCCTTTGAAGATGTGAAGACTCTTTTATTCAGTCACCAGAGTCCACTGAGTCTTCGGTGCACAGGGTTTTGCGCCAGGTGCTGGGCATGCGGAAGGTACGGCAGCACTCTGCCCCACCTGGCCACAAAGGGCTGGCAGCTAGCTCTTTCTTTTCTTTCCCTCCCTCCCTCCCTCCCTCCCTCCCTCTCTTCCTGCCTTTCTCAATTGCCAGCCGGCACATGCACTCTCCAGAGAAAGACAGGGAGATAGGGAGAAGGTACTTCCCAGAGGAGTGTGGTCATGCCACAATTCCTTCTCCATTTTTTCCATACTGTTGGGATTTGGGGCCTACGTGCACACATGCCTGATGTGTTTCTCAAGCCCCTCAGGGCCAAGATTCAAACTGCAGTTGGCTATGTGGGATCCTGGCTCCCTTAACCACTAGGCCACGGGGCTAGTCCTAACTCTTTAAATTATATTTCATTTACTTGTAGGCCCAGCCTATGTCATCGAATGTAATCATCATACAGTACAACAAAAGGTTCTTTTGTGGGTGATAAAACAGTAGCTGTCTCACCATCCCAAGCATCAAACATGTCTGTTATGAAGTAGTCGATGAAGGAGATCTGGGACTTGGGGATACTGCAGGTGTTCCGGTCAAATACTGGCATCACCACAGGTAGCCCTTGCCTCTTCTCTTCATCAGTCTGTAAGAAAAAACACCACCACACAGGGCCATAGGGCACATGAGCAGCTTCCACAGTAGCATCTGATTTCTCAGAACCAATGAGCACTCATCCTGCGCTAGCTATGAAGACAGAGGCTCCGTGGACCCGGCAACATACGTGAGTCGGCCGCCAGTGGGGCCTCAGGGCTGAACTCACTTTGACTCTCAGGTCTTGTGCTTTTATATGCTAGTCTGCCCCTCCTCCTGAAGTACTTGGTTATAGGAACATAGTGCCTTTTCTGTGATCTGTTTTCAGTGTGTCTGATATAGGCCATAACTATTGTCACCTATATCAGTGCTACTGATTGCATTTACACTGAGGGTGCAGAAGCTGTGCTGGTCAGAGCTGCGGGCACCTCAGCATGAATCAAGGAACTGGCACCAAACTGTCACTGTATTACTCACTGCTGTGTGTTTGTAGGTTTAAATTAAACAAACAAGTAAGAATGACCTCTTTGGAGCAGTAAGAATGATTAGCTTTGTGAAGTGTCGACCGTTGGGTAGACGTCTTTCCAACGTCCTGTGTGACAAAGTGGGAAGTACGCCTTAAGCATGTGTGCTGCCTGCCAGCCTCGGACGGGGATCGTGAAGAGCAGCCCTTCTAGTGAGTCGAACTAGCTGCTTCTCCCATGGAGCGCAGACTTCGCCTGAAGCAGTGACTGACGGCCAGACTCCAGAGGCTGAGCTTTGGAGCAGAGATCTGAGTAGGGTGGACGTTAAAGTGTATGTGCAAGTGTATGGCGTTAAGGCCATCATTCACCGAGCTGGACCTGAACATCCATGGCCTGGTGGAGAACTGAGCCAGAGGCCTCCATAACTTTGGCTTTTTAGTCACACTGACTGGTGAACATCAGAACATTCCTTTCTGAAGCGAGGATACCTAAACAGGAAGCTATGTCAAAGGACTTAAGAGTGATTCTTTCCCATTCCCCATTCACTCACTTGGAGAACAACTGGAGAAGGACTCGGTCCTCTCTGTAGGACCTGAGAGGCCCATTCATAGCCACCTAGTAACTTTGGGCTCAGCTGTTAGTTGGTCAAATAGTCTTAAAATATCCACTGGTGTTCAGGTAGTTTGGTCCTGCCTTCCCTTTCTGTCTGGCAAGCTCAGAAGTGCTTGTCCTCCTTTAATCCAGGGGCTTTCTTCCCAGCCTTGAACGGGCAGTTAATGTACTGGGACCTCTGTTGGCCACGCCCCCGCAGCTATCCTTTTTTTTTGGAGAGGTTTTTGCAATAGAGCATGTTTGCTCGCCAGACAGACAGAGACAGAGAGACAGAAAGCGAGAAATCATCCCCCAGGGGAGATGGCCACACCGCAATCCCTTCTCCATTCTCCTCTCGGGATCTTGGGCGCGCATGCACACGCGCCCGGTGTGAGTTTTAAGCCACCGTGTCCCGGACTCGAACTGTGGTCGACTACGTGGGAGTCCAGCGACATAGCCATTAGGCTAACTGCTGGTCCCCCTTCCAGCTATTTATCCTGCCTCAACAGTATATGCCGGCCATACAGGCCCCTCCTGGATGCATTACATGTGGCCACTTGCTTGTTGTTCTGTCACATGCATTCACTTCCATTCTTAGAGCCTTTTCTCTGGAAGTAGGGCTCTGTTTCAAATGGCATTTTTTTTTTAAAGAATTATTTTATTTAACTTTATTTATCTATTTATTTATTTTATTTTTATTTTATTTTTTTGAGAGGTTTTTGCTATAGGGCGCATGTGCTCGCCAGACAGAGGCAGAGAGACAGAAAGCGAGAAATCACCCCCCGGGGGGGGGGATGGCCACACAATCCCTTCTCTTCCATTCTCCTCTCGGGATCTTGGGCACACACGCACACACGCCCAGCGTGAGTTTTAAGCCACCAGGTCCAGGACATGAACTGCGGTCGACTACATGGGAGTCCAGTGACATAGCCATTACACTAACTGCTAGTCCCTTTATCTATTTATTTTAATGTGACCAGAGAGTGACAGAGAAAGAGAGAGGGAAAGTAAGAAAGCAAGTCACCAGGTCCAGAACTCAAACCATGTCACCCATGTGGGAGTCCAGTGCCTTTAACCATCATGCCAGCCTCTCAAATGGCATTTTGCAGTCTACTGCTTTTTGGGGTTTTCCCCTTTAACTCCTCTTTACATTGCCATCATTCAAGTAAACCACATATCGCTGCTCTCGTGATGTAAAATTTCTAATTTCCCTTCTTATTAATTCCAGAGAGTCTTAGTTTCTAATTCCACATTTCTAAATCTAAAAAAAAAAAAAAAAAAAAAAAAAAAAACAGCTCGAACATCACTTTTACCAAACCCCCCTTTTATCTAGAGACAAATCTTTCTGTAGCACTGCCCATGTACTTCACTGTAGACACACTTTTCACTTCCCACCCACATGCGAGACTGTCGTATGTCCACATCTCTGCCCTGCTGGGTGGGGAGCTCCCTGTGGCTGCCATGTGTCTTACTCGTGTCTGTGTTCCCGTAATGCATCACAGAGGCACTTGGTAATAGCCTATAAATGAAGGAATTCCCAGTTTTTGTGGAAGTTCAGGATTCACCAATTTGAAGATGAAAGTGACTTCTCAAAGCTCAGTTTATTACCCTTCTGCTAGAGAGGTCTTGGTTAGTGACCAGCCATGTCGCCCAGTCCCTGAGGGCACGGTAGGTCTGCTCCAGGCAGAAGGGAACCCTTTCCTTTCAGGGAGAAGTAGTTTACCGACTGATAAAAAGTTACCGGGTGGGAGAGTTCTGTGACCCGGGCTTCCCACAGGGGAGGGGAGCTTCCCCGGAGGCAGCGCACCTGAGCAAAGTACTCCTCGGAGATCCTCCCGGCCCACTCGATGCACAGGTCCAGGGGGCGGCATGGGTTGGCCACATCAGCACACTTAATCATCATGCGCTTGATCAGGATTTGGTTTTCTAGAAAGTTCTTCCCAGGAGGGTTGCATTCACAGTCACTGCCTTCAGTCTGGAAGACATGGTCAGATCAGGGTTGGGTCAAGAAGATGGGGAAGCCCACATGAGCCGACTCTCCAGGGTCAGATGGTGGTCTCCAGACACATGTAGGCATGATTCGGGCTCAGCAAAGGGATTTCCTCCCCTTTGTAAACCACATATCGTTCTTTAAAAAACAAAACCAAACTCAAGCAGTACAAGCCTAGGGTTTAAAAAGGCAAAAGTCGCTATCATAACCCATTCACCCCTCACTTCCATCCTGCTCTTTAAACGTAACCTCTACAAGCAGTTCTGTTTCTGCTCTGAACAATTTGGAGTGTAACCATTTTTTTTTTTTTTTTTTGGAGAGGTTTTCGCTATAGGGCATGTGCGCTTGCCGGAGAGAGACAGAGAGACAGCGAGAAATCACCCCCTAGGGAGGATGGCCACGCCACAATCCCTTCTCCTCCATTCTCCTCTTGGGATTTTGGCACGCACACACATGCGCCCAGCATAAGTTTAAGCCACCAGGTCCGGGACTTGAACCACAGTCGACTACATGGGAGTTCAGCGACATAGCCTTTATGCTAACTGCTGGTCCCATGTAGTGTAATCTTAAAGGAGGGCTCGTCTCCAGTTTTTTCAGAAAATGTGTAAAAGCAGAGCTGTCAGATTCTGTAATGAAAGGCGGGGAACTAGCACATTTCTAGCTAGTGTCAGAGAACCCATCAGTTCTCTCCTAGGGCCCGGCCCCTCCTACTCCCAGCTTCCTCCCACTGTTTCTTGTAAGGCACATGTCCACTGAGCTGTCCTCCCAGCTCGGTGGTGGGCAGTGTGGGCTATGTAAATTTGGAACACTCGGAGCAGGAAGTGGGCCAGGGCAGCAGCAGGTGTGCTCAGCCACGTTTAAAAGGCCGATTATAGTCAGCCACAGTGGCACGGTGGTAATACAGTGCTCCATGATACTGTGGCCAAAGGAGAAGGACCTCAGGTTTGCGTCCTGAGGTCTCTCTGCATTCTTGGGACATCTGGGTGCCCGTGACCTGGGCTGGCTGAGGCTAGGGGTAGGACTGCAGTGTGAAGACCCTGTTGGGGGTGCCTATCTCTCTTTCTCTGTCTTCCTCTCTCATGGAACAAATAAATAAGAATAAACTTCAAAGAGACTAGTTATACACTGGTACATAGCTAGTGGTGGCTGTCAGTGGTCCTGAGCCACATGGCCAGATCTAGGAGTAGGTGTACATGAATGCAATCACAGGCCAATTATACAGAACCTGGAAGACTGTCATTCTCCATGGGCAAAGACACCATTGAATTGATTGTGTGGAAACAGTTAATTAGCCCTCCAGAGCTCTGCCAAGATGAAAAACTGGATGATGACATTGAGAGGTTTTTGATTTTTTTTGAGAAGTTGTTGCTATAGGGTGCTTGCGCTCGCCAGAAAGACAAAGAGACAGCGAGAAATCACCCCCTAGGGGAGATGGCCATGCCACAATCCCTTCTCCTCTTGGGATCTTGGACACACGCACACACGCACACGCGCCCAGTATGAGTTTAAGCCACTGGGTCTGGGACTCGAACCACAGTCGACTACATGGGAGTCCAGTGACATAGCCATTACGCCAATTGCTGGTCCCAAGGTTTTTATTTTGAGAGACTAGATCTATTTACTAGACCAACAAGGGGTAGAGTATGTTCTGAAGGTCGTTTTGATTACTTACTGTTGGGACAGCACTGTTTGCTATCTATACTGCAATAAATAGTAAATCTCAACACACAATTGCTTGGATAGACGCTCTTCTCAATTCCAAATTCTACAGTTCCTTTTAATCTGTCTCTTGGATCCTTGCTTCTATCCAGTTCTCCATGAAAGGAGAAAGTCCTGGCATTGTGGTGTAAATCCCTGGGGGTTGGGGCTGAGCGCAGATGAGGTAGACACCATCCCTCCTTCTAGGCTGGCCATGCGATGGGTCCTACGCAGACAGTGTCCCCACTGACTGTCCAGCTACTTTTAGAAGACCAGTCAGCACCCATCCACTTCTCCAGCTCTTCTCAGCAGGAGTGAGCACACAGCTGTTCTGCCTTTACAGGGCCATGAACAAGTTCATGGGCTTAGAAAATGGCTGATCCCATTTTAAACAATAGAGATGTGAACTTGCTCCTTCTGTCCCAAGTTCCTAAGACCCAAAATTTAAGGATCTTAAGGTGGGGCCAATGTACATCAATAAATTTTAAAAAGGAAAAATGACTTAGGCTTTTGTTTTCTAGTCACTGCCAGTTTTACTATAGTCTTTAGGCAACGGTATGATTTTAATATGAATCAGCAGGAATATAGTTCTTTCAAGACATGGCAACTTTGAGGCCTCCCTAGAGCTCAAAGAACAGAATGAGGAAGGGCTTTGGATCCCCTAAAAACCACGGTGTCTGCCAGCCTCTGCTGGGCTGCATGCTTTTCCCGGCATATTCTCTGGGCCTTGTGCCTTTTGTCACTGGCTCGCTCTCTCGGGGCCTTTCAAGGAACTTGGAGTTGCTGTGGACACTGTCAGCCTAGTTTCATCCCCAAGGAACACAGGTGGCAAGTGCCTTACCCCTTTGCCAACTCCAAGCAAATAACCACCTCGCCTTCGAGAGGGAGAGGAAAAGCTTCGAAGCCAGAGCAGGCCCTTGCCAAAACACACTCTGACAGTAGCTCATCACAGGGGAACTGCTCACCTCGGCTGCCATCGGCTTGTTGATGCTGTTGACAAATTTGTTCACATGTTCGAAGTGTTTGGTCATCTCTGTTGCCAAAACCATGTCAATAATAGCCTGGCGCAGTGTTCGATAATGGGTCCTAAAATAACCAGAAGACAAGGGGCCTTGTTCACAACCTGTCTCAGATTAGAACTGTTCTGCTGCCTCTCACCACGTGTCCTACAACCTGCGGGGAGGCTGCGACGCAGATCGCAAATGAGAATTTACCTGCTTGTCCTTCCAGTAAGCCATGACTGGTAGACACTTCCATCTCCCCCAGTGAGAGCCGAACCTTCCTCGTAGACTTATGGGTATTTTTTTTTAAATAGAAAGTACCTGTCACACGGTAGGAACTTATTTTACAGTGATTCTCTTCTACCTTCCTTTGAGAACATCCTAACAGTTAGGTGGAAGGAAATGACAGGTTCCTACAGAAGCCCCAGGAGCTGTCCCTTTGCACTGATGCACACACAGTGATCCGTCCGGCAGAGAACTGTCAGGATTTCTTTTAATGATGTGACTTGACAAAAGCTTTCCTGTTAAGTAATTCTCTAGACTGCAACTGATAGATACCATAACGGATGGAGCAACAGCTCTGCAGAATAACCGTGCAACTCCCATCATCTTTTTCTGATTTCAAGAGCCAGAATGGGGAGCTGAATAAAACTCGACTACTGCAGAGAATTCTTTCTGTGAAAAGTTAAAAAATCCGTCTTTGGTATTGTTGAAACTGAAGCTAAAGCTGGAATAACTGGTGTCTGCATTTTCCAGCATTTCTGGAGACCAGAAGGACAGGTTCATGTGAACAGTGGTCCTGAGGCCTGAGTGAGCGCCATGCCTCCCGTGCACTGGCCTCCTACAGTCTTGCAGGCAGCCTGGCAGGCTGCAGGAAGGCACGGAGTTCTCTTCTCTGTTCCCATCTAGCCAGCGCCCACCAGAACAGGTGCACACCTAGGGAAGCCTGCCCAACCCTCTGGGCTCCAGGGCCTCTGCTGAGACCTCCTCATAAGATAGTATTTTAAGTGGCCCAAAACTGAGCTGGGTAAAGGCAGGAGAGGATACATATTCCCTGAGTTACACAAAGGAAAGGACGTCCTCCTGGGAGGGGAAACATGTCTGCTAGACTCATTAGTAACACAGCTTTCACGCGGTGCGGTGTATAAAACATTTTCACCAACTCGTTGAAAACCAAATGAAATTTTAAAACATGAAGGCAGTTTAGAAGGTAAAATTAAGTTTACGAGGGCAAGGTGATTGTTTCATCACCTGATACAGTGCTACAACTCTTCTCATTTCCCTTTGCCTTTGAGATGAAGTTAAATATGTGGAGATATTAGAGAAAACTCAATTTCCCACTCAGACTTCACAAACTCAAGCATAAAGAATCCAAGCGCAACGAACCTGTCGATATTCTTGAAAATGTTGCATTTGGTGTCCTTGACCGTGAGCTGGAAAGCCAGCGCTGTGTGGTGACTCTCCAGGACAGCGGTGTCGTTATAGAGCACAGCAAGTTCGCTGCCTGCGTTGCACAGGAAAGAATTGGTCCTTCCCGGGTGATCCACGTCGTGCACTGTGGCAGCGATCAGGGCTGCCACCTCATCCAAGTGATCGAGGCTTCCCTGGGACAAGAGGAAGCAGTGATGAGGATCACCACAGATTCTGGAGACCTGCATCCAGCCTGCATCTGGAGGGGAGTGGGCCTGAGGGATCTGGGGCTTTTGGGACGTTCTAGCCCTCCGAGCCTTCTCTGGCTTCCCAGACGCTGGGAGGCCTCGGGCATGTCGCATCACCATACAATGTGTATTATCTGGAGGGAAAGGAAGTCTGAGCTGCAGTTTCAGTGGAGACCTAAATTCTTTCTTGAGTTCATTCCCTCCAGCTCTGCAGGCAGGAGCCAAACCAGCCTGTTAAACTGCCTGCTGTTTGGTTTTGCTGTGACTCTCCCAGGGTGGACAAAACAGAAAGGGGCCTTTGGCCTCGAATGCTGCTTGTTGTACTCATCTTCTGAGGAAAGGATTTTGAGAGCATGAGTAGTCAGTGGCACAGGTGTAACAGAAGCCCGCACACAATGGTAAGATGGCCTGAGTAAAGAGGATCAAGGGGGAGACGAATAATGGTACCAGGAAAACAGAGGCTAAGGGGGCTCTTACAGCTAGGGATAAAATTCTGCTCCGGGCCTGCAGGCAGCAAAGGCAAAAGGGCAGACCTCACTAAAGCTGTCATGAAATTAACCAGCACAAGCCAGAGCTGTGGGAGATACATTTTCTTGGCTCCGGGTTTGAGGAGAAAGTTATCAGATGGGCTACCGTTACATAAGAGACTACTATCATTCATTCAGTGTTTATTTACTGGGTGCCTACTGGGTACCAGGTCTCATACATCCGGCCAGAACTACCATGGTGATTTGCATGGGCTGGGTCTTTGTGCTAGTGCAGTTTTAAAATCTAGAGGAGAGGCACAAATTTCAGAATGCAAATAGAAGTCACTGTGACAGGTGCCAAGCAGGAAATGTTGCATGTGGTGTCCTTGACTGTGGCACTTACTGTGGCAGTGCACACATGGGCTGATCTAGCTTAAGGCAGCACTGCCCCGTGGACTTTGTGAGGGTAGAGATTGTTTACACTGGGGCTATCCAACTCAGTGACCCCTGGCCACACGTAGCTACTGGACACGGGAAGTGTGGCCAGTGTAGTTGAGGAACTAAGTTTTTCATTTTCATTTTAATGGGCATGTGTAGCTAATGGACAAGAGAGGTCCTGAGGTTGGTCAGGGATAGCTTCTCAAGGAGGTGATGTTTATGCCAAAGCCTGAAGGATACATGGGAATTAGCCAGGCAAACAGTGGCAAAGGAGAGAATTCCATGGAGAGAATTCCAAGGCAGCGAGAAGAGCCTCCATGAAGCCCCTGAGGACAAACACACCTAAAGAGCATCCCTGTGTTTGGAGGACAGTGAGTGAGGGTAAGTGGTTCCCGCGATGAGACTGGAAGGTGGGCAGCATGTTTGGTGCTCCCAAGTTGCTCTCGCAGCTGTGTGGGAGGAAAAACTGCTTCTCGGGTGAGGAACAGTGAATCTGAAGCTCAGCCGTGTCCTGAAACAACACTCTGACTGACCACTGGGCCGCACAGGCTTGCGTTGGGTTAGGGTTGTAATGGTGTTCCCAAAGCTCTGTGCCCACCAGCAGGGACCATTTCCATTTCTAGTCCTAGTCTGGGTAGCTGAACAGTCCCGGGTTGGCCACAGTCAACACGTCCAGGTTTCCTGAGCTTGTCTCAGCCATTTATTCTGTGGGGCCCAGGACACACAAGCACGCTGGACCCCATTTCCCTGCTGGTCAGGAGAGGCCACCATCACCTGCAGGTGCAGCCAGCTATCTGGAAGGCCAGGACCTAGAACCGTCCAACCTGGGCTCCAGCTGCACTGATTCTAAACAGGGAAGACCAGGAGGCCCAGAGTCGGCCTCCAGCCAGTGTCCTTGTGGTAGGTTCAATCCTGCTTGCAGCCACTTTATTTTTAACTTCTTCAATGAGACAGATTCAAGTAATTGGGGTAGAAAACACAAGTAGCAAATGAGGTAATAATGCCTTTTCTTCCAGCTTACACAGACTTAAACCAAAAACCCAATGAAAGGCACTGACAACGGGCTGCATCTTGCAGTTTGGATGGGCACTAACAATGCCTGCCTGGTGAGAAAGGGCTGGGGGACGGGCAGGAAGAAGACTGGGCTGGCCACTAGCAGAGGGGAGAAGTGTGCCACCCCCATGGGGGCTGGAGACTGCCCACTGAAGGAAAGCCCCACCAAACCTGCAGGGGGTACAACTCCAAACCCGGAAGCACAGCCAGCTCTGTATAGCCGTTTCCTCGTTTGGTCAGCAGAAATAGATTTGGATCACACTGAGGAGGATTAGCCAGAGTGGGCTTCCAGCCTGGTAGTCCGGTATGCTATGGACTGTGCCACCTGGCCGGGCCTGGCTAGGACTATCTTAATGTCACTATTACAGAGCAGCCTCGGGGCCAGCAGGTGGCATGGCGGTTAAGATACTGAACTCCCCCACATGACTGACCATAATGTGAATCCCAGACATGACAGCTTGCTTTCTCACTTTTCCCCTCTCTGGCACATGCCCAATAATTAATTAATATAATTTTCATTATTAATTTAATTAATTTAATATTAATTTAATAGTGTTACAATAATAAATAAAATTAAATTAATAATTTTATTTTTAAGTAGCCTCAACCCAACCATAGATGAGCATGCCCAGGGCTGAGAGGCCCCTTTAATTCATTAGAGACTCCCTTACCCAATTCTCCAGAACCGCTGCAAGTAGGAAGGCCAGGACAACCAGCGTCCCGTTTTTATGCTCTGGGTATAAGTGACTATTTATCCTGAAGCAAGAACTGTTTGATAGGCAGAAACTACTTTTAAGCATTTGAGAGAGGAGAGGGGTAGAGAGAGGCCTGTGTCTTTACAACACCAGGAGGCCTGGTCAAACTGATAGCCAGAAACTCCTATCAAGCTGTTTGCAAAAGAGCTGTCCGCTTAACGTACTTACTAAAACTGAGATCTTAGGCCTGCCACCCTGGCAGGTGCCCACATTCGTGAGGACGAAACCCTACCTTCACTCTTTCCTTCCCAAGGAAGAAGGCGGTGGCATGCAGGACGTCCGCAGCGTGGGTGGAGTTATGGTAGGCATTGGAGGAGTGGTAGTTGGCTTCGATCACTTGGAGCCAGGCCCGAAGAGTGGTTTCAGAACAGTTTAAAAATTCACATACTCCAAACCGGGAGAAGACCTTTAAGCCCAGGTAAACCAACGGCCTGGAAAATAAGAAAGTAAACCCTGGTTCCTCGTATTCAGTGGCCCAGAAACTGTTTCCTTTGATGATCTGAGGGAATGGAGGCATACTTCTCTGATCACTCCAAATGCACAGAGGGGCAAACATATCCAATCCCAGATCAGTAAGAGGCCATCTCCTCCCCACCAGGAACTCTGGGACTTGGTGCCTCCTGGGGTGATTAATCCTAATCTTTCTTTTATTCTTTTCTTTTCATTTTAAAGAGAGGTTTTTGCTATAGGGTGTGTATGCTCACTGGAAAGACAGAGAGAGACAGAAAGCAAGAAATCATGCCCCCCCCACCCCCCCGGAAGGGTGGCCACACTACAATCACTTCCCTTCCATTCTTCTCTTAGGATTTTGGGCATGAATTCACATGCGCCCAGTGTGCTTTAAGCGCCTGCCAGGTCTAGGACTCGAACTGCAATCGACTGCATGGGAGTCCAGTGATGTAACCATTACGTCATCTGCTGGTCCCAATCCCAATTATTTCTAGGTCATTTTTGTTCATAGGTCCTTCAGTGGCTCTGACAACCAAGAAAGGTTTCTGGCAGTCCCTCTTCATCTCCCCTTTCGCCCAAGCCCCGCATTTCCTCTGAGGAAGCTACTGAGCCCAAGAACAAAGGAATGGTATGGGTGGCTCAGCAAGTCACATGATTTAGAGCCATGTTACTTATTTACAGTTGATGGTTCATTTCCTGTAGAGCACCCCCTGGAAAGAAACAGCCTTCTAAAATAGGGGGCACCTTTTAGTATATAATCTCTGCCTACAGGAGGGATTCAAAGTCAAATCTATAGTGCTCTTAAAATCACCTTGTAGGGTGGAATTTCAACAAATATGGGGCTGAAAATACTTGGACTCCTGGCTCAGCTCAAAGGAGCGACCTGAGTAGGTCTGAGGACACTCAGGCTGATCCCATCCATGTCTTACCCACGAACAGTCTCTCTCCACAGAGGTCCTCACTCGGAGCCCACAGTCTCTGCCCTGGTGACGCTCCAGCATGGCAGGACAGGTAGCACTCGTGCAGCCTCTCGTACACACATCTCCTTGAAGTGTCTAAGAGGCGGAAGTCTGTGCGGCCATCGACCCTCCCCTGCCTGCAGCCGGAGAAGCCACATACCTTTTATGTGTAACTGCTTCCAATTCGAAGATGTTGAAGTCCCAGCTTTCCTCATTATCAAGTAATTGAGCAATACAAGGAGGGACGTCGTTGATGGTTATTGGCATCGCGAGGTGGCTATGGCTCTGGTGCACGTCTGAGCAAACACATGGAGTGGGGGAGTGGGTTAATTGTGGAATCTGGCATGCCCCTAAGCACCTGTCATCATCTTCATGGTTGCTACTAGAAAGATCTTGCACTTCCAAGGGCAAGAAGATTTTCACTTCCAGGTTCTTTCCTCACATCATTAAACTTCAAGGCGCCCAAACAGAAAAATGATTAGGTTTGTCTGCTTGTCTTAAAAATGGCAAATATACAGAAATTTATGATTTTATCCTAACAGCGCTCAGAGAAGCCATTTTAATGAGAAGACCTAGTTCCAAATGTAGACCACAGAGTTACTTAAATAAAACCCACTGGAAGTGACACCGAGGCCCTCCCTGAACAATAATCACAACACTGGGGATGGCGTGAACGGCGGATAGCTTGTCAGACAAGAGGGCGGATGAAGACTTACTCTTGGTAAACACATACTCGTTTCCTGACAACCGTCTCAAGCCATCCTGGAATAAAGAAAGATGCTATTAGAAGCATGCTTTAGATCCCACTACCATTATTTGCTCATGTTCTTCATTAGAGAAGTTCGAATTCTGAATAACTGAATTGATGTGGAATTCCAAATGGGAAAAGAGCTCAAAATTAAATCTATAAGGTGGATACACTCTCCCGTCCATGGCTGTTGGTCCTGGGAAGCAGAGAATGAGGAAGAAAGCGGGTGTGACTGCTCTAGGTCCCGCACCTGAGCTGTGAGTCGGCTCGGTGCTCACGCCATCTTTCTCTTCTGGCATCTTAAAGCCACAGACGTGAATCATAGAAGTTACCTTGCTTTGGCTACATGTGATTTTGAAGGGACCCCACTCACCCTCATAGAAATTATGTTTTTCTTATGTTCTTTGAGTCACTTTTTGAAGAGCTGCAGACTTGTGCCACGTTTTGGTGACAATCTTCTAATGCAGTCTTAAGTGTGGGTTAATTTCTGGCTGATCTTTTTCCAATTGTATATTCTGTTTTGAAACATGAACATTGCTGCTAGTCTTTTAAAAAATAAGTTCCTGGGTTTGTAGTCTTTGGAAAGGCAGCTTAAGAAAGTGAGCAGAGTGGGGCCAGCAGGTGGTGCAGTGGTTAAAATGCTGGACTCCCAGGACCAGCAGATGGCGTAATGGTTACATCACTGGACTCCCACGTAGTTGACCACAGTTTAAGTCCTGGATTCGGTGACTTAAAACTCACACTGGGTATGCATGCATGCTCAAAATCCAGAGAGGAAAATGGAGAAGAGATTGTAGCATGGCCATCCTCCTGGGGGATTTCTCACTTTCTGTCTCTCTGTCTCTGGCAAGCGCGCATGCCTTATAGCAAAAATCTCTCTCTCTAAAAAAAAAAAAAAAGTACTGGACTCCCACATGGTGGGCTGTGGTTCGAGTCCCAGACCTTGCAGTTTGAAAATCACACTGGTTGCTTGTGCATGAGTGCCCAGAATCCCAGGAGAATGGAGGAGAAGGGATTACAGCATAGCCATCTTCCCTGTTGGGTGATTTCTCACTTTCCCTCTCTCTATCTCTCTCTGGTGAGCACACACACCCTATGGCAAAAACATTAAAAGAAAGAGAAAAAGAAAAGGAGAAAGAAAGAATTTGCAAGTTCTGCTATTTACTGGCTCTTACATTGGAACTAGTCCCTAAAAGTTCTTGGATCTGTTTCCTTCCCTCTACCTTCTACCCCTGAGTACCTCATTATTTAGGCCTCTGCTTAAAAGTCATTTAGAATTGTTTAGGTGTCATCCCCAGAAAATGTGTGCTAAGGTTTAAAGTAATGTTAATTAATGAAGGGTTCCCTTGAAGTCTAGAACCTTGGGTCTTTAGGCTAGGAGCGTAATTACCGAATGTGGATAAATAGATAAGTAACAACAGCCACAATGCCTGCCTCTAAGATGTAATGCGACAGACCTCTGTTTTGTCGTGCCTTCCCCTCTACTTCCCAAAGCTGCATAAAAATGGTGTGGGATCCTGCACTCGTTCCTCACAGCATCTGGAAGGAACCCTAAGATGGCTTGGCGGGGCAGGGTAGGAAGAAGAGCAGACACCTATTCACCAGTGCTCTGTAGAAGTGGAAGTCTACACTGCAGGCGGATGGGGCACCAAGGCCAGCCCAGGATGGGCAGGAGAGGGAGAGGAGATCACTCCAATTAGAGACAGAGAACGGACTAGAAAACCAGTCAACACTCTGCATTTGGAGGCGGGGCTGGGCTGAACCGTCGAAGTATAAAACTCATGTATGACTCTTAGACTTGTTCTACTAAGGAATTCATCCAGCTTCAACCTCTGATAAGGAGCACAAGTGAACAATTTCCATTTTCTTCACTTGCTGACAGGTGATGAATAAAGCCAGATATTACCAGATCACAGCTAATGCCTGGGACGGCATGAATCCTTAGCAAGCGCCACTCTTGGTTACAATGGTGCTTCCTGGAGTGTGGCCAAGGGTCATTACCCTTCGCCTTCCTCTGACTGAGACAGACTGGTTCTTCTCTGCTTTTATCTGATTACAAATGGAACCTCGTATAGACTTTTATTTAAAAAAAGACTTCTATAGCTAAAAGTTGGACACTACCATAGTCTAAGTATAAATTCTTCATTACATAAAGAATCTGAGGTCCAAGGAAACAGCAGTGACTCTCAACCCAAATATGTTACCCCATGCCACACTAGACCAAGGGGAAGAAGTAAACGGGCCTGCATATCCCCTGTTTTGCACATTCAGCCATCAATCAACTGCCCATGTACTCAAATTGCAGTCCAAATTCTAAAGGATTGTCTCCCACTGCCGTGGCCGGTCAGCCTTGTGGCAAGACAAGTGCAAGAATCACTTGAGTGGCAGCACATGTGTAAGACAGATTTTGATGCAGTTGCTTCTGGTTACACTAATGTTAGGCTTTGCAACTACAGGGAACACAGGTAGATGTATGGCAGATCTACCCCGGAGCGCATTTAAGGTCGTCCCCCCTGCATTCTGCTTTCCCCATCACTCACGGTCATCAGGCCTCCGACAAGATCACTGGTGTGGGGGTCTTCGTCTTTGGTACCCAGCTGAGGGGAGTACAGTTCCGTGGTCCGTAAAATTTCTAGAACTCTATCCAAGGCTTCTGCTACTGTGACTGGACTGTTTTCTTGGGCTGCATTGATTATGTTTATAACCTAAGAAGGTGAAGAAAAGGAGGAGAAGTAAACTTGAGACATAGGATTATGCGTCCCAAAAGTTATACACATGCTCAGACAAAAAAAAAACCTGACATGGCTTCCTGTTCAGAGAGCTTACACAGTACAACCTTCTTCTCGGAAGCTTTCCGTCCCAGGCTCCCTGCCTTGTCTCCTGCTCCAGGGCCTACGTCTCCTACCCCTTTTTGCTAACCCTTCTCCTCCAGCTCTCTTTGACAGGTTGGAGTCCTTCAGATTGGTTCTGGGCCTCTCTCTCACTCTACAATCCTTCCAGAAATGACAGTTCATTTCCATGACTTTGGACACATATTATTGACAGTCAAAGACTCAAATCCCTCTCCCAACCCTGACCTCCAGACTTGTACACGCAAATATGATCTGACTTAGTGACTAGAATATCATACATGTCTGAAACCAAACTCGAGATCCTGTCCCCCTCTTCCCACAGCAAGCAAATAAACATAACCAAACCTCAAAGACAAGGGCCATTCTCTGGTTACCACACAGCAATAAAAAGCACCTCTGTCCACTTCATGTTCAAACTAAAACCCTGGGAGGCCTGGCTCCATGTGTCATTTCCCTCATTCCCCTTCCTATCCTAACACTGTCATTCCTCACCACGTCCAGCTGGTTCTACGCTGAGGTATTTCTTCACCCATTAATTTCTCCCTACCTCCACTGCTATAAACCCAGCCTGGCTATCACCATTTCTTGCCTAGAATTCTTGAACTGGCAAGAAACCGGCTTCTCCTCTTGCACACTGAGCACCTCCAGCCCAGTCTCTGCACAGTGGCTGGGTGCTCTTCTCCATAAACACAGCCAATTTTGTCACTGCCCTCCCTCATCTCCTCAGTGGCTTTCACTGCATGTAAACTAAGATGCTCCTTATGATGGCCCAGCTGACCAGAATGAGCTGAGTCCTACATGACCCACCATCATCTTCTCCTCTCTGCTGCCCAGGCTCCAACCGCCTGGACTCTCAGATCCTCAATCAGGTCCTCAAATCCTTCAGTCCTCCTGCTCCCATTGTGGTGCTTTAGCTTTGCTGTTCTGATACCTGACGTCCTCTCTCCCTCCCTTTTCCTGGCCAGTATCTTCTCATGTGTCGAGTACGCTCCAAATATTACTTCCTATATGCCAGGGCCTTCCCTGACCACCCACTCATCCAGTCATCAGGGCCCCACTCTTATTTCCTGTCAGAGAACGCTGTTGTCTGTCTTTGTAGCACTTAACTGTCATTTACAACTGTGCATTTCTTTATGCGTTATGTGTTTGTTTAATGTCTGTTTTCTCCACTGCACAGAACACCAGGATACCAGTAGAATATATCCCCAGAACACGGCCCACACTAGGTGGCCCTGACTCCAGAGTGGAGGCAGCGGCTGCCACTCACCTTTGTGATAGGAGCCTCGATGGTCATGGAGTGGATCCTTGCCATGGATGGGTAGCGACGATTCTGTAGGCTTGGAGCTGGACAGGAGGCAAGAAAGATGCACTGGGTTCTGGTGGCTCAGCTTGATTATGAGTAGTAAAGAAGTCCCTTCATGGTTTGGGGGTCCAATTCTCACAGAACTATGCTCCTCCCAGTAAAAGCAATGAGATCACCCTCTGATCTTCCACAAAGGCTGACGACTCAGATTATATTTGCCTGAGATTATTATATGTGGAAAGGTGATCTGACCTGGAGGTCTAGTGGCAGGAGGGCTTGACCAGTACAGGTCCATGAAGGGGAACTGCAAAGATGGGATCGTAAAGCCTCATCTCAACAGCCTAATCATCCTCTGGGACTCATTTTCCTATAAGTCACTATAGCCAAACTTGGGCAGTTCCACCACCTTGGGTTCTAAGTCACTGTTCATGTAACCCGGTAGCTATGCAGCCTGGGAGGGGAGGCACGGTTCAGCTAGGGCAGGGCCAGAAGACCGAGCCCACTCTCAGTCTGAATCGGGGCCACTCACTTCTTCTTCCTGAGCCATTAGGCTTTTAATGCCCAGAACCCCTGGTGGTTCTAGTTCTCATTTCCAGGAACTTTCATTTAAAAATAACTTGTGTGTGTGTGTAAACAATGCTTACACATGGTTTAAAATTCAAAAGGTAGACACTATACTTTAAAAACACTGTTCTCATCGGATGTCTTCTTTTTTTTTTTTTTTTTTTTTTTTTTTTTTTAAGGTTTTTGCCATAAGACATGTTTGCTCACTGGAGAGAGAGAGTGAGAGGGAAATTGAGAAATCACTCCCTGGGGGGAATGGCCATGCAGCAATCCCTTCTCTTCCATTCTCCTTCTGGGATTTTGGGGCACACATGCACATGGCATGAATTTCAGTCCGCCAGGTCCAGAATTCAAACTGTGGTTGGCCATGTGGGAGTCCAGCACCTTAACCACCACGCCACCTGCTGGTTCCTCAGGAGACCTTCTTACCCACTCCTGATGAAGCAGGCAGGAGGGGTAGAATGTCCCCTTCACAGAAGGGCTTACTCAGCCCAGCCAACATCAGCAGACCCTGCCTGCCACCCAGCCACCTTTGCGGTCTGCCCTGCTGCCAGCATAGCAGCCACTGCAGTCTTCCCTAGTCCACTTCATCTGTGCTGGAGAGACAAAGATCCCACCTCAAATTCTACTTCAAAAATGGAGATAATCCAGCTAAAACTCCCTCACCGATTATCCTATCTAAAGTGTTCTGTCTATACCCCTACTCCATCTCAAAATATTTCAATCCTTATTCCCTTCTTTACATTCCTGGCCTCAGTCCTCTGCAAGCCCTGCGAGTCAGCCCTCTCCAGGTATCTCCCATCTTGTCTGGCATCATTGGTCCTTGCTACTTCAGTCACTTTCCTCGTGCTCGGACTTCCCGTGTGACCTAAAGAGCTGGAGATCCTTCATTGACCCTCCTGTTCATTCTCTGAGTTACGAGCCCACAGCTCTCCTTTCTACCGCGGGCAATAACCACACCCTCTGCATATTCCTAGGTGGTCTGATCCCTGCAGCATCTCACACCATGGGCGCCTCACTCTCGACACCCTCTTGTTCTTGATTTGTACAACACTACTCACATGGCTCCAGCTCTAGCTCTGCCGGCCTCCTCCCTGGCTCCATTTCCTCTGCTTCCCTCCTCACTGAGAGTGTGTGTCTTCAGGCCTGGACTCAGACCCTCTGTTCTTTTACTATACACACACGAGTGCACACACAATTATCACATGCCCCTTAGAGATCTTCCTCTGCTCATGACCTCATCTGTTACTGCTAGGATTCCCAAATCCACTTCTCTAGCCCTGAGTACTAGTCTTCCAT
This sequence comes from Tupaia tana, assembly GCA_026018925.1. NCBI lineage: Eukaryota > Metazoa > Chordata > Mammalia > Scandentia > Tupaiidae > Tupaia > Tupaia tana. The sequence continues at coordinate 64,298,320 of JAKSZU010000006.1, read as the reverse complement.
TTTAGCTTCTTAGGGATTTCCATTAAAATAAAACTTACGGGTCCAGCAGGTGGCAGGGTGGTTAAGGTAGCTGGATTCCCACATGGCCAATCATAATTCCAGTCCTGGACCCAGTGGCTTGGAAATCACACTGGATACACATGCATGCATACCCAAGATCTCAAGAGGAGTATGGAGGAGAAGGGATTACAGCATAGCCATCTCCCCTGGGGGGAGGGGGTGATTTCTCACTTCTGCTCTCTCTGTATATCTATGTCTCTCTCATTTCTGGTGAGCCCATGTGCCCCATGGCAAAAACCTAAAATAAACAAATAAAACTTACCAGCTTCTCCTCAGCTCTCAATCTGCCATACTTGGAGACTTCACTGTTTCTATAAATGTTATGTGATTTCATAGGCACAAAGGAATGAAATTTCAGAATTTTTTTTTTTTTTACCTCTTCATTTTTCTGCAAATCCATCTATTGGATCATCTGAAAAGTCATGATGCATTTTTGCATAGAAAAATATGTCATGACTTCCCTGACGACCCAATACTTACTTAGGTCTCTTTGACCTAAAAAGTGTTTTGCTAATTTCTGCTTTGCAGGGCAGAAACATTTTGCTAAATTCTGCCTCATGGCTTCTCTGTGACATTTTATTAAGGGACAACAAATACACAAAACAGGGACACTCAGAACGGGACCTATATTGGGAATTGCGAAGCTGGGACTCTGGTGCCCTGTCAGTAGTACCCAAGAGTGACTGTGACTAGCTACTGGAGGCTGAGTGGCATGGGGAGTTATGTGACCCAACTCACGTTAGGTCTTCAAGGAACAAGCGTGGAGCCACTTCAAAGAGAAGACAAAGACTGTGGAAAGCATAAAAGAACTTTAAAACCCTAAAAAATGTTTAGCTTACTGAAAGAGAAAAGTCAATTTATTGGAAATCTTTTTTTTATAAAGAGAAATTTTTGCTATAGGGTGCATGTGCTTGCCAGAGAGACAGGAAACAAGATGACTTCTTGTCATCCCCCAGGAGAGATGGTCATGCCACAATCCATTCTCCTCTGGGATCTTGGGCACACACACACACACACACACACACACACACACGTGCCTGGAGTGAGTTTTAAGTTGCTGGGTCCAGGACTTAAACCACGGTCGACTACATGGGAGTCCAGCGATGTAATCATTACACCATCTTCTGGTCCCCAATTTATTTGAAATCTTACTCGAGATTTAGGTACTGTGAACTCTTGATCATATTCTTCTGTCATTTTCTACATTTTACAAAGGTTAAAGAAATATAAAATCTTCTTACCGTCACTGCCTCGAGATGATATCGATTTCACATCAATGGATTCTTTCCTCCTGTTCTTGTATCTGAATGAATGAGGCTCTAAGGATTTCAGATTAGAAATGGAGGGTGATTACTTTTCAGTGTGTTTACAGACGAAGTTCAGACACATTTTTTTCCTTATTCTACAAGAAAAACAAGGTTTACTTTTTTTTTTTTTTGTTAGAGGTTTCTGCCTTAGGGTGTGGGTGCTCACCAGGAGAAGAGAGAGAGAGACAGAGACAAGAGAAAAAATGAGAAATCACCCATTGGGAGGATGGCCACACTGCAATCCCCTCTCCTCCATTCTTTCCCTGGGATCTTGGGCATGCACGCACACATGCCCAAGTGAGTTTCAAGCCACCAGGTCCAGGACTTGAACCACATTTGGCCATATGAGAGTCCAGTGATGTAACCATCTGCTGGCCCCACAAGGTTACTTTTTAAGCACTACAAAATAATTTTAACAAACAGGGGCTGGCTCCATAGCCTGGTGGTTAAAAGAAGCCAGATCCCCCATGGCAGACCATGATTTGAATCTTGGTCCTGGCTGGCTTGAAGAACACACTGACATGTGTGCATGTGTGCCTAAAATCCTGACAGGAGAGAGAAACAGAGTAGAAAGGACTGCAGCGTGACCCTTCCCCATGGAGGATGCTTTCTCCCTTTTTCTCTGTTTTGCTCTTAAAAGTGCATGTGCCCTTTGGTAACTAAAGAAAAAAAAAGTAGTACACCACTCTCTTCAAAACATCAAGACACACAGTCACCAGCCGTGTGAACAGTACGATGCTTTTTTCTGGGGTCACCACATTACATCACAGGAAGGGGGCGTATTAGCAAGAGTGAGTTAGTTCCATGAATAAAATATCATGTTGAAAACAAATATTAAGAATTGGGGGAGTTTGGGAGGGGAGTTAATCCTGATTTGAAGGACAATACCTATACCTAGATAGGAAAGCTCCATGGGGAGATTTGAGAAAATTGGGGGAGGGGGGGTAAGAGTCCTTCAAAAAGTTCATAAAAAATGTATATTATGAAGAAGAAAAACCTTTTTGTGGGTTTCCAATTTTTTGGCACTAAAATAAACTCCTTTAGTTTTGTTTCATGATTTTTTTTTTCAGAGAGATTTTGCTATAGGGTGCATGCCTGCGCTTGCCAGAGAGATAAAGAGAGACAGCGAGAAATCACTCGTGGGGGGCATGGCCATGCTGCAACCCTTTCTCCTCCATTCTCCTGTCAGGATTTTGGGTGCACACATCCACATGCCCAGTGTGAGTTTTAAGCTGATGAGTCCAGGACGCGAACCACGGTCAAATATGTGGGAGTCCAGCAACGTAACCATTACACCATCTGCTGGTCCTGTTTCATGAATTTTTAACTTTTTTGCTGTCAGAGGGTGTATGCATTCACTGAAGAGAGAGGAGATGGAGAGAAAGAAGCACCACCCAATGGGGCAGGGTCACACCACAGCCTGTCTCCATTTCTCCATCCGGTCAGGATTTGGGGCATGTGCATGTACCAGGTGTGCTTTTCAAGTCACCTGGGCCAGGACACAAACTACAGTCAGCCAGGAGGGAGTCAGCTCCTACACAGGACACTTACCCACCCACTACAGGCTGGCCCTTCATGAACTTGGTGACACCCCCTAGTGTACTGCTGTTGAAATCCACAGAGATTTTGAATTATCTGAGAAAGCAATCTGAACCAATTTCAGGCACCTCTGAAGAGTTAAAGATTTAATATTAAATTTAAGATGAAAGAACCAAGAATTTCTCAAAATTTAGTTTCTAAATAAAACTAAAAGTAGAAAGGTTAGTTTCAAAGCTGTGGTCCAGGCTGGCTGGTTGGATTCTAATCATTTGTTAGAAATTATTCCAAGAGGGAGGCCAAGTGGTGGGGCAATGGTAATGCAACTGTCCCCAGGGGAAAGGTCCTGGGTTTGTGTCATGGGCCCTCCCTGTGCACACCAGGCACAGGTACACATCCACGATACAAGCTTCTGAGAATAGTGGGTTGGGGGATTGCAGCATAAAGACTGCAGGAGTGCCTCTCTCTCTCATGGAAGAAATAAGTAAACAAACTTTTTAAAATGTTTTAAAACAGGTAATTTATTCTTCCTGATTTTACCACAGTTAAAATGAAGAGACTTTACGGAAATAGAAATGATTAAAATTTGGAGGAATTGGGGCCAGCAGGTGGCATAGCAGTTAAGACATTATACTCCCATATGGCCCTCCATTTCGTGGATGAGGGAACCAAGGGTCAGATGGTCTCACCCAAGGTCTGAGATGAGTGAATGGTGAACTGAATAGGAACTTAGTACTCTGCCTCCTGGCTCAAGGGAAATGTGCCATCCACACTTTCTAACTGTATTGTCACCAATTACTACAGAGGGGAGATTGAACATGGCTCGCCAACCATATTCTTGCCTGTGTCTCATTCAATCCACATCCTCCCTAGACTTTCGGGCCATTCTCTATTTTATTTTATTTATTTAATTATTTTAGTTTTTTGCCATAGGGCACATGCACTTTCTAGAGAGAGACAGAGACAGGGAAAGTGAGAGATTACCCCCAGGGAAGATGGCCACTCTGCAATCCCTTCTCCTCCATTTTCCTCTAGGAATTTTGGGGGCACATGCACACATGTCCAGTATGATTTTCAAGTCACTGGGTCCAGGACTCGAACCTCAGTCAGCCATGTGGAAATTCAGTGCCTTAACCACCATGCCACCTACTGGCCCTGGGACACTCTCTATTTTAAGATTATCTGCTCTGAATAGTCTCTAGTCAAAAAAGAAAACCAAGATGGGGATTCAGTAGGCAGTCTGCCATGAATGAAGATGCAAGGCATTTTAAAAGGATTCCTGCTTTTCTTCTGACTCTCCAACCTTTCTATGGTAACCCTTGGATCTTACCAACGACCCACATTCTGGGTGGTGAATGTCAGTCTAGACATTGCCTGAACGATTTATAGACTTGTGCCCACCAACACCTCCTCAGTATACTAGAGGAAAACTGAAATAGTCTCACCTGTTTGTGAATTGTCTCCTGAATCACGATGAATCTTGTGAATCTAAAGTCATTCAGAAATTTAGCAAAACAAGAGAAAGAGAATTTTAAATAAACTATTTACTCTACTTATCAAATAATTTAGTTAAAAGCTCTGAAGGCTTCAAGAAAGCAAGAAGTTGCACAGATAACACGGACAGATGAAAGATGTACACCGAGTAATACTTCTACAATGTCTACTACTTCTGGGCACATTTAGGGTGGCTGGGCCCATGCAGGCAGGGACCCCAGGGACGTCCCTCCTATGCAGGACATTTCAATCTCCAATCAGCTAGTCTCATTTTGACAGACTGAAAACATACTGAAAGACAAAAATATACAGCCTGTTTATGTTTTGGATATGTTATGTTTCTGTAATACAAAAGTAACCTGAATTTAAGCTTGGGATTTAAAACACTCTTCCTTAAAAGTTCTTCAAATGCTCATCTGCTATAGACAGTTGATTTATAAAATGTGTCTTCATGATGTGATCTGATCTTTAAATGCGATTTGGCACCTATTTCTTTCTCATTATCAAATTTTTTTGTGCTAGTGATTTTTACTAATGTTCAATAAAGATCTGTCAAATGATGAAATGAAGTCATGAACACTCGAAATAATAAATAAGCTTTCTTTGGCATTTTTCATTTCTTGCATTTATAACTGACCAGAACCCTGTCAGCAGGGCCCAATCCGCCTGTTTACAGGGGCTCAGAGCAGTAACGCTGGCAGTCACTCAATGAAGGGGTGAATTAACCTGAAAACCAAGGCATGGGCGTGTGCAGGACTGCGGTGAAGGAAGGTCAGTGCAGTTTAGCAACATCGACTGCCATCGCCAGAAATTCCCTATGTATCAGATACAGGCAAATGTTCTAGTGTGACTGAACCATTGGAAAATAATTATGGAGAGCCAGCAGGTGGCACTGAGGTGAAGGCACTGGATCCTACATAGCCAACTACGTGACTGTGTGGTTTGAGTCCCAAACCCAGTGGCTTAAAAATCATACTGGGCGCATGTGCATGCATGTTTAAAATCCCAAGAGGAAAATGGAGAAGGGATCATGGCATGGCCATCCCCTCTGGGGGGGTGAGTTCTCACTTTCCCTTTCTCTGGAGAGTGCACGTACCCTACAGCAAAACAAAGAAAAAAAAAAAACCCATGTAAAAGTGAAGTGTTAAGATCGGGTTTTCTTCAATCCCTTTCTCTCAGTCCATCCCACATGACTGCAGAAACAATTACATGACCAACCTTTGTGGTATCTTGGTTATAACATGACTAAGGGCTATGACTCATTTATCCTATAATTATGGGACCTTTTAATTTCATTTTTTTTCCCTGTGAACAACGTTTTGTTTTCCTTTGGGGATAAAGACCATTCACTAAAAAAAAGACTGCGCTCAATGTGTATTTTTTACACTGTACCAAATGGATAAAACTTTTGCCTGGCAAATTATTTTCTCAGTCAGTGTTAGCTAAAGAAAAAGTGATTTTTTTTTTGAGAGGTTTTTGCTATAGGGTGCGTGCGCTCACCAAAGAGAGAGAGACATAGAGACAGAAAGCAATAAATCACCCTATAGGGGGGTGGCCACATTGCAATCCCATCTCCTCCATTCTCCTCTCGGGATCTTGGGCATGCACACACATGCGCCCAGTGTGAATTTAAGCCACCGGGTCCGGGACATGAACTGCAGTCGACTACATGGGAGTCTAGCGACATAGCCATTACGCCAATTGCTGGTCCCAAGAACAAGGGATCTTTAAATGCTTAGTTTTCTAAGTCAAAATCTCTCTCTCTTTCAGGAGCAAGTCTCACGACTCCCCACATTATACAAAAACTCTCCTCTCATCATCCATTGGTCCCCACAGGCCAGCTGCTTGAGTCACAGAGACCCTGAAACTTCAGGGCTGGCTTTGCAACCTGCCTACGGTAGAGTGGATGCAGCACCAGGCTGGTGGTGCATGGCTGACCCTGCTTTGCAGTGGAGATGGGTCCAGCCCCCGAGAGGGAGACGAGGGGATAGGAGTGGGGGTCCCAGGTGCTAGTTCCATCCACCGAGGTGGCTATGGCCCAGCTTCCTCCACATATGATGTTGCATCTGGCCCTCCTTAAGCTGGACACACTGCCCTGGATGGTCTCCCCTTCCTCCGGTGGGCTGTCTTGGTGCCCCGACAGAGCAGGGGGGTTCTCGCTTTGCAAGCACAGACTTTTCTGGGCAGCACCGGCATCTGCTCCCAGATCCTATTCGCTGACTCGCTTTCCTGTTGTGCTGTGGCAAGAGCAGTGGGAAGACCCGTCTTCTCAGTCCCACACCAGCCGCTGGATTTTTCCTGAAGCTTTCCAACTCGGAAAGGCTGTGTTTCTTCAGGATACTCCACGTTACAACTAAAGATTCACTTGGATGGCAAAATTCTCTTAGAATTTTCTTCCAGAGGTCTAAATCTGCCAGTCATATATAACTTGGAGGAATGATTCCCCTAAAATTATTTTCCTCATAAAACTTAGTCAAGCTCACTGATAAAATAAATCGGTTAATGAGTAGTTAGTTCTGCGGTTTGGGGTCCCCTGTGGTGGGCAGCCAGGGGAGGCTCCGGGGCTGGTGGCCTGTGGAAGGAAAAGGGATAAACTTCGCCTGTGACAACAGCAGCCATCGCTTCCATGTTTCGTACGTGCTGGAAGTTTTACCCTTGCACCTAGTCGTTAGCACAGCCTCACAAGGGAGGAGGCAGCGTCCTTCCTTTCTGGAGACAGGGAAGCCGCAGTGCAGAGAGGTCCAGTGACTTGCCTAGGTCACACAGAGCCCAGTTTCAAACCGTGGTTCCCTCCAACGTCAAAATATCGCTCCTTGTCACTCTGCTCTCTATGGGGAGGCCCAGAGAGAAGTCCCAGCCCAAGCTCGTTACACTAGCGTCTAAGGAAATATTCTCTCAATCAGTGCAGAACACCTATCTGAAATATTATTTTTCTTGAAATTTGGGGGAAGAGTTGAATTTCAATTATCAAAAGGTTCTGCCACAGCCGTGCCCAAACAAAGGAAAGAGATCTGAATTCAGTGTCCCTAGGCTAGTCTCGGTAGTGTGGTGCCTGTTTTTTCTTTTGTGAAAGCATAAAATGTAGAATATTATCATGAAGAGTGAAGACTGGGAACTTCGGCTACGTGGGCACCTGGAGTGTCACGTGCTACCGTCCTTCAACGTGAATACGGTGTGCTTGACTGAGAAGCTTCGCCAGAGCTCAGAGTTCTCAGCAAGGCTGGGAGGTTTACACCTTATTTTTCAGGGGAAAAAATATCACACTTTTAAGCATTTAATTACGTCAAACACTGCAGCTTGGCACAAGTTTTGTTGACCTGTACTGAATGCTTTGTTAGAAACACCTGATGATGCTTGCTCTAAAAAGCACTATGAATTCTGGATAATGTGTGTGTGTGTGTGTGTGTGTGTGTGCACATGGATGCCCCCATCTTCAGGATCTCTTTCTCTTTAAAAATCAAGTATTTAAAAATGACGTTTTCTCTACACACCTACCAGAATGTCTACAACTAAATAAAGAAATCTTTTCAAGGATATAGAACAAATGGAGCTCTTCGTATCTCATTGGACAGAGTATAAAATTGCACAGCTACTTTCAAAAAGGTCTGGCAGTTTCCTATAAAAATTAAACATTCCCCTACCTGATGACCCAACAATTCCACTCCTAAGTCTTTGCCCAAGGGTAAGCAAAAGCATAAATTCACAGAAATGCTTGTGTAAGAATGTTCAAAGCAACCCAAACTGGAACTAGCCCAGTCCATCACAGGAGAACGCAGTGGGAGACTGACGCAAAGGAGTATTCAGTAATAAGATGGGAAAGATTCCCTAATCCGTACAACACAGATGAATCTCAAAAACGTGAGTGAAAACAGCCAAACACAGATGAATATGCACTGTACAAAGTGCTAACTGAACTGTGGTTATATAATTAGGAACACTGGTTCCCTTGGGAGTGGGAAGGCCAGGGGTAGAGGCAGGGATAGGCTAAGAAGGGCCTGAGAGAGACAGTGAGAGGTAAAGTGAGAAATCACTCCCCAGCGCAGATTGGCCCTGCTGCAATCCTTTTTTCTCCATTTTCCTCTTGGGGTTTTGGGCAGACATGCACAGGTGCCCAGTGTGATTTCTAAGCTGCCAGGTCCAGGACTAGAATAGCAGTTGGCCATGTGGGAGTCTAGCGCCTTAACCAACACACCACCAGCTGGCCCTAGTATCTAGATTTTTGATTGGGTAGGGGTTGCAGAGCTAAATGCCTTTGTCAAAGCCCAGGGGAAGCTATACTGAAAGTAGGTGAATGTCACTGTATATAACTAGTCACTGAAAAACAAAACAAGTATCAATCTTTAGTTAATAATAGGCATGCCGAAGAGAAGGGTGAAATGTACTGTTGTTTTGTAACTTTCAATAGTTGGAAATCAGAAAGATCAGATGCATCGTTGGCTGGCGAGTAGGACATAGGACACACACATGATCGAGCGAAGAGCTAACTGGAACTGAGGCAGTAGGTAGGTGCAGGTTCACTCAGGATTCTCCCGACTCTTCTACATGTTTCAATTTTTTACAATAAAGTGTTGGGAAAAGGCTATGTTCAACTGAGTATATGGACTGGTGACTACAAACTGGAAATCTAAAGTAGAATTTCAAAATCTGTGAAAATAAACAAGAAAAGGGAATTGAGAAGAGCCAGAAACCGAGCAAGGCAAATGACAAGTCACAGTGCCTCGGACACCCACCATGAGCCTGGGCCTAAGCAGCGCACCATCTCGAGCCATGCCTAGGGAACTGCAGACGGCAGCTGCCAACCTACAAGGCCTAACATTTACTTAGGTGGCTCTGTGAAATACTTACTTTACTAACTTGATACATTGATTTCACAAATTGTGAACTGTCCCCTGAGACATAATGACATGAAAAGACCCCTCTTAATATAATGTGTTCAAATCGACCTTTTTAAAAAAAAGAAGTTGGGAACCAGCAGTTAGCGTAATGGCTATGTCGTTGGACTCCCACGTAGTCGACCGCGGTTCGTGTCCCGGACCCGGTGGCTTAAAACTCACGCCGGGCGCGTGTGCATGCGTGCCCAAGATCCCGAGAGGAGAATGGAGGAGAGGGGATTGCGGTGTGATCATCCCCCCTGGGGGGTAATTTCTTGCTTTCTGTCTCTATGTCTCTCTCTGTCTGGCGAGCGCACGCGCCCTATAGCGAAAATCTCTCCAAAAAAAAAAAAAAAAGAAGTTATGAGACTTTTTAGCAATTAAAATGAGTCAAGGCCAAGATCAGTACAATAGTAAATGAAGGAAATAAATACTGGTGCCTCCTTCAACATTCATTTCTGAATGACCCTGGTAAGGCAAATTGCATTTGGTAGAAATGTCTGAGTCTCTGTTTGTCATTTCGGAATGACCCGGAAGTCGCAATTAAATCAGAAGATACCCTGGGATGCGGCCTGGGGTAGGGCTTGCTGCTTCTCGCTCTCTCCTCTCCATGTCCAGCCCACCTCCCAATCCTCTCTAATCTCCTTTCTAAGTACTCTGGAGTCCCCCATGTCTTGCTACGTCCAGAATGCAGGCTACCCTCAATGTGCGCCAGAACTTGGCAACACGCACCCCTTATCCAGTTCATTCTCAACGCTCCAGCGCCTGTGAACTTGCCAAACTGTGCGCTTAATCCTGTCACTCTCCCCTCTTAAAATGCCCACTTCCCAATGGTCTCAGTGTCAGCTCTACCTGGCGACCCTGCTATGAGGTTCTGCCATGTGGCGTCGTCCCGGCCAGCTCTCCAGCACTGCTGACCACTGACCCTGCCTTCTGCTCTCAGCTTGCTGGCCACACTGGCCACACCCTTCTAATTCTGCCATGCCCTTCACCAGCTCAGGGCGTTCGCACATGTGAGCCTTCGCTCAGGAAGCCTCCGACTCGCTCATTCTCTCCTTTGCCTATTTGCCCTCCGGGTTTTAGCTCAAATGTGATTCCCACAGGGAAGCCTTCCCAAATATTTCCTGCCCATCCCAGCCACTTATGAGGTCAAGCCCTCTATCATATACTCTCAATGGATGTCTCTTGCTTTACTTATTCCGGTTCATGTTCCCTATACGGAATTATACGTTCCAATTTAGGCAAGGGTTAGATCAAATTTGATTACCTATGCAAATCCCCTGCAAACACATCCCTGGCAGGTAGAGCCTAGTAAATGCAAAATGAACGCTGAAGAGACTGAGAATAACCAGGTTCTTTATGCTATACTTGTAGTGAAAACGTTGCTATTGATGATTTGGCCAACATATTGGTCTTGACTGGTTATACTGAATATTTACTTTCTATAGACATTAATCTGCAAGATTTTTCATGGTAAAATATAGACAAACAAATTTCCATAAAACAGTTTTTTAAAAAAAAAAATCACACATAGTGTTGACTGTGTGCTTTGTCAATGCCAATTCTGATAGGCAAAATGCTGGATGGTACACTTAGATGACTTCACATGAACTTAAATCCTAGTATCTTGTGGGAGAAACCCCCAGAGAAATAACGACACAAAAACACCCCTCGTAATGTGTGTTCTAGTCGGGCCGCTCCCTGGCCTGGTGGTTAAGGCAGGCAGATCCCAAGTGGCTCATCCTGTGTGGTTCAAGTCTCAGACTTGGCGGCTTGAGAAACATGCCAGGCACGTGTGCGTATGTGCCCAGATCCCCAAAGGAAGAAGAGAGAGAAGGGATTGTGGCGTAATCACGCCCCATGGGAGGTGCTGTCGCTCTTTCCCTGACCTGTTTTGTTGCCTGTTTGGTAAGTGCACACACCCGCCAGCAAAATTAAAAAAAAAAAAAAAAAAAAAGTGTTCAAATCAACCTTTAAAAAATAAGTCATGAGACGTTTTAGCAATTACATTCATATCTACCACAAGAGATATTAGGATTTAATTCCATTATATGCTGAGAAATAGCAGCTACTGAATACCAGAATGAACCTTTATCCTGACCTGGTTCCGAGAATCGCTGAGAGATTCTATGCTATATTCCTCCTTGTAGTTAATAGAAAGTAAAGATCATAGACCTTATTTAGAAAGCAAAGATTGTTTATATCCATATATACATTTGTAATAAAATGAGAAATGATTTAAAAGTATTTATTTATTATATAGGAGAAGGCTAGATTTTCAAAAAATTTTGCCAGGGGGTGCATATATTCATCAGAAAGACAGAAAAAGAGAGAGAGAAAGAGAGAGAGAGAGAGAGAGAGAGAGAGAGAAAGCATCTCCTCTGGATTATGGTCACACTGCACTCTCTGTCCTCCATTTCTCCCACTTTTAGGGATTTGGGGCACACATGCACATGTAACCAGCCTGTTTCCCAAACTGCTGGGTTCAGGACTTGAACAGCAGGGTGGGCCATGTGGAATCCAGCCACCTTAACCACTACATCATGGGCTGGCCTACAGAATGCTGGCTTTGATGGAAGAAGATTTTGATCAAAGTTTTTAAACTCAGACTTACATTGTTTTGTCATCCCCTCCCCACTCCTGAATGCTATGAGCAGGGCTAAAAACCTGGTTAATAGGAACAGAAGTACTCCTCAGATAATCATCACAGCTTACAAAGTTAACTTATTAAGCAATCTTTTTTTTTTAAGATTGAACATTCTTGATCCACAACTCCATGACAAATTGAATGCTTTTATGTACGTGACAAGACTCCTCTGATGAAGTTGATCACAGAAATTGAGTCATTAGAGACCCTCCCTTCATTTACATGTAATGAAAACGACAGTGTGAGTGGCATACGACAGAACCTCTTTGATCATCTTCCTTTACTGAATGTACTTTGATAAAGTGTTTTCTCAAAAAGTAAAAGGATCTGATGCATAGATCAAAGTTCTTTTCTGTTCGCTCTATTTTTTAATAAAACTACTTGAAAATACACTTCTCACATTCCCCCCAAGTGGCCTCAAACACAGGAACAAAACACCTTACGCAATGTTCTGGGTCCTTGTTCTCATGATTACCTGGACAAGCTCCTAAAGCCACAGACAAGCTATTGACACGTATTTTCATGTACTCTGAGACTGGGTTCTTACAATACCGGCATGCCAAGACAGAGAAGCGAAGTGGCATGGCTGTGGTTCTGATTATTTGGTGTCAGATGTCTTTACCTCAGCACATGTTATGATTCTAATACTCAGGACATTTCTCTCCTTTTATCTTAATGCTGATTTGAAATGTTATGTATAACAAAGCAACAGGCACTCCTTTGATATAAATAACATCGAAACATCAATAACATGAAAGTGCGTATGAATTTTTATGATTATATGAGATTTAAAAATTCCAACCTATTTTCTTTCCAGATCATTTTCTGTATGCCAAAGCACAGGTTTATCGTCTTCCTGGCTTAGGTTTTCTAGAAGCCTGAGCATCCCTCTCCTGTGCAACGCCAGGTTTACCTGCTCAGATGTCACTGGTGTTCCTTGGTCAAAATTTCCCCTAGCTCCCAAGGCTCTATATTCAGCATGCACCTGGAAGAGCCCCTACTGAGACATGCTCTCCTTGTTTAGCCAAGTGATAAACATTTCTGTATCTTTCTTCCTCATGGAAAAAATCTTCATGTAAACTACTATTCAGGCTTAGCATTTTTCCTTTGTTCAGTTTCTCTTCTTTTTTTTCCAAAGAGGTTTTTGTCACAGGAAGCATGCCGCAAACGCTCACCAGAAAGAGACAGAGAGAGGGAAAATGGGGGGATGGCCACACAGTAATCCCTTTTCCTTCATTCTCCTCTCTTGGGATTTTAGGCACCCATGCACACGTGCTGGGAATAATTTTCAAGCCACCGGGTCTGGGAGGACTTGAACTGTTCAGTCAGTCATGTGGGAATCCAGTAACTTAACTACCATGCTTCCTGCTGGCCCTAGTTTCTATTTTAATAGCTTTCAAATACTAAATGTAAGAACCATTTGGCCTTATAAACTGGCAAAGTTTTCAAATATGGCAGTAAGACCTATTGGTGGCTCTCAAATTTAAGCATGATTCGGCATCACTTGGAGATCTTGTTAAAGCAGAGTGCAGGAGCCCCTCCCAAGAATAGCTGAATCAGGTCAGAGTGGGGTCAACCAGGTGAGATTAGGGCTTCAGTCTGGAGACCACACTGTAACACGTGATACCTCAAAGGTGGATCAGTGCACCAGCAACATGGCCAACACGAGGGAGCTTGTTAAGACTGACTCTAGGGGGAACAGCAGTTCGCGTAATGTCGCTGAACTCTCACGTAGTCGACCGCAATTCGAGTCCCGGACCCAGTGGCTTAAACTCATGCCGGGCACGTGTGCGTGAGTGCCCAAGATCCTGAGAGGAGAATGGAGAAGGGACTGTAGCGTGGCAATCCCTCCTGGGGGGTGATTTCTCACTTTATGTCTCTCTGTCTCTCTCTCTTTCTGGCGAGCGCATGAGCCCTATAGCAAAAACCTCTCAAAAGAAGAAAAAAAGACTACTGAATCTAGGGAAGTGCAGGTGGCAAGGTGGTCAAGGTGCTGGACTCCCACATAGTCAACTATGGTTTGAGTACTGGACCCAGTGGCTTGAAAATCATGCAGGGCGTGTGTGTGTGTGTGTGTGTGTGTGTGTGTGTACCCAAAATCCCAAAAGGAGAGTAGAAGAGAAGGGATTATGCACAGGCATTCTTTCCTGGAGGGGTGCTGGTGTAATTTCTTTCTTTCTCTTTGTTTGTCTTTCTCTCTCACTCTGGTGAGTGCGTGTTCCCTATGGGGAAAAAAAAAAAAAGAAATCTTAAAAACAAACAATAAAACTACATGCATGGAGATTGAGAAGCTGGATGCCACGTGGCCAACTGCATGGTTCAAGTTCCAGACATGGTAGCTTAAAAGATCTCACCAGGCACGTGTGTGTGTGTGTGTGTGTGTGTGTGTGCCCTCTCATCCTGAGAGGTGACCGAAAGAAAAGGGATTCTGTGTAACTAACCCCCCAACTATCCCAGGTGTATGTAATTTCTTACTTTCTTTCTTTTTTTTTCTTTTTTTTTTTTTTTCCTATAGGGCGCGTGTGCTTGCCAGACAGACAGAGAGAGACATAGAGACAGAAAACAAGAAATCAGCCCCCAGGGGGGATGATCACACCACAATCCCTTCTCCTCCATTCTCCTCTCAGGATCTTGGGCATGCACGCACACGCGCCCGGCATGAGTTTTAAGCCACTGGGTCCAGGACGCGAACCGCGCTCGACTACGTGGGAGTCCAGCGACATAGCCATTACGCTAACTGCTGGTTCCCTGTAATTTCTTACTTTCTCTGTCTCTCTCTGGCTATCACACATGCCCTAAAGCAAAACAAAATAAGCAAGCAAACCAAACTACTGGCTCTAGACTCATTCCAGGACAGACTCATTCCACAGACTCACTGAATCAGAATTTTCAATTTAACAATCTCCAAGAGACTCAATTTCACATTTCAGTTTGAGAAACCCTGATCTTATACTTGTTTTTTTCAGCTGTATAAATCTGGGGGACCTGAGCTTCATTGAGTCTTGGATTCCTTGTGGACCGGTACAATAACTACTGTGTTGATCAGTGGTGACCACCAGCTCCTGTGTTAGAGTTCTCCAGAGGAACAGAACGGACTAGAAAGACAGCTATGGAGAGATGTGGGTGTAACACACATGTGTAAGAGGATTTACTATGTGAGTCAGCACATGCGATTATGGAGGCTAAATCCCATGATGCTGTCTGCCCGCTGGAGAACCAGGGAAGCCGCGGTGAATATCCTGAATCTGAAGACCTGAGGACCAGGAGCCTGTCCAAGGGCAGGAGAATATGAGTGTCCCAGCTCGGGGACGGAGGGTGTTTGCCTTTCCTCTGCCTTTTCATTCTCTCCAGGCCCTCACCTGATTGGATGGTGCCTGACTCGCTCTGGACAGTTCTCCCTCGCTCTGTCCATTGACTGACATAACCTCACAGACAGAATCCAGAAGTAATATTTTACCAGCCATTAGGTGTCCTGCAACCTGGTCAAGCTGACACCTAACACGAACCATCACACCTACTTTTTAAAATCTAAGAGAATACATTAAGATAATGTGTGTGATAGGCCTAGCCCAGTAGCTCTCGCCCTGGCCTTCATATCGGTATCACCTGGAGGGCCTGTAAAAACAGATTGCTGGGGGACTAGCAGATGTCCTAATGGTTACATTGCTGGACTCCCACATAGTAAGCCACGGTTCAAGCCCCAGGTTCAGTGGCTTAAAATTCACACCAGGCATGTGTACACACATGCCCAAAATCCTGAGAGGAGAATGGAGGAGAGAGGATTGCAGCATGGCCATCCTCCTGGAGGGTGATTTCTCACTTTCTGTCTCTCTCTCTTTATCTCTCCAGAGAGCACATGCACCCTACAGCAAAAATTTCTCTTAAAAAAAAGGTATCGGGGACCAGCGGGTGGCGCGGTAGTTAAGGCACTGGACACTCCCACATGGCCGCCCACAGTTGGAGTCCTGGACCTGCTGCCTTGCTTTCTCACTTTCCGTCCCTCTCTCTCTCTGGTTAAATTAAAATAAATGAACGAATAAATTTAAAAATTAAATAAATTATATAACAATTCTTTAAAAAATTACATAAAAACCTTTCCATTTAAAAAAATATATATATTGCTGGGTTTCCATTTCAGTAGGTTTGGGAAAAGGTTGCTGAGAACTTGCATTTTTTTTTTTTAAAGAGATTTTGCCTTAGAGTACATGTGCTGGGTGGAGAGAATCAGAGAGAAATAGTGAGAGGGAAAGTGATGGTCTCGCCACAATTCCTTCTCTTCCATTCTCCTCTTGGGATCTTGGACATGTACACACATGTGCCCAACATGAGTTTTAAGCCTTAGGTTTTTTTGTTTGTTTGTTTTTCTTTTTGCCATAGGGCATATGTGCTTGCTAGAGAGGCAGTGAGAGGAAAAGTGAGAGGAAAAGTGAGAAATTGCCCCCCAGCCTTTCTAACAGTTCCCAGGTGAAGCTCTGGCTCACGGCCTACTCTGAGAACCACTGGTCTAGTCCATAACGGGGCCCAGAGAATGAACGCTTCGCCTGCTTTCACAGGTGCGTTCTGTTTGCTGAGCTCTGATTCAGCAATGTTTGTGGTGCTCGTATTTCAAGGCTGATTTTAGCACCATCTCCTCTGCAGCTCTACGGCCGGCACCTGCAGTGTGCTCTGCTGAGAGGTGGCACTAAGCAGCAGCCTTGTGGTCCTCACATTCATGCTGTCATTCCTCAGCCTGGTCCCTCGCTGCTCAGTGACAAAGAGAAACTTGCATATAAACTCAGAAATTTCATTTTGCTCAAAGTTTCATATTCTTAAAGAACTGTCATAGACTGATGGCACTTTTGTTAAACACTTTGACGTGTAAATCCATATGCCTGCTGGATTCTGTGGAGAGAATGAAGGAACTACAGAGATCTAATGTTTCCCCACTCTCTTACACCAGCACTCGACAGAGAGCCATTAAACTACTTAATGACACCAGGGCTTCATCTGCACTCTGATTAGCGTAAGATAGAAGTGATCCTCAGGACCAACGCTTAATAAATAGGGTCCCTCGAGAGCTTCTGCAGAGGCGGGACAGCACAAAGGAAAAAATAGTAACAGTCAGAGGACAGGACTGTAAAACGGTTTTATCATTGTGTATCCTGAGGGTCTGAAAATGCTGTTCATTAGAATTTTGTTTATATTTGTGAACAATCATCCCTGGGAGAAAAAGGACATCTCTAATTGATAGATACCTCATCCTCTATTGATAATTCATATCAAGAAATATTTATTGGGCATGTGAGACAAAGATCGTCAGGTCCCAGTCCCTGTCCTCGAGGGATTTACCGTCTAATCAGGCATAAAAACAAGTGCTGCTGCAGTGCATTGATTCTTTCAGCTAAGTGCTTGTTGAGCATATACTATAAGCTAGGCAGTGTTCTAGGCACCAAGGGTGTGACAGAGAACAAAGGACAGAAAGCTTCTCTTGCAAAGCTAGCTTATAAGTACCCAAAGACGCACTGTCAAAAAGGTGAGGGGCCAAGGATTTACATGGGGACCATTCCCAAGTTGATACTAAATAATCTTGAGTCACACACTCAAGCCATCCCCTCCTTGGAATGTGGGATTCATCCTTAGTCCAAGGCTCCCAGGCCACCTGGGAAGGTCTAGGAAATGAGACCACTCACCCAGCCTGGTCTGGAAATGCTCCACTAGGAATAAAGGCACAAGAGGGGTATTAAATGACACTTTTATGCCCCCCCCAAAGGGTAACAAGTGGATAAATAAAGCAACATTTCTTTTTCCTTTTTTTTGCAGTTTTTTTTTTCTATAGGGCACATGTGCTCGCCAGATTCACACAAACACACACACACGCACAGAGAGAGAGAGAGAGAGAGAGAGAGAGAGAGAGAGAGAGAGAGAAAGTGAGAAATCACTGTCCAGGGAGATAGCCACACTGCAATTCCTTATTCTACATTCTTCTCTCAGGATCTTGGGTACATATATACATGTGTCCAGTGTGAGTTTCAAGCACCTGGGTCCAGGAGTTGAACGATGGTCAGCCATGAAGGAGTCCAGAACCTTAACTATGCCACCTGCTGGCCCTGGCATTTATCATTTTTACAAAATATACAAACCTCATGTGGCATAGGCAGATTTTTTTCCACCTTCTAGACTTTAAAAATATGCCACTCAAGCCTGGGCGTTGTTACTAGAAAGCTGTAGCGGGGACTTTCCTTCCAGTTGGTTAGAAATGGGCTGCAAATGCAGTTGTGTGAGGCCAGGCAGGCTGCAGGAGGGTATTATGGGAAGATTTAATTTTCTGGAGTGGCCTGGCTGACAGAAGGAGGTAGAAACAGATGGCTTTAAACAAAGAAACAGAGCTTTATTTCTCAATCCTAGTTTTTCAATTTTGCAGACTCTGGTACTATTAGGTGAAAGCTGTACTGAAAATTCATGTCTGAAAGCAGGACTTTAAATAGTTTTTGTTAAAGTGTCGATCCTGCCCAGGTAAGAGTTTATTTGGAAAAATTTAGACTGTCCCGCCTGTCTAACCTGACCCTCCCTCCTAAGGCTGTTCACACAGCGCCTCACCCACAGAGGTTCCCACAGCAGCATCCATATCCTTGGATCCTTAGTTCCTGTAAGAGACTAAACTACCTCTCATGACACTGCAGGTGGGCTCTATTTTAGGACAAGAGACAATATAGTAAGCTTAGGGGCTTGTTCACCAACCTGCAAAATGACTGCCAGTAGAAGGTCCTAGAGGTAGAGCTGGGAGCTTCATGAGTGGCCATACCAGAGGCTACAGCATAGCATCTACACTATTACATGTGTAACAACTATGCTGAAGGCTTCCTGGGGGAAAAAAGATGACTTTTTCTTCCGGGAACTGTTTCAGTGTCTAAAAATCCATATTAACAATGCAATTTCTCAACAATTAGAGAGCCTAGACTTGAGAGGAATATGTGGGAGAGAGACAATGTGGTTCTCCCTGTAGCCTTTAGGCAGTTAAGACACCTACTGACATGTCATGTAGGGAGGCAGCTGAGGCCAAGTGGTTGGGGCTTGCCCAAAGGCACAGAACCAGCCAGAGACAGAATGAAGGATAGAAAAAGTATGCACACTGCCTTCTCATTAATCTTCAGTGCTCAAAAATGGTAGATATTTGGGTAGGTATTAGAGGAAATTTTCTTTTAACTTTTGCTGCTGTTGTTGTTGCCAGAGGACATATGTTCTCACCAGAAACAGAAAAACAGAAATAGAGAGAAAAGGCATGTCCCAATAGGCCTTGGTCATGCCACAGTTCTTTTTCCTCTACTTCTCCATCCCATCCAGATTTGGGACACACGTGCACATGCATCCAGCATGTTCTCCAAACCTCTAGTGCTGGGATTCAAACCACAGTTGGTGCACTTAACCAGGCCTGCATAGGACCAGCCCTATTTTAATTTGTAAAAAACACATGTGTTTATGAATTTATAATGTAGATAGATGTAATATATATATGAAAACTGTGGCATAAAGAATATGAGTAAAGGTGGTAAATGGACCTTACAGAGGCAAGTGTTTTTTATATTTCATATTTATTAGTAAAATATTAAATTAAGTAGGCCAAATAAAGATTAATATTATAATCCCTAGAGCAACCATTAAAAAAAAGTGTAGATTTAAACAAACAAACATTTAAACAAAAACAAACACGGGGCAAAGAATAAATGATGAAATGTTAGACTTGAATCCAAGATATCAGTAATTATATTAACTGTTAATGGACTAAAACTCTAATTAGAGAGGCAGAGATTGTCAGTTCTAATTAAAAAAAAAATTATATGCTCTCCATAAAAAAAAAAATGCATCTTAGATGGACACAAATTAAAAGCAAATGGCTGAGAAAAGATTAATCACATAAAGAAATAAGCATAATAAAGCTAGAGGGACTATATTAATATCAAATAAAATATATGATAAGCTAGAGATATCATCAGCTATAAAGAGAAACATTTTATAAAGGTAAAATGATTGATTAGTCAGAAAGATACAATAATCTTAAACACATATTACTTAGCAACAGAGCTTCAAAAGATATGACACAAAAACTGATAGAGGTTAAGGGGAGAAATAGATAAAGCCACAATCATAATTGAAGATCTTAACACTCCTCTTTCAGTACTTAATAGAAGTAGGAAAAAGTTAGTAAAAACATAGATCACATGAAGAAGGCAATCAAACACCTTAACCTTCTTGGTATTTATAGAACACTCCACCCAACAATAGAAAAATATATATTCTTTTTAAATTAACTTGAAACACTAAGGCAGACCTGAATTGGGGCCATGAAAGAAGTCTCAATAAGTTTAAATGGATTGAAATCACACAAAATATGTTCTTTGAATAAAGTATGTTACATTAGAAACTATTAACAGAAAAACATCTGTACAATTCCAAATATCTAGAACCTTAAAAAAAACTTGCACGTCCATGTTCATCGCAACATTATTCACAATTGCTAAGACTTGGAATCAGCCCAAATGTCCAAGAAGAGATGAAAGGATTGAAAAAAACATGGCACAGTGGCACATCTACACTGTAGAATACTACTCAGCCATAAAAATCAATGAAACTCTGACATTTGATATAAAGTGGATGAGTATGGAAGATTCAATGCTCAGCAAAGCAAGCCAGATTATGAAAGAGAGGCATTGTATGTCCTCGCTTAATATACACCAAATGTCTGCACTTAAATATTGGAAGGTATAATAGCAGAGAGGGGAACAGAAGATACTAGAGACAGTATAGGATACAGTATAAGGTTGGGCAATAGGGGAATGGAGGGAACCAGGGAGGAAAAAAAATTTAACAGAAACAAACATGAGAAGTTATTTCTCTCATAGCCTCACTTCCAAGATGACAAAGAAAAGAAGGAATAACAGTGATGACAAAGAGGACTGTGGCCACATACAGTCTATTTGCAGCACGAACTGTGCCAGATGCATGCCCATGGACAAGGCTCTGTCATCCAAA
Source organism: Tupaia tana (assembly GCA_026018925.1). Classification (NCBI taxonomy): domain Eukaryota; kingdom Metazoa; phylum Chordata; class Mammalia; order Scandentia; family Tupaiidae; genus Tupaia; species Tupaia tana. The sequence goes on along the minus strand of JAKSZU010000006.1, from coordinate 64,277,399 downwards.
TCATCATCCATTCATCATCCGAAACATAGTACAGACCACAACCATCAGGGACATCTCCAAAGCAACTGTCTTCGATGCCTATGTGCTCCCCAAGCTGTATGTGAAGCTACATGTGAATGTGCCATTCGTAGCAAGATAGTCAAGAACCAATCTTGTAAAGCTTGGAAGGATCGGACACCCCCACCCCAATTTAGACCTGTGGGTGCTGCCCCTCGCCCTCCACCAAAGCCCATGTAAGGAACTGAGTCTTTAACGACTGAAGAACTGTCCTCTGGGAAAAAAATAAAATGCAAGCTATACACTAAAAGAAAGTTATCTGTTGATGATAATGTACATGGGAATATCAATTACTTGACTAATATGCACTGTATTTACTCTGGGAAAAAACCATTTTGTATGCTGTAAAGATGCACAGTGCTTATAAAATTTTATAAAGGAGAAAAAATAAAAAGAAACTTAAAATACTAACACAAAATTTCTAAAAAAAAAAGAAAACAACCCTGGACAATATAAAAATCAAAAGGAAAATTATAAAGTACCTTGAACTAATTGAAAATGAGAACACAATTCTGCAAGAAAGAGTTAAGACAAAAGGCCCAAGATTGTTCTCTTTACAAGAACCTGTTTGTGATGGGACCAGCAGTTAGCGTAATGGCTATGTCGCTGGACTCCCATGTAGTCGACTGCGGTTCTAGTGCCGGACCTGGTGGCTTAAACTCATGCCGGGTGCATGTGCGTGCATGCCCAAGATCACGAGAGGAGAATGGAGGAGAAGGGATTGCGGCGTGGCCATCCTCCCTGGGGGGTGATTTCTCTCTTTCTGTCTCTCTGTTTCTCTCTGTCTTTCTGGTGAGTGCACGTGCCCTATAGCAAAAACCTATCTCTAAAAAAAAAAAAAAGGAACCTGTTTGTGGGTTGGCCACTGGCTGGTGTCTGGGATCTTGACTTTTGGTATATTCCCTGCACTGAGACTGTTTTAGCCATTTGGGGCGCTGATACTTGCTTTCTTTGGGAGATGGAAATGTTTACATTTGTGGCTAGTTGTGGTGCCTATGTGGCCAGTTTCCAATAAAAACCTTGGACTTTGAGTCCCTAGGTGAAAATATCGTATTTAGCGAAATCGTATGCCACTGCTGTAGAAAGAAGAAGCTTATTCTGTATGACAACACATGGGAAGGGAGGGAACAAACATTGGAAGTTTATGTATGGTTTCTCCAGACTCTGCCTGATGGGTCTTTCCCCCTTTTTGCTTGCTATAATGAAGTACAAGTAAAACTGCCTTTGAATCTGTGAATTTTACAGGTGAGTCACCAAACATATAGGTGGTCTTTGGGCCTTCCAAACAGCAACATATCAACATTTTGTGGATGCAGCTATGGTAGTACTTAGAGGGAAGTTTATGGCACTAAATAACTATGTTAGAAAAAAAAAAATGATCTCATCTTCCATCTTAAAAAACTAGAAAAAGAACAGCAAATTGCCCTGAAGAAAGACAAAAGAAATAAAAAAGGTCAAAGCAGCAATCAGAGTAGAATAAAATAACTAGACAGAAAATCAGTGAATCCAAAAGTTTCAAACCCAGATGAGAAATTCTATTATACACTTAAGAAATAAGTAATGCCAATTCCAAACCTCTATTTAGAAAATGGAAGCAGAGGAAATACCTCTCACTCATTCTATGAGGCATTACATTGATTCTAAAACTAGAGAAAGAAATTTCAAGAAAAGAAAATTACAGACCAATATATCCCATGAACACATATGCAAAAATCTTACCATTTTAGCAAATCAAATTCAATGATGTGTGAAAAGGATATTACATCAAGTGGGGTTTATCTCGAGAAGTGAAGTTTGATTTAACATGTGAAAAATTGATCAACATAATTCACCATATTAACAGAGTAAATGAGAAAATAAAAAGGATTATCTTGGTAATTTTGTTTTGTTTTGTTTTAAATATTGTTTAAATTTGACAAAATCCAATGTCTGCTTCTGTGTTGGAAGGTGAGGGAGTGGGGGACTTGCAGAAAACTAAGATTAGAAACTTCCTTGACCTGGAAAAGCCAGTGGCATGGTGGTTAAGGTGGCTGGATCCCACATGGCCATCTGCGTAGTTCAAATCTCAGACCCAGCAGCCTGAGAGACATGCCAAGTGCATGTTCGTATGTGCCCCAAAGCCTGAGAGGATAATGGAGGCGAAGGGATTATGGGTGGCCATCCTCCCTGGGGGTGCTTTCTCACTTTCTCACTCTCTCTTTCCAGTGACTGCATCCATCTCATAGCAATTCAAAACCAAACAAACAAAAATAAAACAATGGCCTAATAAATATTATATACAAACAACGTATAGTTAATATCACATTCGATGATTAAGAAGGGATGATTTTCTCCTATAATCAAGAATAAGGCAACAACGTTTACTTTATCAATTTTACTCAGCACTATAATGGGAGTCCTATCCAGTGCTATAAACAAGAAAAAGAAATGGTATCCAGTTGGGAAAAGCAGCAGTAAAACTGTTTATTCACAGATGACTTGACTATTTATTTAGGAAACCTGATGAAATCTATAAAAATGCCACTATAGATAGTGAGTTAGCAATGTTGCAAGGTAGAAAATCAATATAGAACTTGACTGGATTTTTATATAAGAACAGTGAGCAATCAGAATTTAAATTAAGAAAATAATAACACTTAAATAGCACCAAAATATGAAATATTAATACTTTGAAATAAATCTAAAAAAAGATGGACAAGACATGTACACTAAAAAATACCTCAAAAAAATTAAGAACGTAGGATTTTTGGCACACATGCACACATGCCTGGTGTGTTTTTCAAGTCCCCAGGTCTGGGATTCAAACTGCACAGTTGGCTATGTAGCATCCAGCTGTCTTAATCTCCATATCACTGGCTGGCTTGGTCTACTGATTTTATTTTCTCTTTTCATTTCTTTTCTTTTTCTAAAGGTTATTGCCATAGGGCACATGCACTTGCCAGAGAGAGACAAAGAGAAGGAAAGTGAGAAATTATCCCCTCCTCCCTGGGGCTATGCCACAATCCATTCTCCCTCAGGATTTTGTGCACGTGGGCACTCATGTCTGGAGTGATTTTAAACAGCCAGATCTGGGACTTGAACCACATTCAGCCACGTGGGAGCTGAGCGCCTTAACCATAGCACCACCTGCTGGCCCCCTGGCCTACTGATTTTTAACAAAGGTACAAAGGCAATTCACGATAGTCTTTTCATCAAATGGTGTTGCAATAACTAGATATGCAAATGCAAAAAAGGGAACTTACTCCACATCTTTCTTTTATTTTTTTTTTTGGAGAGTTTTTTTGCTATAGGACGTGTGTGCTCGCCAGACAGACAGAGAGACAGAAAGCGAGAAATCACCCCCCAGGAGGGGATGGCCATGCCGCAATCCCTTCTCCTCCATTCTCCTCTCGGGATCTTGGGCACACACGCACATACGCCCAGTGTGAGTTTTAAGCCACCAGGTCCCAGACGCAAACCGCTATCAACTACATGGGAGTCCAGCGACATAGCCATTATGCTAACTGCTGGTCCCCACATCTTTCTTTGAGTTAAGAAAAATTAACTCAAAGTGGATCACAAACCTAAACATAAGAAGTAAAACTATAAGTCTTATAAAAGAAAACATGGGAGAAAATCTGTGACCTTGAACTACCAAGGATTTCTTAGAACACAAACAAAAGTATGATGCATGAAATAAAATGTGATCATTGGACTTCATAGAACTTCTGCACTTTCAAGGCCATTGTTAAGAAAATGAAAAGACAAGTCACAACTGGAAGAAAATATTTGCACATATCTGATAAAGGACTTTTATCCAGAATATATAAAGGATCTTCACAGCTCAGCAATAAGGAAACACATAACCTGATTCAGAATAAGTGCACTATCAATGTTTGAACAACTGTTCACCAAAGAAGAGATATAAATAGCAAATAAGTACATGTAAAGATGCTATACATTGGGAACCAGCAGTTAGCGTAATGGCTATGTCGCTGGACTCCCATGTAGTTGACCGCGGTTCGCGTCCCGGACCCAGTGGCTTAAACTCACACCGGGTGCGTGTGCGTGCGTGCCCAAGATCCCGAGAGGAGAATGGAGGAGAAGGGATTGCGGCGTGACCATCCGCTCTGGGGGGGTGATTTCTCGCTTTCTGTCTCTCTGTCTCTCTCTGTCTGTCTGGCGACTGCACGCGCCTTATAGCAAAAAAACCTCTCCAAAAAAAAGATGCTATACATTGTTCATCATGAGGGAAATAAAAACTAAGACCATAAAGAAATACCATTACATAATTATGAGAGTGTTTGGCTAGGATTTGATGGAAACATTCATTCCCTTGACTGTGGGAAGCTTCGCTGGGGTGTGTGTGCGTATGTGTGTGTGTGTGTGTGTGTGTGTGTGTGTATGTAACAAGGTGATAAAATTATGTACTTTAAATATGTGCAGTTTCATGTATATCAGTTATTCCTCAGTGAAGTTGTTAAAAACAAAAAACAATGACCTGAGATTCCATGGAAGAAGCTTGGAAAAAAGAGCAAATTAAACCAAAGTAAATAAGATCAACAAACTGATAAATTTCACCTAGACAGATCAGTGAAACAAGAGAGGATACATATACCAATTTCAGAAATGAAAGAAAGGTTATTACTATAACTTCTACAGACATAAAAGGATAATAAGATACTATGATTCACTTTTGCCAAAAATTTTGACAACCTAAATGGAATGGATGAATTTCCTGAAAAATACAACTTACTTAAACTGACATAAGATTAAACCAAAATGTTTGAATTCTTCTGCTTACAGAAAAGTTGGGGGAAAAAAGATTTTGTTATAAAAAAAATCTTTCCACACAAAAAAATTCAGGTCCAGACAATTTCACAGGTAAATTCTAATATACATTTACAAAAGCGAAGATATCAATCTCATATATTATATAATAGGCCAACATATTCCTAATATGTGAACCAAATGAAGACATTAAAAAAACATTATAAGGCCAAGACTCTCATGAACAGATCTGAAAGACGTGACTTTTTCTGTATAAAATTCAAAGCAACTATAAAGCAATTGCTGGAACTAATAAACCAATCAAGCAAATTCACAGGTAATAGGCTAATTTAAAAATCAATTTTATATTTATATACTGGTAGCAAACATTTGTAAAATAAACTTAATAATCTGACCAGAGATTAGTTCAGCCACAAAACCGGTGACTCTTTCACACCCAGCACTCCAGAAGGCTCAGCACTCTGGGCTCCAAGTCTGCTTCTGTGCTCTACACCGCAGACCACCGGGACCGCAGAGCGCAGCCAGAATGCATCAGTGCACTGGCCCACCTTTAGCAGCTGAGTAAGGAGGTAATTCTGAACAAAATGACGCAAGGGCTTTTTTTCCCTTTCCTTTTTATATAAAGACACCTTTTGTCTTGTTTTCTTGGAAAATTGATGTTTTGGGTTTTTTTTTGTTTGTTTCTTTTTAGAGGTTTTTGCCTTAGGGTACATGCGCTAATAGGGGAGAGAAAGAGACAGTAAGAGGGAAAGGGAGAAATCACACCCCAGGGGGGATGGCCACATCACAATCCCTTCTCCTCCTGGGGTCTTGGACAAGAATGTACAAGTACCCAGCATGAGTTTCAAGCCACTGGGTCCAGCACTAGAACTGCAGTCGGCCATGTGGGAGTCTAGCGATGTAACTGCTATGCCATATGCTGATTCCAGGAAAACTGGTGTTTTAACATTCCCTCTTCTTGTGAGTTTGCAAGGAATGTTAGACATTGTCTAAAAAGAACCTGTAGAGATCAGTAGAGGTGGTACAAGAGGTAACACAAGGCTCTGACGCTGAAGCCACACGGGCAGGCCCTGGGTCAGTGTCTGGAAGTCTCCCTGTACATGGTGGGTGCACACACATGCCTGTGACCTTGGCTGGCTGAGACAGGGTGTATCATGGTATGAAGACCTGTTGGAGGTACCTGCCTCTTTCTCTAACAATAATAAGCTTAAACAATAAAAACAACTTATAAAAGTTTGTTTTCTGTTCTTGTTTGTTTGTTTGTTTGTTTTTCTTTTTTAGCAGTTTTATCCTCCTGGTCCAATAGAGGCTGATGAGTGAGAGGTCCCAGTGGGTCTAGATCCCCTTGGTCACCATCAGCTCTGCCGTTGGAGGGCCTGCTCTTGGGGCCTGACCTGGAACCATCCTCTGTATTGATGCCCCAGTGCACACCTGCACCAAAGGGCCCTTCCTGACCAGCAGAAGGCTAATGATTAAAGGATGTAGAAACATAGTAAATGGCTGTGATACGGGATACCGTGTGGGATGAGGGTGGGTGAAGAAGTACAGCCTGAGGAAGGACATTAAGGAGAAAAAGAGAGAGACAAGTCATTTATGGGACAAATAAATGGGTTATTATCTGTTGAAGATAACTTTATAGTATTGTTCACTGGACTGGTGAGACATGTACACATGTTGAACTATTCACTTTGCAAGCTAAGTAACATGTGATTAAACGTTTAAAAGAAATTGAAATTAAAAATTAAAGAAAAAATAAAGAAAATTAAAAAAAAAAAAAGCTATCACAGTTTAGGACTGGCCCTATTGCCTAATAGGGGAGCTGCATCCCACATGGCCGATGATGTGTGTTTTGAATACCAGCCTAGTGGCTTGAAAAACGTGCCAGGCACATGTGCACACATACCCCAAATCCTGACAGGGTATAGAAATGTCCCATTACGGTGAGGAGGCTTTCTCCCTCTTCTTGTTCTGTTCATTAAAAAACCAGCAACTAAACTAAGTAACAAGATGTTACAGTTCTAATGCCACTTTAAATTCCTAATCCAGAAAACAAGTCTGGGGCTGCTGTTGCAGCAATTCCCTCTAAGTGACAACTAAGTTATTGAAAGACGAAGGACTCCACGCGGTGCCGCCTGACCCCGAGTAGCTGTAGCCTAGACAGGCCCCACATACCCCACGCGGTGCCGCCTGACCCCGAGTAGCTGTAGCCTAGACAGGCCCCACATACCCCACGCGGTGTCGCCTGACCCCGAGTAGCTGTAGCCTAGACAGGCCCCACACACCCCACGCGGTGCCGCCTGACCCGAGTAGCTGTAGCCTAGACAGGCCCCACATACCCCACGCGGTGCCGCCTGACCCTCTGAGTAGCTGTAGCCTAGACAGGCCCCACACACCCCACGCGGTGCCGCCTGACCCTCTGAGTAGCTGTAGCCTAGACAGGTCCCACACACCCCACGCGGTGCCGCCTGACCCTCTGAGTAGCTGTAGCCTAGACAGGCCCCACACACCCCACGCGGTGCCGCCTGACCCTCTGAGTAGCTGTAGCCTAGACAGGCCCCACACACCCCACGCGGTGCCGCCTGACCCCCTGAGTAGCTGTAGCCTAGACAGGCTCCACACACCGAAGCCGAAGCCGAGCTGAGCTTCTCAGACACAGAAGAGGAGCCACCAGGGCTGGATATCTGCCCTCTTAACACCTCAGAAGCACTGGGCCCAGGGCACAGATTACTGTCCCCAGGGCAGGCCCTTCTGTCCCTGTACCGCCCACCCTCCCAACCCCTAACGGTGCCATCTATCCAGGGACATGATTTGGAACGCCTTCAACTTCTGTGCTTCTGTGGTGAAGGGGCCAGCCAGTTTGCTGCATCGCCTGGGGCCCACACAGGGACAGGCAGAGAAGACTTAGAGTTCCGGCAGTGTAGAGTCACCAAGGATGACGATTTATGGAAGCTGATTAAAACCGAAGTTCTTATAGCCTAAAGGGTGTTGGATAGATACTTCAAACTTAAATTGCAGCAGAAAACTATATAAATCCCACCCACACTATTACTTGCCCTAGCAGATCTGAGTGCCATGAAACATTAATGTGGAAGAGAAATGGAGGGGAAATAAAAGTGACAACATAAAGCCTGTCAGCTCAGTCAGGTATCAGAGCTGGGGACGCAGACTGTGGCATGGACTCTGGCTGCACGTGCCCAAGACTCACAGAAAGCAGGAGGTGAAAGACCTTCCAGCCAGGCGCTGCAGAGAGAGACGGTCCGGTGCCCGGACCCAGTCCTAGGGAGGAGGAACATCTCCATCTCCCATCCACTCAGGGTGCCTCCCACGTGCCCGGCATGTGCTGGGTGCTGATACTGCTGAGGAGGCAGGCAGGTCTCCACCTCACAGCGCTCACCCAGCCCAGCCTGAGAGCGGCTTCTCCCAGGTCAGCCTCCTCTGCAATGCCTTTTTGTGGTTTTTTTTTTTGGTCAGATCACCCTATTGTCTCTCTCCAAATCACCCAACAGGACACCTCCTTAGGCTAACATAACCGGATTACACGAGGTGCAAATGAACACTTGGAGCCTCACTCTTTAGCCTGGAGGCACTCGCCCTGGGTGGGACTTGGGATCCCTTGGGGAGCCCTAGGAACCCTCATACCCCACCTATACCCAGACCCGTTGTGTCAGAGCTTCTGGGATGCAGGCATCTCTGTTCTGTTGGGTTTTACCTCTTCCGGTGATTCTGAGGTGGAGAAGCATGGATTCAGCCTTGCCACATTCCTCACACTCACACGGCGTTGAAGCTGCAGCTGTTTGCCAGGGCCTGTGGGTAGACGGAAACTTTCTCCCCGTAGGGATTGCCACGCTTGTGCAGGCCCAGTGTTCCTTATGGATTACAACCTGCTTCTTGCGAATCCGCCTTTTGCTTCCTTTACAACTCTTCGGCCATGCTCTGTAAATTGGCACTTAACATTCTTTTTGATGGTTCTAATGATCTGAAATGGTCTCGCCAACCACTTCCAGACCCAAAACAGCTTGAGAGCAGGCTTCGCCTGTGTTTTCTCTTCCTAGTACTGGTTCATGCTTGGTCTGACATTCCCCAGGAAGCTCTTGTGAAATGAACAGCACACCCAAGACCCAGTCCTTGTCTTTCTCCCACTCACCCCCAAGTACACAGGTCACACCTGTTCAATCTCCCATCACACAGCCCTTTGTGACAAACAAAACTAAGTATCATTTAGCACATTCCTTACATTGTAGCTCTGGGTTTGGGGACGGGTTGTTCAGGGTTGTTCTGGAAGAAGGTGAGTAAATGCACGTTTACTCTGAAATGGGCTCTGAAGTGCCAACTTCAACACACCGGGGTGAGAAGCTGTCTGAAGAACCCTCCACATTCTTCGTCCTCCTCACCCTCTTTATCCAGCATGGCTCTGGAGGAGGTCACAGTTCTTGGAGTTTTGTTCTTGGACAATATTGACTGAGGTACCACATAAATGAAGGCCCAGAAGCCCCAGTACAACCCTCCGTGGTAGGCCCTACGCTGACCATGGTTGAAACCAAAGATCTTTAGGCAAAGAATCAGGTGGCCTGCGGCTGGGCCTTCTTTGGATTGGCTGCACAGCTCTGAAGTATGATGGAAAGATGAATTCTTGAATGCTGCAGTTAGAGCCCACACCGTCCAGCATGAATTACTGCACGTCTGAGGATTCCCAGGTTCTGGGATAGGGCACTCCAGTGAGCTTCACAGGCGGGATGGTGAAGATTCTGGCTTCTCCCAAGAGGCCCCCAGCTCTGAGGCTCCTCTGCAGACAGGACAGTAGCCACCTCACATGCTTAGCCTCCCACCCAAGACGGCAGAGCCGCCCTACTGCACTGCTGTTCATGGCACGTCCTATGAACGGGGCCCCACCCCACGGCAGAGGATGGCGCTGGAGCCTGAAGCACCTGAGGCAGGGTTTGGTCTGGAGAGGAAGCGAGGCCAAGGCAGATGGGCAGCTGAGAGGCCAGGCCCCTCCTGCAGACCCTTAACTCTGCACGCCTGCAAGGGAGCCGGGCCTGACCAGCCTCTTCTCGCCTGCCTCTAATTGCCTGTTTGCTTTTGCTTTTGCAGAGGATTCTTCTCCCCACAAGGATACTTTCTGCCCACGGTTCAAACCCGCCTCAGCCGGCACCTCCTCCATGAAGCGAACCCAAGCTTCCCAAGTACAGGTAACCCTTCAGGAATGCTCCGAATACGCGCTGTGTCTCTTTTGTTGCCTTATCGCTAACTACTTTAGGGTTTGAGTCCTGGTTCTGCCATGCGCATCCTACGTGAAAGCTGGGCAGGTTTCTGAACCACCCCAAGCCTCAGTTTCCTCATCTATAAAGAGGGGATCATAGCATCTCTGCCTCATGGACGTGCGGTGAGGATTTCAGGAGGTGATGTAAGGAAAGCCCTTGCAGAGTAGGGGATGCAAAGTATCAGCACGTGATATATAGTCCTGGGTGACTGTGATTATTAAAACAAAATCTCGGTAAGCTTCACTGATCAAATCCCGACTGCGTGAGTTCAATAGCATTGGTGACTGTGTCTCCCCCTGGGCCAGTGAGAGGAGGCCACTGGTGCCCAGTGAGTGAGGAACACTGCTCAGCTTAGGCTGGCCAAGTGCCACCGAACAGTTCTCCTCATGAACTGAATTAATTTCCTCTGAGTCCTCGGCCATCAACACTTGCTTTGGAGAAGAAAAAAAATATTGCAGAGAATGGAAATGCCCATACATTGCATTAAAAAAAAAAAAAAAAAGTTAAAAAGTAAACCTTTAACCAAAGTCAAGTCTAAGGTAATGTAAAATTGGGCTCAGTAAGTATGAGTGTCCAGAGTGAGCAGAATCTTGCAGCCATCTGAGTGACATAAGCCGTGGGAAAATGCAGCCTTGGAATTTCAGTTAAAATGGGGGGGGGGGGGGGCAGGGTGGAACCCTCCCCTGTAAAGACTGACATAGCATCTCCTCTTTAAATCCTAGTTGTCTTAAATGCCTTAAAGATAAGTAAATAACACTATTTTTTTAAAAAGCTTATTAATGATAGTGTACGTGCACAAGAGAGGTAATGTACATGCATGAGAGAGCTTATTTTACTAATGGTAGCGTCCATGCATGCGTTTCCGTGCAGGGTCCCATCACACTGCGATCCCCTTTCCCAGGCCCTGCAGCTCATCGGCATCCTGAGCACTCAGGCACGGGACCCTGGTGTACTTTCAGGCCCACCTAGGGATCTGAACCTGAGGTCAGCCACCTGGCTTCCAGCACTGCATTTCAGTTTGCTACTAACTACATCACCAGGCTGGCCAGATAACATCAGTTTTTAAGAACTAGCTCCACTATATCCCCTTACCATTCATCGCCAGTCCTATCCTTCTGTAGTCAGATGAGTCCTTCTCTCTGTTTAAGCCTCTTGGTTCGAGGCTCCACTGAGGCAGGCCTCTTGTTGGAGCTGGCACTCGTGGTCACCCAGAGGGACGCTTTGTTTCCAGCTGGGACTGGAAACAAAAACTTCCAGTCTGTTTTTCCATCCTGTACCTCCCACTTGTTCCCACCACTGGCCACCTGCCTCATAGACATCTATGCTGTGGCAGAGAGGACAGGATAAGAGGACAGAGACAGTAAAGAAAGCCCACCACTGTGCAGGGCAGACAGCCTGGGCCTGCTGCCTGCTGGCCGTGAGGGGTTGAGAGTGTCTGCCAGGGCAAAGGGCGCACGTGTTGCCTGAAACCAGGCAGCCTCTTGCCCCACTGGGGCAAGGCGGCCATGCTGAGTGATCTCACTTGACCCTCTCCCCAGTCAGACTCCCTCCCAGCCTCTGCTCTCTGGGGCTTCAGGAAGCCTGCTGTGACCAGACAGCAGCCATCACTACCGCAGGGCATGCTGTCGTCTCTCCTCCTCTGAACAGGACGTTCCCATCTCCCACTGCTGACTTCTCTGTCTCCCCTTCAGACTCCCTGACTCCCTGCTGAACGCTCTTGCTTGGCTCACACTCTCAGAGCCTCCCCCAGTCCTGACACGCAGCAGGTACTCCAGGCATGTCTGCTCACCGTCTGGCTGCTCAAAATGTGGTCTCCCAGGAAAAAAACATGTGGTTTTGCAATATCAGAAGCATTTCTTTAAATAGCTTCTTGTAAACATGTACTAAAGCTAAATGGAAAAATGTGAATAATTTTCTTTACTTAGTGGCTTTACCAAATATATCAACTATTTTAGGGCACCTGCTGTGAATAAGGTACAAACGCACAAACCCCATGGCATGGCCATTTATCGAGTACATAAAGCACATTTCTAAATGTGACTAGCCATGTTCAGAGAGAGGTGAGGTCAGGTTTTCAGTTGCAGTAGTCTTTTCCTCCAGTTTTCTGTCAAGAAATCACATTTTAGCCAGCTACAGTGGGACATCAGTAACCATGCCCTGTAATGCTGAACCCATGTAGGAAGGTTGTAGGTTCATGTTCCAGGGTCTCTGCAGACACAGTAGGTGCATGCATACATGCCCGTGACCCTGACTGAGGCTGGGGGTGGATCATGGCACGAAGATCCTATTGTGGATGCCTGGTTCTCTCTCTCTCTCTCTCTCTCTTTTTCTCTCTCTCTGTGTGTGTGTGTGTGTGTGTGTGTGTGTGTGTGTGTGTGTTTCTCCTGGAAGAAATAAACTTAAAAAAAAAAAAAAAAAGACGTCCCACTTGGATGTGCGCCTAGGAAGAATATAGCAAATACTCTGTGTACTGCCATGTGAGACACACATTGGTCTCATATAGACGGAAACTACATGCAACAGGACTGGGCAGAGGCTGATCTGTAATTTCCCATGCCTTCCAAAGGTTATTGCTTTAAGGAGTGAAAATCGTTTCAAAATAATTTCCTGATGCCTCTAAGCATGCACTCGGGAGTGCTGAGGCATAAGCCACCATCCCTGCCCCACGGCAGCATGAGAGGAACAGTCGGATAGGTGATACAGGCAAAAGTGTCACTGGCACCTCTTTGCAGGCCAGGCTGGCAGGTCGGGAAGGTTTCTTGGAGAGAGGAGAAGCTGACTTCAGTTTTGAAGCAGCCAAGGGTCCATACTGCTTGAAGATATGTAATGTCAATGTGGGAGACTGGAAAGTTCGTTTGTGTGTGTGTTTGTGTGTTTGTGTGTGTGTGTGTATGTGTGCATGTGTGCGTGTGTGCATGTGTGTGTGTGTGTGTGTGTGTGTTTAATCAAATTGTAAGGAACAGAAACCAGCAAATAATTCTGTGTGCCTCCTCGGCAGTCATTCTCATTTCTGTTTTCCTGAAAATACCATGAGATATTAGACTCTCCTTGTATTTAGAACTGTGTTTTGCCACAAGCAAGAGGAGAAAAATCATGAAAAGACCTATCAGCCAAGCCACCTGCCAAGAGGGAAAGGTGTAGAGGCCAGAACTCGGCAATGTGAAGAGAATAGAGGCCCAGGGACAGTGAAGGCCACAGACACACCAAGAGAAGGCCAATCTGGGGGTGCAGAGCCATGGGGTATGGAGGACAGTGGGCAGGAACCTGTCAGGTGGAAGGTCCCAGCTGGAGGGAGGACTGAGTGGGTGAATCTGTGGACTGTCTGGAGGCCTCAAGGAGGAACACGGAGGTAGAGTATGGGTAAAAGAGAGAAAGCATGGACCCAGGTGGTGGTGCAATGGTAACAGCTGGACTTACATGGGAGAGGTTTTGGGTGTGCCTCCTGGGACCTCCTTGAACAAGCTGGGCACACACGTGCCCATGACCCAGGCCGGTTGAGACGTGGTAGACTGTGGCGTAAGGACCCTGTTGGGGTTGGCTATCTCTCTCTCTCTCCCCCTCTCTCTATTTCCATCTCTATCTCTTTCACAGAAAATATAAAATAAATTTTTAAGAGAGAAGACAAAAGAAGGAGAAAAAAAAAGGAAGATGATGCAGGCCCATTCTTTCTTGGAGTACTGAACACAGACAACGGCAGGGTCTATGGGGTCCTCACAGTGCAGCTAGCGGTGAGCACAGTCCTGCCTGGCAGAGCTGGAATGTCACACTAAGCCTGCATGCATGCCCAAAGGGCGGCTGTGCTCCGGTACCTGCTGGGGCACAGACTCTGGGGCCCAGGGGAGCTGGGTTGTCCCCTCCTCTGACATGTTGGTGAAGCCAAGCTGTGCCCAGGAAGAAAAGGTTACCAGCTGTCAGCTGGTGGCTTTGCTCCATTCCCACTAAAAGATAGGGCTGGCTATCTCCTTCAGTCAGTCCTCTCAATCCATGGCTAACAGGTCTCTACAGATCCCCCAGACCTGGGGAATGGGCTCTGCATCACTTCCCATGGGCGCCATGAGTCGGGAGGTGACGCGCTGGCAGGAAGGATGCGAGCACAGCTGGCAGCGTCCCCTGTCACCTGGGAAAGGGCAGGGAGGTGGGCCTGTGAGAGGACCGGCACGCGAGTGAGTCCAGACCAGGGCTGTCCAATACCGACAGGGGCACATGCAAACCATGTGAGGAACTTCATATTTTCTAGCAGCCTCATGAAAAAGTAAAAGGAACAAGTGCCGGTGTAACACGGGGTCCCAGAAGCCTCCTGTCCCTACACAAGTCTGACTCTCGGGCCATGGCTGTAGCTTCCTAAAATCCCATGGTTTGAGTCATGTGTTTGGAGTTGGATTTTGCCCTCAGTAGAAGGCCAAAGCCTCAGGGCGCCTAGGTCCTCATGCCCTCACTCACTGTGGCAGCCGAGGCGGGCTCTGAGACAGGATGCAGGGGTAGCACCAAGGCAAAGGAGCCCAAAGGAGAGCGGGGGCTCCTGGGGCCCGGGGCAGACTGTGCACCTAAGAAAGAAGTTTATCTTCTAAAAATGGGGTTGGTTGGCACATGTTTTCTGTAAAGGGCCAGAGGGTAACTATTTTAGGCTCCGTAGGCCAAGGCTCTGCTGTAACTGTTCAGCACTGCTGTGTAGGGTGACAGGGCCACAGGTACCATGCGCACGAGAGTGGCAATGTCCCAGCAGAACTTGACCGATGACCCAGGTCCCATGTGGGCTGTAGGCTGCAGTCTTTTGAACCCTGTCCTAGATCATTCCGAAACAAGCCCTAGACAGCCAACTTGAGAGCTGGTGTCATGCGTCTCCTGTGCTCAGCCTGCTCTTCCCTGCATGGGTGCTCTCTGTCCTGCTTGCCTCGCTGTGGCCTCACCGCTTCTGAGGCAGAGGCGGAGTGCGCCCCTGGTGCCAGCACGGAGCAAGGGTTAATCCATGTTCGGGGAGGAGACGGGTGTGTGTGTGGAAGAGAAGATCTTTACAGCAGACAGTCCTCAGTGCGCATTTCCAGCCTCTTAGCAAAAGGCTGCCGCGTTCACTCGGGAAACAAGAGCTCTGTGGCTGACAAGCGCCACCAGAAGACAGCAGCCTGGCTCACAGCCCCACTCCTTGTTAACATGCAAACCCACAGACTAATTTTGGCATCAGGGCTAGAGTCCAGAAAGCAGTGTCACCAGAACCACCTGCAGATAGGCTGCTTCCTGGGGTGGGGGGGAAAGGGTAACAACCTCTCCCCAACCCCCCGCCCCTGCCCCCATTACCAGTCATTTCTTCCTCCTTCACCAAGGAGGAACAAGACTACAGCTAGCTGGGGAAGTGCAAAGGCTGTTACTGGAAAGTCTAAGTGTCTCCCTAGGCCTGTGCAGCACCATTAGGTGACGTCAATGGCTCGGGTGTCCTAGCTCTGTTCTCAGAACAGTGCTAATTCATGGCAGGCAGTGAGGTGCTTCTATTTAGAGCCTCAGAAGAGAAGAGGTAGCCCCGTGCTCCTGCATCCTGAAGGCCTGTGCTACGAGCTTGCCCCTGTGGCCAGCAAGGTAGGAAGAATTCAGAGCTGGCAGCAAGCCAGGACGGAGACATTTAATTTCATTCAAGCTAACCAACAGCTAGAAGGCCTACTGTGTGCCAAGCAGGGTGGGCACACAGACAAGAACAGACCAGAAACCCTGCTATAGAGGAGAGGGTAGCTTAGCACGAAAATAGCTATAATGGTGGGGGTGTTTTTGACACAAAGCAAAGAAGGTGATTTGGGGGCCTTGAGGAGGAGGGTGGAACTTAGTGCTTCCTGGCTGGACCAAGGACTGGCAGGCTTTGGGCATGCAGAGGTACAGGGAGACGACTGGGGTCTGTTCATTAAGTGAACAGCGGAGGAAGGAGCAGCAAGGCTGAAGTGAGAAGGCTGTGCTCGATGTGGCCGTGAGCTGGGCTTGCTTACTTTCTGGGATGAGAATGACTGAGTCCAAGTGGGCCGTGTCCTCTCCTGCAGATCCCCAGCCCAGAAAAGCCAGTTTGCCCTGCTGTGTTCAGAATTTGTCTCAAAAGAGATACCAGGATTGCCCGGCCACTCCCTCTGCCCGTGTCACCTCTCACGCAGACGTCATTCTTCCTCCTGCTATGTCTCAGCTGGCTGTCGGGAGACAGCATTTTCCTACAATAGCCCATTCTTTCTCTCCCAAGAGGCAAGTCTCCAAGGACTTGCCTCTCAAGTGACTTCATGGTATCAATGAAAATGTCCTGGTTCCTGATGAATGCCTATGAAAACGCACACAGACATGGGTACTGCAGATGTCCTGGGACAGCCGCCTGAAGACCGTCACAGGCTCACCCACTCACTCCACTTTCCCTTCAGGGGCCATGCTCTTAATACTCCCCCATAAATCTCCTTGCCTGGCCAGGCTTCTCCTCAGCCTCTACCTCACCTGTCTGCCATGCCTGGCTGAAATGGATTGCCCCTGAGAAGCCCTTAAAGACCTGTCCCTACTTATGAAACCTTCATCCAAATCAAAGGCCATGGTTTGCAAGTTTTCAAAGATAGATCATTGGTAGTTACGTTCGCTGAGTGCTTTTTGATCAAGAAATGACAAAGCATGACATAAAATCCATTATTAGTAAAAGTATAAACTGAATAGAAAAAATACCTATTACAATGTTGCTCTTTATTATACTACCTCAGAGAGTTCTTAACTATAGAAACTTATTAAAATTCTATTAGAAGACAACTTTCAAATGTGTTGTTTTGCATGATCTAATGGGAAGAAAAAAATTCACACTACTAATTTGGAATGATTCTTGTTTTTGATATGAATTCGTAGGGTTGAAATGCTCAAGTGAACATACACTTTTATTTGTTTAAGAAATTAAGATAGCAGGACAGGCAGGTGCTGTGGTGGTTAAGGGTGCTGGACTCCCACATGGCCGACTGGAGTTCGAGTCCCGGACCTGGCAGCTTGCTTTCTCACCACTCCCCACCCCCCAGTCAAAATTAAAATAAATAAATAAATAAAGTAAAACAGAATAATTCTTTTAAAAAAAATTAAGATAGAAAAAATAGCACATTTTTTATTTGGAGGAAGACTTTTATGCTGTCATAAAACATACTAGCCTAGGGAGTCTCTCAGCTACAAGCTAAATCTTAACTGACATGCATTACTAATAGAGTGGTATAGGCTTGCGGGGGAATTTTAAAAAGTTGTCAGAGGAGCTCACTTCTCCCACAAACCTTCTTAATTGGCAAGCACAAGAAGATACAGGGAAAGACAAGCAGAGAACAGAGGTGAGAACGTAACACATGGTCAAACTGACAAAGCAATGGAGTAAGCCGAATACTGTACCTGCTTATTATTGTCAGTGGTACAACACAGTTTCTTGAGGGAGACAAAATGCCTAATTTTCCTAATAACATAAATAATCAGTTATTAGTGAGTCAGATAGGAGATGATTCAACAAATTAGCAAAGGAAAACATCAACTGAGCCTTCTTAAAGCAAAACTCTGGGGTCCGCCCTAGGGCAGATTTAAACTTCAAATGAAACCCAATCTACAGAAAACACATTTTCACACAGAGCCTACACATGCCTTCAGAAACTGGGCCTCCCTTATAACAGAGCTGGCTCTGACACACTTTCCTAATGGGTATTTCGTCTGTAGCCGAGGCCTGAAGTTTGGCTCCTGGGATGCAATCCTGCTACAGATAAATTGGTTTGAATTCTGCTGACACTCACAGTTTGATAGCCTCTACAAAAAGCGAAAGATTCATTGGGACAATGGCCAAATTTCATGGTTGCTGTTTTATATTAAACATCCGATATTCTTTTACACTATGGTTGTCATAATAATGGCATTTTTCAGGCAGAGAAAAATCCTCTTATTTCAAGGTTGTGGACAGGATCCTGAGGCGCCCCCACTCCTTTGTCTTGTTCATTATGACAAAGAGAAGCAGGCAAAAGATTACAAGTGCCTCAGCCTGGTGTTCAAATCAGCTCAAGGTAGATTTTCCACTGACTATAAAACCATGAAATCCAGAGAGTTATTGTTACACTTTATGCTCTAAAAGCTGTTAGGGCCTTGACTTTCTCTTTCTCTCTGTATCTGTTTCTGGTTCACTTTTCTCTGGAGGACTCTGAAGAACCCAGAAAAAATACTGGCTAGGGCCAACAGGTGGCTGGTGATTGAGGCACTGGACTCCCACATGGCTAACCATGGTTCAAGTCCTGGACCTGGCAGCTTGCTTTCTCATTTTCCCTCTCTATCTCCGTCTCTCTCTCTCTCTAATCAAGCTGAAAAATGACAATAATAAAATTAAATAAATGATTCTTTATAAAAGGAAAATACTGGCTATTCTGTAACAAGCTTCACTCGAATAAGAGAAATAAAATTTCCCTACTTTCAATAAAAATTACCTTTGAGAGCTCACTGCCTATAAATTGGGGAAAAACAACACTCGAAACTGTCTGAATAAAAGAACTTTGTTCTCTTATCTGTAAAATCAGAAAGCCCAGAAAATTAATTCTGATAGAAATGACCAGGCATAGTGCACATCTCCTCTGCTTTGATTACTTAATGGTGCTGGTCACACACACACAAAGTGATTCTGAGCTTCATTTCTCTGGGAGGATGGTCCAAGGAAGATAGTGAAACAGCATGGCAGCCACGGGCGTTACCTTCATCCTGTGGCTCTGAGCCCTGACCCCAGTGGCAATGGCCACGTGGAGGCTGGTGCAGCTCAGGGAAAAGGCCTGTGGGCAGCCTCTTTCCCCAGCTTATCACCCTCAGTCAGGGTTTACCAGAGCCCCACCACCCAGAGCGAAGCAAAAAGGGAGCCACAAGTTATACAACGGCACAAAATACCGAGTGGCACTCTCTGAACCGATGGGAGAGTAACTGTGAAACCAGCCCGACAAGTACAATTGGAGGGGGAACAACCTACGGACACTTTGTCAATTTCATGCAACCTCTAATTTTCTAATCATGCAGCAATTTGCAACACTCAGGTCATCCTAAGAGTTGTAGGGGAGATTCTCCTTGTTCTAGTTCTTGGCAAGATAACCTCTGTGTTGTCTTTTTCTGAGATATCACAAAAAGCCATGTGTCCCTTATAAGCTCCAACTGTGAAGCTAGTGTTGATGTTCAGGCTCGTTTGCAAAGGCTCATCAGTGATGCATCGATAGGGGACTCCACTGGTTTTGTAAACTTCCTCATGAAATTTAAGTAAGGGAAGGAAAACTCATATTTTCCTTATAACTCCCCAAAATAAATTGGCTTCTCTGGTTATGTGAGAGCCGATGGAATTGGACACCCTCAGCTCCTGGCCAGAGACCCCTCTTTCTGCATCCAGTGGTATCCAGAGCTCTTACCCTGTGGAGCAAGCCGAGAGCCAGCCTGAGAGAACAGGCAAAGCCAGGCTTCAAGAAAGCACAGGTTGGATCCATGTGTACTGAGGGTTGAGGCAGGAGCCAGAGGGCATGTTGTTACAGGACAAGGGACACCTTTAGAAATTGAGCCTGTTTAACGAGGGTCCCATGGACAATCCAGTGGAGGTGGGCAGCTGGGTGGTTCATAAGTGACCTTATGCAGGCTGGCTGTGGTAGCACAACTTGGCAGACACTACTGTTCAGCAGGCTGAGGCCACACGGGAGTCCTGGGTTCGATTTTGATTTCCGGTCCATGCTACAAGCAAGGTGTGGTGGGCACCTGTGGTCCCAGCTGCTTGAGAGGCCAAGGAGAAAACCAAAAGCCATAAGTAGAAAAGGTAGGGGAACCACATCTGAGCGTTGCTGCCTACGGGGTGAGGTGACCTTGGTGTAGTCTACATACATCAATCTTGCTGCACTGGTGGAGCTGAGGCTTACACTGACCCTTCCATATGCAAACCCAATGCCCACCAGGGCCCTGAGTCTTTATCTTCTGCTAAAAGAGTTGAAGAATTTGCTCTCACCCTCCTTGGCCAATCACTGGGGTGATCTTCACATGCTGTTGGATACTGTCCCCGGATTTCCGTCTGGCATAGTAGACACCCTGCCATTCCTACATGGACAAAGAGAGCGCTTGAAATCCTTCGGTCAAGGAATATGGCTGCTCCTCCAGAGGGTCTCTACAGGCTGAGGAAAACAATTCCTGCAGGCCTTCATTACATTCCACAAATCTGCTGCATTGCTGTACCCCCGGCAATGCTGACACGGCCACAGTGCATGAAGACAAGACCACAAGATCAACATGTCCACTGCCAGGCTGTCCCAGGACACTTGACCAGTAGGTGGAATTCTCACTGTCAGCCCTAGGGGTACTGTGGTTCAGGTCAAGGGGTTCTCCTGAGGTCTCTCTCAAAATCTTCACAACCACCCGTGAGCTTGGTATTATCATCCTTGATTTACAGATGGGTACACTGAGGCTCAGCGATTCCAAGCTACTTGCCCACAGGAAACAGAGGATGTGGTTATACATTCAGTTCTCTTTAACTCTCCCTGGAGCCCACCATCCTTCTAACATCCGACCAGGCTTCTATAGGGTTGGTCAGGCTCCTAACAGTTTCCACAGAGAGCATGAAGATTCTTCCTGTCTCTGGACCCTGAAGATTTGGCTGCAATAAAGTGCCACATGACCACAGGGGGACCCAAGGCCATTGCCACTATTTCCAGAAGGGAGTGGCTCAGTTAGAAACTGGGATTTTCTATAGTCATTATTTGCCCCTTCTCTCACAAAACGTGGCTACCTGTGACCAGATGGGGTCACCGGATGTGTGACTGTATTCTTTTGGCATTTTTTGGAGGGAGTATTTTACAATGTCCTATTTCCTTTCCAATCTCACTGCTCTAACTTATTATTATTATTGATTTTGATCAGCATCTATAATTCAAATTAATTTTATCCCTGTAAAATGGCCCCTCTATTCAATGAATACCACGCATATCTAATCACTTTACATCAGAAAAAGGAAGATGAAAGAAATACTATGTGAGGAACTATTCTGAATGCTTAAAAGGAAATGCAGAGGCAGTTTCAGCCAAGAGCACCCACTGGTGGAGAGAGCTTAACGAGAAATTCCTCCTGCATTTCTACCACTGCCTCTATTGACCGGGATGAGACGGAAGCTTCAGGAGGAACAGGTGCAGCAAGGAGGAGGCCACACAAGGATACTGAACAGCAATGAGCAAAGAAACAGAAAAGGAAAACCGATGAGAAAACTGGACCCACCTGCAGATGCTGATATTAAATACTTCCAGTCCCCCAAAAACACTGGAGAAACTGAAAAAACACACAGCAGCTTTCTGGGTGGAACTCTGCTCAAAGACAGCCATGACATTCTAGCTGGGGTACATTCACTCATAGGACGAAGAGTCCTTATACAGAATCATCCATTCGATGTCATGATAAGCACCAGATTCAGCGACCCAACATTAACTCAGAAATCAACTCATTTTGCAAATATAAGTGATCTTCCACTTCATTATAACATTATTAAAGAGGTCAGTCTTAAGGATGGTACATAAAGACTCATGGACCATAATGCACTGGGGAAGGGGTCTGTGGCCTGATTTTGCTGGTGTAACTCACCTTTCCCTTCTTAATGCACGTATTGATGGTGTCGAGCAGGTCTGCCCGGTTCTTATCGCTTTTGGGCAGGTCTGAGAGTTCTTTCCCCAGCAGCTCACCTTTGTGGTAGCCCATCATCCTTTCAAAGGCTGGGTTGACATACTGTGAACAGGAGATGGGTACAGATAGGTGTGGGGACACGAGGCGGTATTCATGACACATCGCTGTGTCCTGTGGGAGCTTAGAGGGACCCAGGAATATCAAGCAAGATGTGCCTAGAGTGAATGTCCTCTAATGCAGGTGCTGATGGTCCCCTCTGTCCCGAATCCTCTCCCCCCACAATACTGTCTCTCTCCTAAGCAGCAATTTATTCATTCAACTGCCATCTCTGTCCCTTGAGGACAATGGAAAGGAACTCTTTAGCCTGAAAAGAGCAGGAAGCCCTGATCTATCAGTACCAGACTCTGGAGGGCCTCATTCATCATGGACTGCACTATGAATAAATAAACTCAGTGACTGAATGTAAAGTAATAATAATAATAAAAGATATCTTTTTAAAAAATCTCAGGTAGAAACAGAAATAAAAATAAGTGAGAGTTCAACTCTACAGGTTATGGCTTATATTAGTTCTCTCTCTACAAAGCAGCAAACTAATCTCTCACATTTCTTTTCCAGTGGCCACTCCCTATTAATCAGCGCTGTGTTTAGGGGTCACTTCTGGCCTATTCTCAACAAGAAATCCACCCATGCTTCTGGGCCAGAGCAGCCCTCTCAGCATTGGGCATGGGGCAGACATGCAGGGAGGTTCCTCTGGGCTCATACTGGGCCACTGGACTTGCAAGTTTCTTTCCCAAACTGCCCTGGAGCCTGGAACGTGGAGCTATTACCTCAGTCGACTCTTAGCTCCTTTCCCCACCCTCCAATTTCTTTTCAAAGAAGAGTCACCAAATGAAGAACCACGTGGAAGGAGATATGCAGCAGAGAATGTGAGAAAAATGTGAACATTTCTGCATCTGGATGATGGATTTCTTTGGGCATAATTTACATCCATCTGCTGCTTCGGAAATGTTCTTACCGACTGTAATCACTCCTGCCCTCGGCTGTGTAATCGCGGCAGGCACTGGGTGACGCAGACACTTGGTGAGCTGTTCCCTTGGGAGCAGCGCTTCCATTCACACAAGTAGCCTCAAGAGTTGAAGAGGATGGAAAGGTGTTCTGGCCATCAGCCCTCAGGGGGTTGGTGAAGAGAAGGGACTGTGACATTGTCTTCATGGAGCTCTACATCCCCTCCTGACTGCATCACTTGCATGTGACGGCACTGCCCTCCCTCGACAGGGTGGAACACCATGTCCAGTGTGGCTCCTGCTTCCTGGGCCGGCCCTCCAGTTCCCTGGCCCCTGACTGCATGCTGCTGAGCAGTCTGTACGCCCCCACCTGAGCCTTGCCCAGTGCCTTCTCTGC
The DNA here is from genome assembly GCA_026018925.1 of Tupaia tana. Classification (NCBI taxonomy): domain Eukaryota; kingdom Metazoa; phylum Chordata; class Mammalia; order Scandentia; family Tupaiidae; genus Tupaia; species Tupaia tana. Next base: position 64,254,291 of record JAKSZU010000006.1, on the reverse strand, counting down.
TCAGAATGCCCTTCCCCACCTGGTGGCATCACTAACTCCAACTCCCTCTCTTCCTCTAGGAAGTGTTCTTGACCACCAACCCATCTGAGTTGGTGCCACTTCTAAGAGCTCCCTTGACTCCAGTCAGACTTTTAACAACTTGTTGCACTAAATTTAAGCTTCTGTGTATCTCTTGCTTTCACTAGGCATTACAATCCTCAGGGGCAAAGGGTATTTCATATATATCTTGAGATACCCAGAATGGTTTCATACACACTTGATGAATGAACAGCAATATTAGAGGATGTGTATTCCTTACTTGTTGACTATATTGCCATACATTTTTGTATGCGTTTATTCTGCTTTTCCCATTAGGTTGTAAATATGGGTAGAAGTCATGGCCCTTCCTTCTTTCCAGGGCTCCTGTAACCTCAGAATGCAGTAGCTACTCCAGGACACAGACTCTGGAGCCAAGGCACCCAAGTTCAAATCCTGGCTCTGACCATAACTAGTTACATAACCATGGGCAAATTACTTAACTTATTCAATCCTAAGTTACCTTATCTGCAAAATGGGTAGAATAGTACCCAGCTCATAGAACTGTATTAAGGAATAAATGAGTACATGCAAAATGCTTAGAACTGGGCCTGGCACATAGCAAGTACCATGTAAGTGTTTTAAAGAAAATATGTAGATAGTTAGTTTAGACAGATGGAGGTGTGGAGAGATCAAGAGAGGGAGGGAGGAATGGACAGGTCAACAGGCAGACAGATATTGAAAAAGGATGGCTCAAACCTGAAAGATTCTATTTTGATATCTGACGACATGAAGTGTTTTCTTCCATACCTGAATCACATGGTCATCACTTGTTATTTCTATGGCTTCGTGACAGTGATCTAATGCTGTAAACACTGAATTACAGGCCCTGAAAGGTATAAAGGATTGATGTTAGTTTTTCTACAAAAACTGTGACATTTCAACTATCAATTTAACAAAGTAAACAGACCCCAGACTTATTAAAACCCTATTAATTAATTATTAGTATATTATTAATATGGTCTGAATGTTGGTGTCCTCCCCCTATTTATATGTTGGAACCTAATGCCCAATGTAATAGGATTAAGAGTTGGGGCCATTGGAAAATGATTAAGTCACAAGGCCCCCACTCTGAACGGGATTAGAGCTCTTGCAAAAGAGCCTTGAGCAAGCTACCCTATCCCTCCCACATGTGAAGACATACAGAAAACACCATCTATGAGGAAGGAGTCCTCAGACACTGAACCTGCTGGTGCATTGATGTTGAACTTCCCAGATTTCAGAACTGTGAGCAAAAAACTTCTGATGTTTTATAAATTACCCAGTTTGAGGCATTTTGTTTTAGCACCTTGAACAGACTAAGTTGGTTATTAATACGATGAGAAAAAAGTAGTCTTTTAAACTAAATGCATAAGCCATAATATATATCTTTGTGTATACAATACACAGAGAAGAAGAGTGGAACAGACTATGTGTGTGCTAAATGAAACCACCATGCTGACACAAGATAATCAAGATGCAGAGGAGACTGTCTCGTAAGTCTTGTTGGTTCTATGTCAGTGACATTCTTCTGTTTCCTTCACAATTGTGATCATGAAAAAGTCAAGTCCCCATAGATGAGGAAAACCCTAAGTAAGCCCAAACTGGATCTAAAGTAGTCTGGCTTTTTGCAACAGTCACAGAAACATTTTTTCTCCTTTCTTACTTTTGTAACACTACTCTACTTCCAACCATACCCACTGCCAGGACAAGGAGCAAATACAGCAGAAGTTCCGTCACCTCACCATTGACCCTATGTGGCACCCCAGGTGAATGCTTTTCTTAGTGACCTTCCCTGTAACACTGAAATCAGGCTCTCCCTTTCTCAGTGATAATTTTAACTAACTCCCATAGCAAGAGCAACTCCAAATACAGTAAGCTATTTACTGCCCAACAGCTAGAGCTTTGTTATTCCTACTACTATCCAAAGAATCCTGACAACAGCTTTCTTACACATTATACACAACAAAAAAGTTGATTTACTAGGCCGATGTGTCCTCTTTTAAAACAAATTCTTAAAATGTTATTTTTTTCCACTCCTAAGGGCAGTTTAATTTGCCACCCTGTTTTGATCTGTTCTTAGGGAAGAAGGCAGAAAGGAAGGGGTACAAGCTGACTCTGTATTTTTCCAGAAATGAGATCTTGGGCAACTTTTGTCTTCACTGGCCTTTGGTTTCCTTGTCTATCAAATGAGGATAATAAAACAGGTTTCTGTTAGGATCGAAACAGTTTATGTGAGCTATTTCTCAAAGTGCTTGGAACAATATAAGAATTCCACACATGGTACCAGTTATTATTTGTAAGATCACAGAGTAATATTTCTTTGTTCTCCAAGGTTTTCAAAAGCCTTTGGTGAAAACTAAAATGAATCATAACCTAACTTTTCTCAAGAGTATACCTGAAATGTCAAACCAAGAATTGTATTCAATAATAGCGAGGTAACCTGCTTAAGAGTGAAGGATTTTGGTCCACTGAAGACGGTGTTCCCATAGTTGCAGATATCCCATAGATGAAGATATCAGTGGGTGACAGAACAAGTAATTACTATATGGCTTAGCTGAGCAGAGAGAAAATCAATCTAACACCGCTGAAATTCCTGAGGGATACAGCATATTTTCTTAAGTTGCTCCAGTTCACCTAATTTGAACTATATACTGTTCTATTACATCACTGCATTTGATAATAGGATCATTTAAAATCAGAAAATAAAGGGGGTCAGCAGGTGGCAGAATGGTTAAAGCACTGGACTCCCATACAGCTGATGGTGGTTCGAATCCTGGACAGTGGCTTGAAACTCACGCTGGGTGCATGTACGTGCATACCCAAAATTCTAAGAGGAGAATGGAGGAGAAAGGATTGAGGCATAGCCATCCCTATCTCTGTCTCTGGCAGACACATGCCGTATGGTAAAAACCTAAAAACAACAACAACAACAACAAATCTCCTATCTAAATATTTTCTCTAAAGTATAATACCTGGATGTCTCAACTAATATAAACAGGCACTTTAGAGGATTATTGTTTTTGTCAATGAAAGAGCCTGTCTTCATACATGCATCTTAGAACTGATCTCCAAAATGTACCCATTAAACATTCGTTTTATGATTATCCACAAGGTATAAACTCTTTAAGTGTAAGTCAGTAGAATGAAGCAAATTCTTATCAACAGTTGAAGCCAAAGGATGTCAGTAGAAACAGTGTAGTCTTATTTCCCCATGACAAACACTGCCGGACTGCATCGCTTATGTGGGCTTTCAACCTCTTTTGCTTAATGGTTCTATTTAAATAAACCTGCAGCAAAATGAGGTAATCAATTTGAGTCATGTCACTGGAGTTTGGAAACTTAATTGCTTGTATTAATTATTCATACTTTTCAGGCAGAAGAACTTCAGCTCTATTCATTTTCTGTTCTTGGTAACCAACACCTTTATTTCTGTATCATTCAGGTGAAGAAGTTAGAAAGTTGGAAAAAGGAAACACAAGGGAAAGGCAACTTCCACATCAAAACCCATGAAATATTGGCCCTGTAACCACTTCCTCTGCGCCTTCTTAAAGCATTTGAAGGCTCAAAAGAAAAGGCAAATATTACAGGGGTCCAGGTAGAAAATCTAAAAACATAGGGCTAAGATGTCAGTACGGAGAGCACTGCCCCGAAATGCCGGACACCCGGATTTGCCAGCACTGCCGCCAATGTGCTTGGCAGCTATGGTCACGTCAAGAGCCTCTCTGGCTCTCAGAGTTTTCTTCTGTTAATTGTGGCTAAGACGGCTGGATTACATGATGACCAAAGTCCCTTCCAAATGTACTCTAAACTCTACTAAAACATCAGACACACATACATACGCGCACACACACACATGCTGAGCCTGCCTGGGGCAGGGGTAGGGCGAGGTGGTGGCTTGTAAAGAGAAGATTCTATACAGTCTACATCCCAGCAGGGACAGAAGATGAGTGGGGAGTGGGGATGAAGCAAGAGTTTCAGGACTTGAAAGCTATTTTGCACGTGTTCCTAGGTAACTGTGTTGTAGGAGGCTCATTACTTTTTTTTTTTTTAAGGTCTTGCTATAGGGTGCATGTGCTCTCCAGAGAGATACAGAGAGAAAGTGAGAAATGATCCCCCAGGGGGGATGGCCACACCAGAGTATCTTCTCCTCTTGGGATTTTAGGCATGCACGCACTCATGCCCAGCATGATTTTCAAACCACTGGGTCTGGGACTAGAACTACAGTTGGCTATGTGGGATCCCAACCACTCTGCCACCTGCTGGGACCAGGTACTCATTACTTTAAGCCTTTGCAGCTTGGTTTCCACTCCTGTGACACAATGGCTGTGTCACAAACCTAGATGATGATAAAGTGCTCTACGAATGTCTGTTAATACCAAGAGATGTAATGTTCCATGGAATACAGAATTTTGCCCATTGGAAACTTGGATTTTTTTTCCTCTGAAATCGAAGACTGCTACTACCTGAAGATTTGGAGTAAGATAAACATGAAGATTTGGGTGTAACTCCTAGACTGACTCATGATTGAAATAATTAAGCTGGTACTGAGTTAGTATAAAATGATCACTTTAGATTCTTGATAGTAGCTAACTCATTATCTTTATTTTACATAGAATACGTCTTTTCATGATAAAGAGGCATAAGAACATTAGAAGGTATAAATGCTCATCATTTAGTCCAGATTATTCTAGTCACTCTCCATTTCATGAATTCTGTTCAACAGAGTAACTCATCAAATATTCAGAGAAATGTGACTTAGGTCTCACCTCTTTAGAAGTTATTATACATAATGGAATCTTAAAATTAGATCACATTTTTTTTTGTTTGATCAGATCAAATGACCCTTCTTCTTTCTTGGTTAAGTAAATATGGTCACACACATGGAGACCTGGACAAAAGTGACCACCCTTAACACGACATCATCTTGCAGTACTGGCTGTCCTTGCAGAATGACAATAATGTTACATATTTAGCTGCAGCCGAGGGCGGAATTGTAGGGGAAAGTATTACATAATTAGACTATAATTATTCTGGCATTGTATAATAAAGAGCCTCATTTTCCTAGTCTGCAACAAATGGCAAGGTTGCTTGCCTGTCCTGGGGTGCAGGTAGATGCTCTAGATGTCCTTGAATGCCCTACAGAGCTGGAGAAAGGACATGGTATGGGTTGTTGTCCCCCCATCTGCTGGGCCCAGATTAAATATACCTGAGGAGAGCTAACATGTGCGAGTGCTTGCATGAAAACACAACTTGGATAAGCTTAAGGCAGAACCAGCCCAAAAGCAGCAGCTGACGCTGGTGCAGGAAGTAAGAGGCTCTGTAAGCAAAGCAAACCCTCCTCCCAGAGGTCACCGCCGTCCTGGGTCAAGTCTATTTGCCAGCTTCACACTGATTTGTATAAAGATTTTGAGCCTTTTCACTATGACCACAACAACCAGTCCGATTCCCCAACTGGTCCTGGGCAGTGTGGAATGAGAAGTTTTAGTACTTACTTGCCATTAGATACTTAGAAACTTGCAATACACTAAATCTGATGATACTTGAGAAGTTTTCATGCCCTGACTCTAAGCCTTTTATTTATACCTTTGTGTTGGCTGGGTGGTCTATGTCAAATTGCTAAGTCTGTCTTTGTCCATTCAACATGGACAAGGTGACTTGACAGCCCTGAGTAGCCTCCCAATGCCCAAAGCACACTGAAGAACCTGTACCACACCACTCCCTGGCACCTAACGTGTGCTGTCATGTTGAATGCTTCCTAAGAAAACAGATGCACAGCTTAAAAATGAGGGAACTGCTTATCAAACCAAGAAGGTGTTGGGCTGTTCAGATTTTATTGTGGATAATCCTCACTTAAAACACACCAAAGTCCCCCTTTCCTATTTATCTAAAATAAAAGTACTAAGCCTTTCCCCTCAATTAAAAAGTAGAGACCCTTAGGAATAAAAACAATTGACGTACATTATTAAAAAGCATAAATTACTGAAGTCAAAGCAATGTGATTTTCGAGAAAAATTCTATGAAGTGCTCTGAAACTAAAAAAAAGCATATATATTTATGTGTGTGTGTGTGTGTGTGTGTGTGTGTGTGTGTGTGTGTGTGTGTAGATAGATAGATAAATAGATAGATAGATAAAAAGAAACCATGGGATTGGGCATGGTGGCAATCTGTATGTAGTCCCGGCTGGGAAGCTGAGGTAGGCAGATGACAATAAACAGATCTTGTCTAAAATAAAACCAAACCAAACCATGGGATTTAAGTCATACATTCAAAAAGTCTGTGGTAATAGTCCTCACCAAAGGCTGTTAAAATACCTGAATTCCCCAAGTATTTGACTTCCCAGTGGTTTGAATACTTTCCACCTCAGAAAGTGACTATTTTCCCCCCACCACCCCCCTTTATTTCTTAGGGTTCTCTATCTACCAAAAAGAGACTTCCTTAAGTCGGTGTACCCTAGGATAATCTGCTTCTGTGGGTTGACACCAATCCATTTCTGTTTCCCAGGGACAGAGGAGGAATAGGTTTAAAAAGGCTTTTTGTCATCTTTGAATACAAAATGAGTAATCAAAATAAGATGTATAATCATCACAGGGAGATTATATCTTACACATTTTGCACGGAGCCTGAAACTATCAGTGACCTCATAGAGGTCAGGGAAAGATGCCTCATAAGGAACTTTCTCAGCATCTTATAGACTGAAGCTGCTGGGGGCTTGCCCTCCCAGAGGAAAAGGGCTGGCAAAGAGCCTCTTCCCCTCGGGCTAGAGGAGGGTGGGTGAAAATATCAGGGCAAGGGAACCAGCAGTTAGCATAATGGCTATGTCGCTGGACTCCCACGTAGTCGACCGCGGTTCGCGTCTCGGACCCGGTGGCTTACAACTCACGCCGGGCGCGTGTGCGTGCGTGCCCAAGATCCCGAGAGAAGAATGGAGGAGAAGGGATTGCGGCGTGACCATCCCCCCTGGGGGGTGATTTCTCGCTTTCTGTCTCTATGTCTCTCTCTCTGTCTGTCTGGCGAGCGCACGCGCCCTATAGCGAAAACCTCTCCAAAAAAAAAAAAAAAAAAAAATATCAGGGCAAGCCTGAGCAAGACCGGACAGGAGCTTGGATCCTGATATTCCAAGAGAGCTCAGAAACAGAGCATCCCACAGCCGTGCATTCAGCCAACAGTTCAATAGCAGGAGCAGCCCATCCCAGGGCTGAGCACCAGTGAGAAGACAGTTCTCAAAGTGCTATACCCAGGGACTGCAAAGGTTTATGGGAAAATGGAATGAAAGTACATGTTTAGGATTAGCAGATGGTGTGGAGGTAAAGGTAGCTGTGCACGCATGCCCAAAATCCCAAGAGGAAAGCGGAGGAAAAGGGACTGTGGAATGTTTATCCTCACTGGCCGATGATTTCTCATTTTCTCTCTTTCCCTGTCTGTCTCTTTCAGGGCCGTAAAAGCATCTTATGGAAAACAAAATTATTTTAAAGTGAAACTTTTGGGGGGGGTGCAAAAATAAATAAATGCACTTTTTCTTTTTTCTGGAGAGGTTTTTGCTATAGGGCGTGTGCGCTCGCCAGACAGACAGAGAGAGACAGACAGAAAGCGAGAAATCACCCCCCAGGGGAGATGGCCACGCCGCAGTCCCTTCTCCTCCATTTTCCTCTCAGGATCTTGGGCATGCAAGCACACACTCCCGGCGTGAGCTTTAAGCCACCGGGTCCGGGACGCGAACCGCGGTCGACTACATGGGAGTCCAGCGACATAGCCATTACGCTAACTGCTGGTCCCAATAAATGCACTTTTTAAAAAAATAATATGCATTTTCCACAACATTTGGAGACTCTTTGTCTACCTGTAAAGAGACTTCCGATCAGTTTCTTGGATATACTTCAAGCATTTCGAGACCACAGACTTCACAAAGTTGTTATTGTAGTGATATAGCATTTATTATGGTTAGCATAATAAATATATCCACAGGTTTCCCCTATATATAACATTCCAAGTAGGAATTTATAAATGTTGAAAGTAGGAAGTAGAAAACAATTCTCAAAGGCTATTCTTAATCTTGATTTAGTGGTACAAAAATTAAACATTACTTTTCCTAGGTTATAATTTGTAAACTGCTGTGAATAGTGGAAAATACTGTCAAAAGAAGAAATGCTTCCAATTTATTTCATTATATCAAGGGGACCCGGTTTAGATACTTCTATTTACCAACTGCCATTATCCGTTTAATGGCTTCAAAATCCCTGGGATTCAGCTAGGAACCTGTGACCAGCAGCATGTTGACAGATAAGATTTTATGAAGAACTGTGAACATGGTGTTGCTATCTTATTTTGTTACATACCGTAATTTGAATTGTGAGCGAACTTCTCCATGCTCTATTTGAATCAGCTCATTATAGCAAGCAATTATGCTGCTATTCTCCATAAATCTCTAAAAGAAAGCAAAGATAACACATAAGACATATATGATTACTTCTAAGAGAGTCAAAAAGAGAAACATACGTTGTTCCTGTCCCCAGGTAACTGTTACATAAGACAACTAGTGGGTAAGATGAGATGGAATACAACTGTTGTCAAGGTATTGGAAATGCTCATCTCAATGTATGGGGAACAACAGGCCAGATAACACTGTACACTTCACTCTGTTCATAACAGAGGTGAGATAAATTTCATTACGAATACTCACAGGAAAATAAACATGCAAGGGCACAGAAAGTGTCCCCAACTGCATAATTACTCAAACGTGTTGCTTCACTGCATGAATAAAAATATTACCTAAAACCCAACATGCAACCTGTTCAGCATTACCATACTGTGAAGGATCTCTTCCAAGGGAAGAGGCTGCTCTTTGCTTCCTTCCTAATTTTCTGAGTGTCTGAGGCAGAGCTTCATGGGACAGACATTTAAAGCTCAATAAACTCATCAATAAATGAGAAACAACTCAATTTAAAAATGGGCAAAGGGTTGATCAGGCATTCCTTGAAAGAGGGCTTGATCAGGCATTCCTCAAAAGAAAACACAGAAATGCTTCCATACATTTTTCCATACATGGCTACAAGCCCATGAAAAGATTCTCAACATCGTCAGTCATTCTGGAAATACATATCAAAAGCACAATGAGATGCTGCCTTATAACCACCAGGATTGGTATAACGTTAAAAAACGAAAATAACAAGTGTTGGTGAGGACATGGAGAAACTGGAACCCTTGCACATTGCTGGTAGGAATGCAAAATGATCTAGTTACTAAGGAAACTAGTGTGGGAGTTTCTCAAAAAGTTAAACACAATTATCCTATGACTCAGTAATTATATTCCTCAGTATGTACCCCTAAAAACTGAAAACTGGTATTCAAACACTTGTCCATCCATGTTCATAGCAGCATTTTCTACAATAGCTCAAAGACAGAAACCACCCAAATGTGCATCACAGAGGGATGGATGCACAAATTGTGGTGTGTACATACAATGGAATATCGTTCAGTCATAACACAGGAATGAAATACTGATACATGCTACAACATGCATGAACCTTAGACAAGCACTACATGAAAGAAATCCAGACACGAGTCATCACCTATTGTATGAGTCTATTGGTATGAAACACCCAGACGAGGTCAATCCACAGAGCTGGAGTACAGATTGCCTGTGGCCAGGCCTGGTGGGGTGGGAAAGGAAGTATAATGGAACAGGGTTTTCACTGCAGGCTAGGGAAAATGCTTTAGAACTAGATAAAGGTAGTGGTTGCACAGCACTGTGAATGTGCTAAATGCCACTGAATTGTTCACTCTAAAATGGTAAATTTTAGTTTCATCTCAACTTTTTAAAAAGTTTCATGTACTTATAAAGGACCATTAAGCACCCACGCATCCTAGGCCTGAGTTGCTCAAGCCCGGTGCCTGAAAGAGAGCAGGATCTTCTTTACTTGACAATCCTGAAGTGACTTTTTTTTACATTTCTTATATACGATTTTTATATTTCTTATGTATCTTAATATTATATATATATATATATATATACACATACATATATATATATATATCATTACTCACTGTAGAATATACAAAACTGAGCACTTCCTCACATGAATGAATATGTCAATGCTGAACGAGAAATAATGAAATCAGACAAAAAAGCAAGCAAAAGATAGCAAAGGTACATATTGAAGGACAATTCTACTTAGGAATGGGCAATATGTCTCGCATCTTCATTTTTTTTTTTAAAAAAAGGCCCAGGGGCTGGTAAGTAGCATGGTGGTTAAGGTGCTAGACTCCCGTATAGCCAACTGCGGTTCGAGTCTGGACCTTGTGGCTTACTTTCTCTCTCACTCTCTCTCTGGTGAGCATGCATGCCTTGTACCATGTTTTAAAAAATTTAATAAATAAAATTAAATAAGTAATTAAAAAGAAAAAAACATGGGACCAGTAGTTAGCGTAATGGCTATGTCACTGGACTCCCATGTAGTCAACTGCGGTTCGCGTCCTGGACCCGGTGGCTTAAAACTCACGCCGGGTACATGTCCGTGCATGCCCAAGACCCCAAGAGGAGAATGGAGGAGAAGGGACTGCAGTGTGGCCATCCCCTCTGGGGGGTGATTTCTCGCTTTCTGTCTCTCTGACTGTCTGGCGAGCACATGCGCCCTATAGCAAAAACCTCTTTAATAAATAAATAAATAAATAAATAAATAAATAAATAAATAAATAAATAAAAGAAAAAAAAACAGTCCAACCATGGTAGTTCAAGTGGTGGGATGCCACTGCAAGAGTCTGGGGCCATGTGGAAGGCCTGGGCTGGATCTTTGACCCATCTACCAGCCAGGTATGCTAATGTACACCTGTAATCCTAGCTAACTGGGAGGGCTTGGCAGAAGATCACAATGGCAAGACCTCATCAAAATATTTCTCTCTATCCCCCCCTTGTATTCTCTCTTTCACTAAAATAAGAAAAAAAAATAAGGTATAAATATACATCATGCAAAAATATCTAAGCATATGACTAGTAAACTATTAAACAGAAAGATAACCAGAATTCCAAAGTATTCCAAACCATCCCGTCACATTTTTTAGCCTCTCAGATGGCTTGACAAATAGAGGGGGAGAATACCAGGCCCTGATACAAGGTATGTTTCTGAGATTCTTTCAGCCAAGTTGGCCAGAGAAAGAATCAGTCCTTTTTCCCCTTCCTGTCTTACACACACACACACACACACACACACACACACACTTCCATACATCTGGAGTGAGTGGAAGGCTTCTCTCTGGACCTCTGTTCCCCTACTATTTCATGTGGAAGCTGAGAAGGGCTGACACAGAGGGGGAATATTGTCTCTTTGATTTACGAAGCAAAGTTAAAGCATAGTTATAAGTAACAGCTTTTAACAGCTCTGGGAGTTGTTAGCTGATGATCTGCAACAACAACAACAAAAACTATGAAAAAACATGTTTTGAAAATGTTGGGATAAGCAGAGTTAGCAGGTATCTGTACTATAAGACTTATCAGGGCATTTAATATGCTGATATGCAAGGATGCTAATGTGCACCACCAGTTCTCCAGGGAGGGAGAAGGAATCCCATCTTCATGGATTCAAACTGATTTGACCACAGAAGCCTTTTATAATGGAGCACCTACTAAGAGTTTTGGGAACACTAGTGTTCTGTGGAAGAGCTTGGGAAATAGTATTTTGGTGAAACCAACCTAAAGTTTGAAATTCAACAACGTGCGTTTATTTGCGTCTTGACTTGGTCATGAGTGTGAGCTCTGAGAAGCTCTTTTGCTGTTTTGAGCCCATTTCTTCCTCTGCAAAAGTGGAGTAAATATCAAATCTTTTATATGCAGAGGAGGATGAAGTAAATCACCTGGAACCAGGTCCAACAAATAATAAATTGCAGCAACCCACTTCCTACTGCACAGGAAGCCACTCTACAGAGAACCAAATCCTACATTTATGCCTAGGATATTGCATGAATGTAGTAAGAGCTCTGTAAATACTTGTTGAGTTGAGAAAGCATCACTTCAAGTAGCAAAAGAGCACATGAACATTGATATAAGAAGAGCTGCAACTGCCCTTCGCTCAGATGCTGGTCTCTAAGAGGCTTAGCATGAACTATGCTTTGGTGCAGTCAGCTATATGTGCAGAGCTCCAGAGGTGTCAAGGGGGATGCTGTGGGACACTGGATGGTACAATTTGTTCCTGGATTCCCACTCAGGGACCATAGACCGAAGCACTGGCCAATTAGATAGCAACACAATGGCTGGGTTTCAGCAGGTGATTTAATACAATTGAAATAACTCTAAGATAGGAAACAACCTCACAGAAGGCAAGCATTTCTGCATATTTGGAAAGGTGCTTGGGTAGAGAGATGCCAAAGATAGGATTTTGCCCCCAAAAGGAGAATGGCCACCTGGAGATCAGCCTTGGCAGATCTCATGCCACAGTAACTCAGGGAAAGCCACTGCAGGTGCAATATGCTTCCCTTGGAAGAGCCCAAGATACCAGGGCACCCTGACCTAACTGGTAGATGGTCTCCATCAGACAGGGCATGAGGTTCCTGACAGGGTCCGTTTTTCACACTCCAATCACCCTGGCTGACTACAAAATTCAGTGACATAACTGAACAGAGAGAAATGAAATCTTCCAGGGCAGCATGGACAGGTTACAAAAAGAGTAAAAAGAAACAATGGACATTTTGTTATAATTTCTTAACAGCATTTGTATGCAAAGAGTGTCTATTGTTTCTACCAAGCTTTTCTGTGAGCAGATGTACACTCTCAGCTCTTCAGACAAGAGACTATCACTTCATACAAGACCAATTTCAAGCAACTGGAGCCGGGCTCACTGAGTCAAAAGTTGCATTCCAAAATAACACTCCATAACACTTACGTGGGTCTTTATCGATAAAACCCATAGTGTGTCCCCGCTATTCTCCAATCATTGTGTAGATAATGAGGAAATCTTATGCCCTCATACTCCACCAGGTCCTGACTTCAAGTTTAAAAGAACATTGTTGGACTAGAGTGGTTAATACTACGCAGAAGATCTATGAAGCCTATGAATAATTTTAGAGTTTTTTTCCTTAGAAAATGAATGGGCAAGGGCCAGCAGATGGTGTGGTGGTTAGGGCAGCTGGAATTCCACATGGCCAACTGTGGTTCATGTCCTGGACCTGGTGGCTTGAAAATCATGTGGGGTGTGTGTGCATGCATTCTCAAAATCCTGAGAGGAGAACGGAGGAGAAGAGATTGCAGTGTGGCCATCTTTCCTGGGGAGTAATTTCTCACTTCCCTGCTCTCTGTTTCCCTCTGTCTCTCTTCTCTCTAGCAAATGCATGTGCCCTATGGCAAAAACCTAAAAAAAAAAAAAAATTAAAAAGAAAAGCAAATGAATGAGTAGGGAGAATAAGTCTCAGCTACGGCTCCTTTGCCGACTTTCCTTCTTCAACTCCTCATTCCTAAAGTCAGAAGCATTGTCTTATGAATTCTCATTAAGATGCAGCATATAAGAATAGCTTTCAGAACCATATGCCAACCTTTGCAAGGAGACAACAGACAAGAGGAAAGTGTTAGGAACACTCTAGCTAGGAACATTGCAAGCTAGAAATATCCATTTCTATTACACATTGCAAGTCGCCATGCTACCTTGAACTGTTTATATAGTACTGCCCTTTCACATTGAAGTACACCAAAATGCACTTCATCACAAAGTAGCATCACAAAGGTAGTTTCTGCTCCTCTGTGGTTCACAACCAAAAGGGACACACACACACACATTTTTTTTTTACATGTATATTTTTAAGCCCAGGACAGCAAAGCACCATTACTTAAGGCATCCAAACAAATTTTCATAATTCACAAGGCACAGGCAGTATCCTATTTTTGAAGGAATGTATCATACCATCTATTTGAGATTTAGATTACTCCTATCACAAGACTTTGAAAATACTGGGTAAGCCTGGTGATTTAGTTGGTTGGTAAGTCTACTTGGAATAATCAGTCTTAGTTTTCAAGCTGAATATCAGCGTTACTCATGAAGTTGTCACTCAATTTTTCTTTGCTTATGTTTATAGTTTAAACCAGGAGTTTGTAGGATGCTATAGATCATTTACTTGACTTTAGATTACCAGCAGAAGTTACATAACTCAACTATGAATTGGCACCCTACTTTTCTTGAAAGGGAAACTTTTTTTTTTTAAAGATAGAACTAATATATACGATTGTTACAAGAAAATTGAAACATACAAAGGTCCACCACAATTTCTCTTTAAAAACTGATTTTCTTTAAAATTATGAAATGTATTTCTTTTAAAACTTCATATTTTGATTACGTTTTCCTAGCCCATTTTTTTCTCTGTTAAATTGATTTCATCATTTTCTTCCCATTTACATGTATACAACCTTGCTTTCAATCAAATTTCTGCTTTGAGTTATTTAGTCTATTGATAAGTTTCCTTGGAATAATCCATCTTAATGTTCAGGATGAATATCACTGTTACTCATATAGTTGCCACTCAAAGAATTTTCCTTTGCTGGGGTTAATAGATTCAACCAGGAGTTCACAGGATGTTACAGTCATCATAAGCCTGTCCCTAGAGATAAGCGCTGGCCGGGCCCTGGTGAACAGAGCCTTGGGTACCAATTTGCTGGAGTTATTTATACATAAGCACACACATGCATTGAATCTAATTGGCCGGACTGATTTAAATTAGATTACCTAGGATTACAGAATTTTGATCTGATATAATAAGATGTGTTTTCATGTCATTACGTATCTGTTGCTAAGATATAGTAAGTTCTGAGAGAGAAAGTTAGAGGAGCATGAGAACAGTTACTTCCTTTCCCTCTCAGTCCTTGGGCCCGGTTCCCTAGGGAACCCCATGGCTGTTTTGCTTTGCTGTCATGGGAAGAGTCAGGGCTGAGGTGCCTGCACCTGGCATGGTGCTGGTTGGTCGTGTACGTACCCTGTTGAAGCCTGCATGGAGAAGAGGAAGGACTGAGGCCTCTTCGTGGTCCTCCGATCTGCAGCAAAGCAGAAAATGTGGTCACTCAGCAGCTACAAACCAGGATGCCTCATACTGGAACGTGGAGAGAGAGCAATGAGGCCACTTGCGTGAGCTCTGAGAGTGGCTTCCTGACCGGCCCATGCCCACGGGGTGAGCCTGCCCTCAGGGATGCAGAGCCCACATCTGCCTTCCAGATGTGAAAAAGAACAAACAGAGCAGAGAAACCCCAGCCATGCAGAGCGCCATCCCTGGTACATGAGCGGCCCTTTCCAGCTCTGCCTGCCTTTGGGGTTGGAGCAAATGTGTGGAGCAGTCCCACACAGGGACGGGTCTGGTGCTCTGCTCTTCCAGGACTCGACCCCATGATCTAGCTGGGTCCAGTTCTTAGTGTAAGGAACACAACCAGTCTTTCAGGCTTCAAGCCCCCCACAGCTAAATGGGAAAAAGTGTCAGCAGGAATGCAGTTAGAAGGGAAGAAGAGGGGGCCAGCGGACGGCCCAGTAGTTACAACACTAGACTCCCACATGGCTGACTGCAGTTAGAGTCTGAGACCAGGTGTCTGGAAAATCATGCCAGGCAGGCATGTGTGCCGGCCCAAGATCCCGGGAGGAGATCAGAGAAGGGACTGGATGTGGCCATCCCCCCGGAGGGTGATTTCTCACTTTCTCTCTCACTCGTTCTGTCTCTGTCTCTCTCTCTCTGGCGACTGCACATGCCCTAAGGCAAAACCTCTATAAAAAAAGGAAAGAAGAGAAGACAGCACTGGGTCATTGTCACTCATTTCATGAGAAGGTGTCCTAGACTGAGCCTATAGTTGGATCTTGGGACTTCAGTTTGAGTGCCTGCTGGGGTGTGGGTTGTCTTATCATGAAGACATGCCATCACTGGACTGTCCCCATTGTGAGAGACAATGTCCCTGAGACAAACAGCTAGCAAGTAAAATGGGGCTGCATACCCCTTAAATCAGGAAGAAAAGCAGAGCACAAGGCGTTGGTGGAAAAGCAGACAGAAAACAGGAGAATTGTCAGTGCTGCCATCACCCCATAGCCAATGCCTGCCCTATTGGCAAAAGCTGTCTCTCCTCAGGAGCTCAAAAGGTTCCATCTCCTCTTCAGGATAACTCAGAAGAGACACAAAAGGCACCCCAGATATTCTATTATATGAATAGTGTTCTAGCTCTTAGCTGGGTGATACTGATACAGGCATCATTTTATTACTAGCCTCTATAGGTGAACTATTTTATAGAAAAAATAGGAGAAAAAAATATTTTGGGGGGTGGGACCCCCAGAGTAAGCAGGCTTGGGGAAATGCTGGTGGCCCAGTACTTTTCGGGCTCCTATGTCCAAGACCCTGAGTCCTTGTTAAACTAGATCTCTGAATTCCCAGAAAATAATGTAAGAAGGGATTAGCAGGGGTTGGCTTCACATCTTAGTACCCCTCTTTGATCCCCCTGGGGTGTCATCTCCCAGCAGGATGGGCAGGTTTAAAGAGCCAATGGGGACAATTTCTTCACCTTCTTTGGACACAGCACATGATAGGTATCAAGCAAAGGAAAGAGACTCGGCTCCCAAGAAGAGACTCAAGGAGCAGCATGGACGCTGAAGTCTTCCGTAAGGGCAACACATCATAGCTATCATTTCCTGCTGTACCAAGACGACTTTGGAATGAAGTATTTCAAGTCTCCCCTGGGCAGGCTTGCCTGGGGGAACCCTACACTTTCTTGTGTGTGTTGCTAGCTTGTCAGCTGCTTTGTTGCAGAATCTGAGCCAAATGCTACACAGGGGCCAAGTCCAACAGGTTCCAGGTTCTAATTAAGGCCTGATTCTCTCTGAAGCTAATGACAGCCATTAAGAAACTACAACAAATTTCTATTACTTGCAAAGATTCCAATCATCGAAGCTTGCACAAACATCTTGTCCCAGCTGGTTCTTTCACTTGAAGGGCTGACCATTTCAGACAGTAAACCCAGCTGAGCAGTTTCTCACCCCGTCTCTTACCTACACTTCCATCCCTCTTTTTGCCTTCTGACCTGGGCGTAATCGCTAGTGGCCTGCTTCTAGCCACTAGTCCCAACATCAACTTTGCTATCTTTTTCTGCTGTGGATTTAGTGCCCTTTGGTTCTCATATTACAGTCTGTCTCTTCTTAAGTGAAAAATAAGCATTTCCCCATCTCTTTTCATCAAAGAAGAAAGATAATCTGAAACAATGTTCTCTCCAGACCTCATCCTCCTCAGATATTCTTTTATTTCTGGCATATGACGAGTAAACACTTTCTCCTAAAGTGTGAATGTATGTGCTAACAACAATTATGTGTATTAGAGAAAAAAAAATGCTAAATACTTCCAAAAACTTGTGGAAAAAACAACCCCAAAGCAAGGCTTAAACTTGGTGTTCTGGGGCCCCAGACATGCTGCTGCTCTGCAAGCTCAGAAGCTGGATTATATCAGACAAATGATTCACAATGGACAGTGCAACCTCCAGCTGGGGATGGGGGTGAGCTTACGCTTGTGAAACCACCGCGAGGATCACCGTGTGCTCCGAGGGATTTGTGGCCCGGATCGACCTGCAACAAGAAGGCTCCAAGTCAAACAAGGTGATCTGGGCTTTGTTACATTAAATGAATGGGAAACTTCACATCGAAAATGGCACGAAATCAAAATCTTTCTCTAAAGAAAGTCTCAAAACACATGGAAGACAACAAAGAAAAGATGCCCTTGTGAATTAGGACAATCTCTTCTTTTTATCTTTATTTTTTTCAGCTCCCAGGCAATTATCCAATAGGATAGACTTGCCAATTTTCCACTTCAAAAATCGGCAAGCCCACATCAATTCCATGTTTTTTGATTGAAATTCCACATTGCAAGAAAATTGGCAGTCCTGTAATCCTCTAGTTATTAGTGTGTACCTGAGGAAGCTAACTGGGTTGGATCTTTTCTTCCTTTAAAATAGTAGATAGTTCAGAAAGCTGACCTTATAATAAAATCGAAGTGCTTGCTTGCAGCTGGATATACATATGCAGGTTAGAGCCGATAAAGAGCGGTCCACATTTTTCAGCTGTGCTGTTGTTGTGCTTAAATACCTCAATCAGCTCAGTCATCAACCAGGCTGGGAAACACTGCCGTACAGTAACCGCCTCTGTGTAATGCTTTGTTGTACTATGACCACCTGTGTACGGTTTATTCTGCTCCCCAGGAATTCAGCAAGATCACAGCACATAAGAATATGGATTTTTTTGGGGAATCAGCAGTTAGCGTAATGGCTATGTCGCTGGACTCCGATGTAGTCGACCGCGGTTCGCGTCCCAGACCTGGTGACTTAAAACTCACGCCGGGTGCGTGTGCGTGCGTGCCCAAGATCCCGAGAGGAGAATGGAGGAGAAGGGATTGCGGTGTGACCATCCCCCCTGGGGGGTGATTTCTCGCTTTCTGTCTCTATGTCTCTGTCTGTCTGGCGAGCGCATGCGCCCTGTAGCGAAAATCTCTCCAAAAAAAAAAAAGAATATGGAATTTTTAGGTCCACAAGTTTTCTTAAGGGATATTCCATGCTGCAGCTCAGATTCAGTTCTATTCTGCTCACGGGGCTATAAGTTGATTTTTTTTTTTCTGACTATTTGAAAGTGTTTTCTTTTTTAAAAAAATTATTTTATACATTTAGTCCCTATACATCATCACTACTTGCAAAGCAAATTTACCCAACATGAATACACTTCACCAGTCCAGGTGAAGAGACCATACATGTTCTCATCAACAGATAATCATCCATTTCTGTGTCCCATATATGTCTTGCCTATTTATCAGCTGGATGAACTTTTTTTTTTTTTTTTTTTTTGGGAGAGGTTTTTCGCTATAGGGCGCTTGCGCTCGCCAGACAGACAGAGAGAGACATAGAGACAGAAAGCGAGAAATCACCCCCCAGGGGGGATGGTCACGCCGCAATCCCTTCTCCTCCATTCTCCTCTCGGGATCTTGGGCACGCACGCACACGCGCCCGGCGTGAGTTGTAAGCCACCGGGTCCGAGACGCGAACCACGGTCGACTACGTGGGAGTCCAGCGACATAGCCATTACGTTAACTGCTGGTTCCCCAGCTGGATGAACTTTTAATAAAAGGTCACGTACTTGAATTTCACTATAACTCAGCATGCTTATTTTGACCTATCCCCTTGGTCTGCCCTCTGCTTATTTTGGGGTCCCTTGGATAGAACTATTATCACAAATAAAATTGCTCCTGAGTTGTTGTTTTGAATTGACAAATAATAACTGTGCACATTTTGCAGTAGACTTGACCTTTTCAGTACATGGATTCAAAATGTAACAATCAAATCAGATAATTAGCACATCCTCCCTCCCAAGCTTTTATTACTTTGTGATGAGAACATTAAAAATCTTCCCTTTTAGCTATTTTGAAATATATATTATTTTAAACTATAATCACCCTACCATGCAACAGAATGGATTCCTCCTAACTGTAACTTTGTCCACACTGCCTGAGCTCCCCAGTCTCTGGGCACCACTGGGCCACTCTCCACTTTATGAGGCAGGTCTACTTTTCTGTATTCCTCTTGTGAGTGAGAACATGTGGTATTTATCCTTCTGTGCTTGGCTTATTTCATTTAACACTATGTCCTTCAGGCATGTTGCCTACAAAGGCAGAATTTCATTCTTTTTCATGGTTGCATAATATTCCGTGTGTGTGCATGTGCGTATCCCATTTCTTTATTCATCTGTTGATGGACACTTGGGCTGATTCCATATCTTACCTACATGAATAGTGCTCCAATACACATGGGAGTGTCTTGGACATACTGATTTCCTTCCCTGTGGATACACATGCCTAGCAGTGGGACTGGTGGATTACATGGCAGTTCTACGTTTAGTTTTTTGAAGAACTTTCATACTAATGTACACAGTCACTGTACTAGTTTACATTCCTCTCATTAATGTAAATGAGTTCCCTTCTCACCTCATCCTCACCAACATTTGTCATGTTTTGTCTTTTTGATAATGGTCATTCTAGCTGGAGTGAGGTGCTATCTCACCGTGGTTTTGGACTGTGTGTTTCCTGAGGATGAGCCACGCTGAGCCTGTTTTCTTCTGCTTGTATGCCCCTGAGTGATTTGACAAACAGCAGGTATTTGTTTTTCTCTGCAGCTATGGGCATTCCTCCTCTGCATTTTAACGTGATTGTTCTACTACTCCCTCAGGGACAGTAGGCTCAGATTGCCCCAAAATCCCCTCACCTTTCTCAAAAATGTACTTTCTCCATGTCCTGTTCCTAGACCTCATGCTATGTGGGTGGAAGGCTCAAGAAAATGATTAGTTGCTGTATTCCTGGTAAGTGAAGTTTCCCCTAGAGAATAAATGGTATTTGAACAAGTTCCTTTGGAGAGAATGTCTGCCTTCATTCATGGTGGGGTGGGGAGCATAAGTCAGTACCCCTCCAAGGCTGGCACAGACTACTTCCTAGACAGCCGCCCCACAGAGCAGGTGCTGCTAAAGTGGAGCTACATTTGCTCAGTGAGATGACTTCAAAAAGATTCTGAGAAAGTGGAAGTAAAGTACAAGTTTATTTTGGTGTGAAGAAAATTTGGGGGACTACAGGTGGCATGCTGATTAAAGCTCTGGAATAGCACATGGTCGACCATGGTTCGTGCTCCAGACCTGGAGGCTTGCTTTCTTACTTTGCCCCTCTCTCTCCCTGATGAGTATATGTGCTCTATAAAAAATTAATAATAATAATAATGAATAAAATTAAGTAAATAATTCTTTTCTAAAAAAGAAAATCTGAAATCCATGCATAGTTTTATTGCTATATACATTGGTCATGAACTCTTAAAGATCCCACATATACTTAGAAGCCCACTGGATACTCAACAGAAATGCCAGTTAGCACCTATTGAAAACAATACAGTGTTTCAGAGGTATGTTCCAAGCTCTAGGGCAACACGATGTGCTTCTCACCTTCCTTCTCACTCAGCCTCCTCATCCCAGGAAAGGCCATGGTCACTGCTGAGCTCCATGCTAAGAGCGAGCCCAAGTTTTTTGAAGAACTTCCATACAGTCACTGTACTAGTTTACATTCCTCTTGGACAAGAGGCAAACACTTCATGAACGTCACTGGATGGAACATGCACTCCCTGGGGCTGGCTTCCATTTCTGGGGTTGCTTTCTGCTTCTTACCTCTCCTTCTCACCCCTCTCAAGGAACTTGTGTGGTAAGAGGGACCTGGACTTCCTGCTGACTGAGACCACTAAGGACAAGCTGAGGGTATGTTGGGCTGGGGTCCAAGGAAGCTTGGTAGGCTAAGGTTCAGTCCACTGGAAAGTTAGGGAGCTAGGCCAGAGATGATATACACAATGCACATCATCCAGGAGAGTGTCCCCACTCATCTCCCCAGGGACGTGTGCTGGTAGTCAAGCACTGGGGAATCTGGCCACCCTCAGCCTGACCAGTTAGCTAGCGGTCAGTAAACACATCACCAGATATGCACACCTGGCTTCTGACCTGCACAGACCCCCCGTTGTTCCTCCGTGCACTGGACAGAGGGCCGCTTGTTAGGAAACAGAGTTATAGTGCTTTATATCAAGGGAGACGTGAAGTTGATCTGCTAACCTGGGCCTTTGTAGGAATTAAAAGGTTTCTTCCTATTGATTTTTTTTTTAAACAACTGAAGCTTGTCTTACAGTATTTGCATGTACAAAGAACTGTGGCATTTCTACTATAAAGCCATATGAGAAAAAAAACAGACACATTTAGTTTAAAGGACTCAATGCTACCCTTAAAACCATTTAAAAACAAAAATATTAGAGATAGCATCCAAATATGTCATGATATATTTTATGTATAATTATACACATTATTAAACAGGAAAATATAAAGATATGACATGTTGAGACCATTAAAGCATTTTAACATAGTTACTTAAGGCAAGTTTTTCTTTGGGAAGCTTAAAAATCATCAAAGGATACCAAAGCAATGCCTGTGATAAAAAACAAAAAAAAAAAAACAAAAAAAAAACAAAAAAACAACTTTCTCTTAATCCATTAGTTTCTCAGCAGGATATCAAAGGTTCTTAGAAGCCATTTTCCTACCATTTCACTTATTAATATTCAAGAAAATTCCAGTTCTATATGCAATTGGACTCTGTCCTAGTCTAGCATTTAATTAGTGACCTCTTCCTGTCTAGCTTCAAAGCATTCCACTTCTGCTAAATGGATCAGTTCATCCAGAGCTAACTCTTATGACTGTGCATTTATTTATGAACAGACACGTGTTTCCTCCCCAGAGCACAAGCATTTCTGTAAACAAGCAGGGGGTTTGGGTCCCTGGAAGGCTTCTCGTGGTGGAGGAGCAGCGGCCTTTCCTCTGTAGCTCAGAAGCCTGCTGTAGGATCTACCCGTCTATGACAGGCAGGGAAACGTATATTTCACACATTTCCGATGCTCATTTTGGGTCAGAATAATGAAGGTTGAAATCCAACCAGATCTGTGTAATAAGAACTGCATTTTAATGTTTTCTATGAGCAATACTCAGGGAAAGGGAGGCACTGAAGTTTTCAGGGGAGCCCAGCTCACACCTCTAAATTCAGCACAAATCGATGTGAAAAAATAAGAAAGGCAAGATAAAGCCACTGGAGATAACTATAGCTTTCACCATAGAAATCTGGACATATTGCTTAGACACGCCAACACATTTTAGAAAGATCTGGGATGTACTGAAGACATCCATAAATGATGTTCCCTTGAAGCTGGTACGCGGACACTAGTTAAGCATGTTAAATTGGAAAGGTACCTGCACACTGCCTCTGCATCGAAGTTCCGGGTCTGTCTGTGATCGATCACAATAATTTCATGATGCTTGTCGAGAAAGCATTCCAGGGCTGACTCTGGGGTCCGAGCAATGTTGCATCGGTAACCAGCCCTGTCACAGGCCCACCAGAAGCCATCACTCTGACTATCCTCCTTGGCAAAGATCAGCAACACCTGAAACACAGCAAAAGAGCATCTTGAGAGAAATCATCAGTCTTAAAGATTGTATTGAAACAGGTCTGTGGCATACGAATGACAAGTGAACCCTCTGGGGTTAAGCTTTCTGGGTTCAAATCCCAGCTCCCCCAACTGATTACAGTGGTCTTTGCACAGGTATTTCATCATTGGCCTGTGGTTTCTCTGCTGTAATAATAACAGTGTCTCCTAGGCTATTTGGGAGACCTGAATGAGCACAGAATAGACGCAAAGTCATTCTGGTGGGGGTGGTGATTTACTTCAATTATGTTTTTAATTTCCTAACTAGCTTTGCTTTTTAAATAAGATAAACAGTAAAATTATTAAGAGGATGCTTAGCACAAGCTAGTTTTTGATACACAAATACTTGGTTCCAGTACAAGTGGCATTCGCCTCAAGTCCCTGAAGGCTACCCCTCTGAACCTCACACTACTGCTTCCAACACCCCACCGTTGCCAGAATCTGGGAGAAATGATTGTGAAATGTGAAGATGGAACTAAATTGAGGAAAATTTGCCTCTATTTGCCACATAGGAAAGTGCAGCTCCACCCAAGAGAAAACAAGTAGTGATCATTTACACTATTTCCCTTCATCATCCCCAGAGAATCAGCCCAGACTCTGCCAGTCAGAAAGCCAGAGGCAGCCCTACTACCACCTGAGCTCATTTGTCTACTTGTAGCCTGCTCTGGTTTTGACATCCCCCAAAATTCATGTGTCGAGATTTGTCTTAACAGGATTAAGAAGGTGTTAAGAATCAGACCATGGTGTTAAAAACGTGAGTCTTTGGAAGAGGTAAGGATTAAGGTCAGTAGGCTGGGTCTCCATGGTTGAGTCCCAGTGGATTTATAATCACTCTTGTGAGGTGATGGTCAGGACTCGGCAGTACCCTGCCGATTGTGGCCCCTGGGCCTTGGACCTCGACGTTGTGGACTAGACAGATCTCTGTTCTCCTAAATTATCCAGACGCAGGTACTTTCTGTTATTAGCAACAGAACAGACTCGAATATGGTCTATCTCTCCTGCTAGAGAATAAAAGCTTCCAAGGCCTTGCCAGCCTTGTTCCCGCTGTTCTCCACAGGCCCAGCACCCAGCAGCACTGACTAGCTGCTCAGGAAATATGTGAAAAGTGAAACAATAACTACTTTCAGGGTTTTCTGAGAACTGCCAGAGAGCATTACAGTAGAAGGTTCCCTCCAAGGCCCAAGAGGGGAAAACATAATCTCAAGATATTGGTAAGACATTGAATATTCAGTCTTCATTCTGGTTTGAACAATTAGAAATAGAAAGGTAGTTTCTCAACATAAGGAGCTTTTAAGCCAATAGTGAACATCATTTTTTATGGTGAAATACCGAATATGTCTCATTTAAAATCGGAAGCAAGCCACCGGATCCGAGACTCGAACCGTGGTCGACTACGTGGAAGTCCAGCGACATAGCCATTACGCTAACTGCTGGTCCCAAAAGTCTTCTAAGAGAACCAAAAGGACCCTCTCCTAAGAGAAGTAAAAGGCACAACCTTGAGAATTTTGATAGAGAAATAAAAGTCTTCAAACCAAGCTCTCAACAGGGGGGCCACCGCAAGAGAAATTAGTGGAATTAACTGGTCTGAGCAAGAAGTCAATAGCCCTTTTCTCGGTATAGCTGTCGTTATTAACACAAGAGACTCACGATGTAGAGTCTAGACGTCAGAAAAGTTGACAAAACTTCTTGCACTCATCTGTCTGGATGAATTATGGATTTCTAAACAAGAATCTGGACACTCTGTATTTCCTCAAAATCATTATGCCTCAATTCCCTGAGAACATACGTATTCTCCTGTTGAACATTGCTCTAGGGCCGCTTGCCTCATTCATCCATGTGTCCTTATAAGATCGGAGTATCCCACTTTTAGAAAAATGACATGTGTCATTACTTCACAAATATTTCCTGAATACCTACTATGTGCCGGACACTGTTTTTAATTGCTAAAGGCACATGGATGATTCCTTGTGGACCCAACTGCAGTGGCACAGGCGGTAGGGCACTGCTGCACCATGATGGAGTCAGCCGGGAAGGCCTGGGGTTCAGATCCTGCTTGACCTGAGCAGGCTGTGCATGCCTGTGGGTGTGTTGTGACCCTGAATGGCTGGAAGATAGAGGGACCAGTTGGGAGTTGGGGGACAAAATGCTGTCAATGCCCCTGTGTGCCCGTCTGTCTCTAATTAATTAATCTTTTAAAAAATGTAAAAATAGACTCCTTGTACTATAATGGTAGAGGGATGTAGGTGTAATAATAAGGCGGGTACACGTTATGCCAGTAAGTGGCACACGCCGTGTAGGAGGCGGTAGAGCAGAGTGAGGGCTCAGGAGTGGGTGCTGGCAGAAGCGCTAAGTAGATGGCTGGGGCTGGCCTCACGTGGGAGCAAAGGCCTGAGGGGAGGCAAAGGAGCCATGCTGACACCTGAATGAAAGGCTTTCCAGGTAGCGCTCCATAAGACCTAGGGAGTACGACATGTGCCTGATGTGTTCAAGAAACAGCAAGGGAGGCAGTAAGGGATGGGAGGGTGACAGGGCAAGATGGTGTAGGAGAGTCCTTAAAACGGCCTCGAAGACTTCCTGCTAGAGCATGGTAAAGCCTTCTAGGCCATTTTAAGGACTTAAAAAACTAGGTTTCACATGGAAAATGACAAAACTGATTGAAGGTGGGGAGCTGTATTAATCAGGCCTTTCTACTTGCTGTTTCTGATGCTGTCACATCGTGGGCCTTGCTGGCTCTGGAGGGGCAGCCCCTCCCAGGGGTAACCCATTCCTAGAGGCAGCAAACGGCTCCCCCTTGAGAGCACCTTTCCTGCGCATCACCCAACCCAGAGCTCACTCCTCAACCACCTCCTTCATCGGCTCTCACAGTCTGAGCTAGTAACTCCCTGCCCTAGTTACTCCAGGGCCACGTACCAGACTAGGAACAACCCCTATGACCCAGACCCCCTGAAATTATTCAAACCAGCCAATCCTAAACCAGTTTATTCTGCTCACCTGCTCTTCCCATGGAAACCATAGAGAAGTTCTTGCCCTCTCTGTGTACTGACTGACCCTGGTACTTACCCAGCAAATCATACGGGGTGGCCCCCCTTGGGAACTGTGAATAACAAACTATTTTTTCAATGGTGATTGCCTCCT
Source organism: Tupaia tana (assembly GCA_026018925.1). Lineage (NCBI taxonomy): Eukaryota > Metazoa > Chordata > Mammalia > Scandentia > Tupaiidae > Tupaia > Tupaia tana. The sequence goes on along the minus strand of JAKSZU010000006.1, from coordinate 64,228,091 downwards.
GATCTGTCATCCTTATCATACCTGAATAATATTATAATTTACATTTTAAAACAGGAGAATTTATGGCCAACCCTGTAGTGTAGCAGTTAAGCACAGCGTATAGAGAGCCAGATCCAATATGGCCAGTCAGGGTTTGATTCTCATCCCAGTGGCTTCAAAAACATGCTGGGCACACATGCCTCAAATCCTGATGGGATGGAGAAATGAAGGAACAAAGATGATGGAGGGACCACATCCCAGTGAAGGATACTTTCTTTCTTTCTGTAGTGAGCACACATGCCCTCCAGCAATGAAAGAAAAACAGGACTATATATTATAAAGGTATTCACCAGAGAATCTCTTTGGGTACTATTTAAAATTATTTCCAGTTATAAAAATTTAATTTAGACTACTTTTCAATTATTCAACTCTTAAGCAAAATGAAAATCTATGGGAATAAAACACTGTACTAATCACCTTTTAAAAAATTCTGCTGGGGCCAGCAGGTAGCGTAGTGGATATGGTGCTGGACTCCCACATGGTTGACCACAGTCCTAACAGCTTGAAGATCATCCTGGGCATATATGTGTGCAGTCCCGAAATCCCAGGAGGAGAAGGAATTGCGACATGGCCATCCCCCATGGGAGATGGGGGGTGTCATTTCTCACTTTCTCTCTCTCTGTCTTCCTCTGGCAAGTGCACATGCCCTATGGCAAAAACCTTAAAAAAAGAAATTAAAAAATATGCCTAGCTCTGGAAACTTATACCTTCTTCAAGAAAGTGGTGGACCCAAATAACCAGGGTCAGACTCTTTGTCCCCATCTCCCAGGCCACTTCCTGCTGGGCTAATGATATGCTATTTCCAAGAATTTGGAATTTGAGGGACCAGCAGATAGCATAATGGCTATGTCACTGGACTCCCATGTAGTCAACTGTGGTTCGAGTCCCGAACCCAGTGGCTTAAACTCACGCCAGGCGTGTGTGCATGCATGTTCAGGATCCTGAGAGGAGAATGAAGGAGAAGGAATGGTGGCGTGGCCATCCTCCCTGGGGATTTCTGTCTCTCTGTCTCTCTCTGTCTTTGTGGTGAGCACACGTACCCTATAGCAAAAACCTCTCCAAAATGAAACAAAAACAAAATAAACAAACAAACAAAAAAGAACTTGGAATATGAACAGAGAGACACAGAGACTGGAAACTGAGACCTATGGCCAAATAATATCAGAGATTATTGAAGGTGGAATCTTAAACGTCTACTGTCAACGTGCTTGGAGATGGTCTATGCCACCCTTTCTAAGTATGGCATTTCAATTCTTTTTTTGAATTCCACAAAAAACCACAATTGTACTTTTTTTCTACCTTTCTTATATATTTCTGATTCATTCATTTACCTTTTTGTATAAACAAGTCTTACTTGCAACCAAAAAACAAAAACAAAAACAAATATATATATATATACATATATATATATATATATATATATATATATATATATATATATAACAAGTATAATAAGTAATATAGTCTGTATACAGCTTTAACATTCTATGTATCAGTATTGATACATAGTTTTTTTTGTTAGATGTGGCTATTAGCTAATATTTATTGACCATTCACTGAGGCACATCTTCTAAAATGATTTTGCAAAATACATTTCTATAAAATCATCATTAAAGGCACTTAATTGAACTTGATTTTTAAAGAGTAAAAAGCAAATTGACCCTTGCGCTTGCTATAAATAATATGCCCAAAGAATATTATTTCTTTCAAAAAATATTTATTGATGACCTATTATGCAAGATGATAAGAACTGGGAATTAAAAAATGACAGAGACAGCCATAGGTTAGTCTCTGTTCCTAGGACCCTAGCAGAGGATAGAATCAGGGAATCAGGTCATTACAATAAATCACTAATAAATAATGACTATGGGCAGAATATGAACAGGAATTTGGGCACTGAAGAACAAGCAGAAGGAAGCCGTTTTGTTGTATCAATCTCACCGTACTGCTGTAAACAGCAAAAGAGTAGAAGATGAAGAACTGACCTGGGCGAAAGCCCAGAACAATGAGGAAACATCTTCCGGAGCAGACTGTGGCCAGTGTGGGTTCTGCCCAGGGTCAGAACAAACTATCAGCAGTCTTCACTTTGCATGGTAGAACCAGACCATAAAAATGGCCATGCAAAGCAATCTTAATAAACAATGGTAAAAATTACAATTGTTCAGTGACCTTTTTAAAAAGTTGGTTTATTTATTTATTGAGAGAGAAAGAGGGAGACAAAGAGGCAGGCACCCTCTACAGTTCCTCGGGCCGGGGTCCTCCCCCAAGCCCTGCAGCCGGCCAGGATCACAGGCATGTTGAAACAGATCTGGGAGGGCCAGCCAGGTGGTGTGGTGGTTAAGGCAGCTGGATCCCACATGGCCAGCTGTGTGCCGGACCTGACGGCTTGAAAAATACTCTAGGCATGTGTGTGCGAGTGCCCCAAATCCCAAGAGGAGAGAATGGAGGAGAAGAGATTATGGCGTGATCATCTCCCTAGGAGGCACTTTCTCACTTTCTCTTTCTCTCTCTTCGGTGAGTGCACAGACCCTACAGCAACTTTTTTAAAAGAAAAGAACAACCAAAGGCATAGAGCTGGGAGGCAAACATAATGCCTGCTTGGATGGCTGCCTACATTGCATGGCAGTACTCCAATTGCCTGGCCATTTGGGCCAGGTCTGTCCTGTCACCTTTAAAGATTTTTGTCAAAACCTTGAGAATGTCTTTATTGTAGGTTGTAAACATGTATTTTGAAATGGAAAAAAAAATGTAAAACTAATACTTAAGTTACTGTAATTTAAAACATTAGAAACATTGGGAATGAAAATGTTTCGTTTCTTCTTTATCACTATCAGGAGTAGTTTGAACAGTGCGGCCATCTTCTCCTAGCTGTATTGCCTATACGCTGAGATACAGAGTGAGCACCTCTTCTATGCCTTGGTATACTGTCACACTTCAACGTTCTGATCAGCTTCCGACATTTTATCCTGTGTTTTCAGTGTCGTGCCACATCTCTGGACTTCTTTTAATTAGTGTAAAGCTTTCTGCTGGCCTCACTTCTTCTATGACGTCTTCATCCTTTTGTCATAACCACTGTCCTTGTCTATGCTGATACATTTGCTGACTCCCACTGGCTTCATCTCTAGAACTCTCCAAGGTAGCAGCATCGTCACTCCCACAGTCAGCTACTTCTCCTCCAACGCCATTTACATTCTATTTGAATTTTGCTTAAAGCATTATCACTGCTCATTTCTTTGCTACATGTTCATCTCTACGGGCCTGTTCCCTCTTTTGGTTTCTATTTTTGTATAATATTATGTGTATATATCATTGAGACACAGGAGGTAACACAACTACACATGTTGCTGTCTGGACTTAAACCGAGTAACAGACTGACAGGGGCATGGAGACTCCTGAAAGGTGATTGGCTACTGATGATTCTGCATTGGTTATTTACATAGTGATGTAAGGACTGAAGAGCTGGCAGCAAAGTTTGCACTTTTAGCAACTATTCAGTTCCAACATGAATGTAACCGCAATCTGAAACATGTTGGTGTTATTTAACTAAACTAAAAATTTCTGCAAATTGAAACTGTGCAAAGGGAGGGTTACCTACACTGCTTCCCCCACCCCCTTAGGGTTTTGCCATAGGACATGTGAGCTTGCTGCAGAGACACAGAGAAAGAGAGAGAGAGAGTGAGAGGGGATGGCCATGTTGTAGTCCCTCTCCATTCTCCTCCTGGGATTTGAGGCACACACACACACACATATACACACATAACTGGCATGATTTTTAAGCTGCCAGGTCTGGGACTCAAATTGTGGTCAGCCATGTGAGAGTCCAGTACCTTAACCACCATGCCACCTGCTGGTCCTTCACACTGCTTTTAAAATGTCACTATAAAGACCTCAAACTGCCATGCAGGACCTCCTTCTACTTCTAAAGGGAACTCTACCTAAACTTTCTTGGAACCACAAAGTTCAATATGTCTTCCATCCTGAGTTAAAATGGTAAAATAAGGGCTGACCCAGGGCAGAGCTGAGAAAGGCAGTAGACGGGCCTGGAGTGAGAGGATGTAGAGGAGCACACGAACTGAAGGTGATGGGTGATCCCACTGGTAATGATAGGAACAGCGGCCACAAGTCTGGGTTGTCAGAGCAGGAAAGGTTTCAGAATGAGCCATCTGACCACCACTCAACAGCCGGAGAAAGGGACTTCCCCAAAGCAAAGCAGGCAGGGCTGGGACCCATCTCTCCTGACTCCTTAAGTGAGCTTTCCCCAACTCCCACTGATGCCAACTTGCTTTGCTGGAAATGCGTGCAGTCATTTCTTTTACACACCTTATCAAGAAAGAGCTAAAGGGAACCAGCAGTTAGCGTAATGGCTATGTCACTGGACTCCCACATAGTCGACCGCGGTTCGTGTCCCGACCCGGTGGCTTAAAACTCACGCCGGGCGTGTGTGCGTGTGTGCCCAAGATCCCGAGAGGAGAATGGAGGAGAAGGGATTGCGGTGTGACCATCCCCCCTGGGGGGATTTCTCGCTTTCTGTCTCTATGTCTCTCTCTGTCTGTCTGGCGAGCGCACACGCCTTATAGCGAAAACCTCTCAAAAAAAAAAAAAAGAAAGAGCTAAAAACATCTCAGAATAAAACTATTATCTCTGGTTACAACTAAGAAAAAAATGAAAGCAAAACTAACTTTTCTCTTACTTGAAAAAAACATACAAATGCTTGTTATTATTAAGTGTTCTTTCTAAACAAGATGGAATGACATGTTTCCAAATAAACGATCAACATCCACTATGAAATAATATTTAGAATATTTAGTTTGACTTTAAGCAAAGCCTGTTAAGAAGGAGCTTTTAGAGTAGAACACAGTATGTAGATCATGTAGGTTGTATCCACCACTCAATATTCAATGATTAGCTGAACTGATCGGAGAAACTCAGTTTTTTAAAAAATGGTCTGGGGGTCAGCAGGTGGCATGGTGGTTAAGGTGCTGGACACTCCCACATGGCTGACCATGGTTTGAGTTCTGGAATTGGTGGCTCATTTTCTCACTTTCCCTCTCTCTCTCTCTTGTCAAATAAAAATAAAAATAAATGAATAAATAAAATTAAAATAAATAATTTTTTAAATGATATGGGAACTTCCCTTAAATGTCCCCAGTAGGCTCATCATAGAGGTGCAGGCAGTGGGGCAGTGGTCTACAATACTGAAGTCACATGGAAGAACGGGGTTCAGTCCCAGGTCAATCTGAAACACGCCAGGCACATACATGCAGGCCTACGACCCTGGCTGGCTGGAAGCCTGTGGAAAGAGGGTGTCGCAGCATGACAAGCTCCTGTGGAGGGCGCCTGTTTCCCTCTCTCTTTTGAAATGAACTTAAAAAGGAACTGTCCCTAGAAAGGTGATACTGATAATAGCTAAGGTTTGGTGAGAATTTTCTAAAGGCCAGTCATTATAATTGGGTAGCAGCTCACTTAATGAGCTGTTAGCAACTCTTTGCAGGCAGGCATGAACCCCATGGAAACTGAGGCTTAGATGGTTAAGAAACTTGTCGATTGGCCCATACTATACACGAGTGAGTTTTAAACTAAGATCAGCCCCACTCCAGAGTCTTTGCGATCACTATGACACATACCCTCCTCTTTGTTTTAGTTTTACCCCCTGAAATAGTGGATCCAAATCCTAAGGACTCTGTGGTTCCATGAAACTGGGTAGATTGGTAGAGGACACAACTTCATAACAGCAGTGAGAGCAGAAATGAAGGGAGATGGTGCGACTTATTGAAACTAACATCCATACCACTCAGTCATTTCACCTCGTATGTGAAGGCTCACTCCCCGCAAGGCCATGTGATATCCAATATATACAATATTTGTATATTTAATGGTTCTAGAAAAATCTATGCCCATTCACCATGGAAGAATAAGTTCTGAACGAGGTGGTGCCTTGCTAGAAAAATACTTAGGTCATAGCTGTAGGGATCTATTTCCAAATGCAGTTGGAAAGCCCAATGGGAAAAGAATGAGGACAGGACTCTCCAAGCAGAAATACCTCAATTCTGCACACTGGGACAGTAAACGTGTTCTGAGCATTGACAAACAAAAGGCTACTTGGTTTTCAGACAGTGTTATGCTGATAGGAATCTACTGCCTCATAATATTCCCCCCTTTTAATTTTCTTGCTAAGATTGGAAAATGCAACTTTCACTGTGAGTCACATCTACGCACCCAGGAGAGAGGTACTCGGCAGCTCGCTGCACTTCCAGTCCATTCTAGTCCTGTGTTCCTGCCAGCTCTGTGTGGGCTGCATAGCCCTAGACTCCATGTCCTGACGGGGGAGCAAATTCCCCCTTGTGAACTCAGAAAGGCACCCTCAAAAGCAACCACATCCTGAAATATTCCTATCAAGTCATTTCCTTCCAAGTCCTAAGGGCTCTGGCTGATGCAGCTAATTAATATTTTCAGCATTCCAGGGAAGTAACAGCATAGATATTTTTCTCCAAGGGGGAAAAAAAAAAACAAAAATGAAAGCACTAGGGCATAGCTTGATTTTTCTAAGATAGTTGCAATGTCAGTAGCAGAAGTAAAAAAACACTAGATTAGACATCAGTACCCTTGAAGTCAGAGTGCTGTAAACAATAAAACCAACCTCTCAGGCCCTTCTGGGTGCAGTCAGACAGAACCATGCCATCTCTCTGTCCCCTGCAGCACCTGGCATGGAGCCCTGGACATAGCAGGTACTTGGAAGATTCTTACTGGATGGATCGATGAGACAAACTCTGTTTGAATGAGACCAAGTAGGAAAGACAGCCTTGGTGCTAAACTGTACTCTTAGTTTTTGTAAAAAGAGTCTCCCAGGGCTGCATGGTGGTGCGGTGGTAAAACACAACACTCTGCAAGGCTGACTCACGTGGGAAGCTTCCAAGTTTGTCTGGAGACCTCCTGGAGTGCGCTGGGCATACATGTGGCCTTGATCTGGGACTTAGGGCTAAAGCTGGGGGTGGACTGTGGCATCAGGACCTGTTGGGCCTCTCCCATTCACAGAGGAAGTAAATAAATTTAAAAAAAATAGTCCCTTAATTATTCTGTACCTCACTGAGAAACAGACTTTTGGCCACTTGAGTCTGCTATCGTCTGGGGCCAAACACATGTGACAGGAACTAGGTGGGACAGAGAGCGGCACTGGTAACATTCCGGCTCTTCACTGGGTAGTGGGCTCGCAATATTCGTTTTGTTATATTTTATAAATTATAAGTGTGAACCGAAAAGATTTGCATATGTTTTTTAAAAGAATTATTTATTTAATTTTATTTATCCATTCACTCATTTTTCAATTTAACTAGAGAGAAACACACACACACACAGAGAGAGAGAGAGAGAGAGAAAGCAAGCCACCAGGTACAGGACTCGAACCATGGTTGGCCATGTAGGAGTATCCAGTGCCTTAACCATCACACCACCTGTTGGTCCCTGCATATGTATTAATATATCAAATATAATACATTCAAAATTACAGACAGATTTTTAAAAAATAGATTTTTACTATGGGGCGCATGCACTCACTGGAGAGACAGAGTAAGTGAGAAATAACTCCTCGGGGGGAAGACCACGCTGCAATCCCTTCTCTTCCATTCTCCTCTCAGGATCTTGGGCACACACACACATGTGCCCAGTGTGAGTTTTAAGCCACTTGGTCCAGAACTCGAACTACAGTCAACCACGTGAAAGGCCAGCGACATAACCATTATGTCATCTGCCGGTTCCTGCAGACAACTTTTTTCAAATGTGGAGGAGTGGGGCTGTTGCTGTGTATTTAAATCTCACAAAGGACTATATCATGTTTGAGAGAACAGAAACACATTGTGACTCAAGACTTCATTATAAAATTTAATGTGTGTGTGTGATGGGAACCAGCAGTTAGCGTAATGGCTATGTCGCTGGACTCCCACGTAGTCGATCGCAGTTTGCGTCCCTGACCAGTGGCTTAAAACTCACGCCAGGCGCGTGTGCGTGCGTGCCCAAGATCCCGAGAGGAGAATGGAGGAGAAGGGATTGCGGCGTGACCATCCCCCCTGGGGGGTGATTTCTCGCTTTCTGTCTCTATGTCTCTATCTGGCGAGCGGACGCGCCCTATAACAACAACAACAACAAAAAAAACTCTCAAAAAAAGAAAAAAAGAAGGTTTGTCAACTTTATAATGAACAGAAGGGGTAATAAATAGAAGATACTAAATGAAACCCACTGTTTCAGTAGTAATACTTAATAGAACTAGACTGAACTCACCTCTTAAAAAACAAACACTATTGGAAAAGATTTTAGAAAAATGAAACTATGTGCTGCTTAAAAGAGGCAGATTATAAATAGAGTTATAGAGAATACCAAAAGTGAATAAAGTAAAAAAGATATACCAGGAAAATGAAGTTGGTCTGACAATATTACCAACAGATAAAACAGAATTTAAGGCAAAATGTCATAGAGGGACACTACATAATGATAAAATGGGAAGTTACCAAGAATATACAACAATCAAGAACTTTGCTACATCTAACTCTGACTCAAAATATCAGCAAATATTAACAGATATTGATGATATTGACAAATTTACTTCAATTAGAAACCATTAGATCATTGGTCACAAAACTAGCTGCAAAATTAATAGAGATGGTTTAATAGCGTAATTAATAAACTTGAAGTAATTCATGTACATAGAACCTTGGGCAAAACAGAGAACTAGTCTTTAAGCACTTTTTGTGGATTATTGACTTAAAAACTGGCTATATACTTGGCCACTAAGACAAATAAGTAGCAGACACTTTAGGTAGAGCTGGAGACTACTGGATGTCAATATGGACAGAGCAGCGAGCCTCGACCCTACATCATACCTTATACAAAAGGTAAATTGATACAAATTATAGGCCTAAAATTATAAGTTAAAACAAAGTTTCTAGAACCAAACAAAGGAAAGATTCACAGAACACAGCAGTGATAAATCAGGTTTCATCAAAATGAAAACACTGTATTTCATTAAAAGTGCCACAGATTGGGACAAAAATGGCTTCAGAATCTGACAAAGTACTTGCAACAAGAATATAAAAAGAACTCCTGAGGGGCTGGCCAGTGGTGTGGTAGTTAAGGTACTGAACTCCCACATGTTTGACAGCAGTTTGAGTCCCGGACCTGGCAGCTTGTTTTCTTACTTTCTCTCTCTCTCATAAAATTAAAATAAATAAATATATGAAATTAAACAAACAACTCTTAAGAAAAAAAAAGAGAACTGCTGAAAGTGAATGACTTTCTAAAATTAATCCAATTTAAAAATGGGCAAAGATTTATCCACTAAGGATTTGGAGTAACCAGAAGTCCCATATTGTTCATAGGAGCATATAATGGTACAACCACTTTGGGAAAAGGTTTGGACTTATCTTCCAAAACTAAACATTATTATTCTGGAAGTTTGGCCAGAACAAATCGGCAAGGGAAAAAAAAAAGTTTTCTACATTTGAAAGGAAGAAATAATGACATGTATTGAATAAGGACAAATCATAAAGATCACACACACACACACACACACACACACACACACACAAGAGCTAATAAACTGTAGGGAGCAGCCGAATCTGAGCTAAATAATAGTGACCTTTAAAGTTAAGCAGAGCACAGACTCTCCCTTGGGCACAGGCTCTCTGGCTTGGGCCGATGCTGCACAGCCCGCGGAAGTTAAAGGAAACAATATTTTGGCCAGAGAAGGCCAGGTGGGGCTTGTTTAGACCAAGGGCTGCAAGACGCTCCACAGCTTAGTTGATAATAGCAGATGCGTGGCTTTACCTTACACTTCTCCTGTCCCCCACTGCCCTATAAAAGGATAAGCCTGGGAAAGGCTCAGGCAGCCTTCTCCATCAGAGACGTACGGTCCAGCCGACCCCTGCTTTTCTTTACTGTGTGTCTCTGTGGGATTGCTCTTTCCAAAACCCACTGTCGCTCCCACTAGTGCAGGTCCTTCCCCCTTTTGCCTAGTAGGGCTCGGCAATGAATGAGTTCAGCAGTGTTGCAAGATACAAGATTCTGCAAAATGGGAAGACATTTCATGTTGGTGGATCGCAGGGCAAAACTGTTAACAGAGTAATACCTCAAAACTGATCTACAGATTCATTGCAGTCCCTAACAAATTCCCAGCTGGCTCCCTCGACCATCCCTCCAACACTTGGCACTCTGGTGTTAAAAGTCATCCAAAGATATGAAGGATCCAGAGAGCCAAAACAACCTTGAAAAATAAGAATAAAATCAGGAGACTCATAATTTACAGTGTCAAAATTTACTACCAAGCTATAGTAATCAAGACAATGTGGTATTGGCATAAGGGCAGACATATAAATCAATGCAGTAGAACTGAGAATTCAGAAATAAGTCCTCATATTTATAGTTGGCTGATTTTTCACAAAGACAATTTGATAGGAGAAGAGGTTGTTTGTTTATTTATTCATTTATTTTTTCCATAGGGTGTTTGTACTCTGTGGAGAGAGACAGAGAGAGGGAAAGCGAAAAATTACTCCCCAGAGGGGATGGCCATGCCACAGTCCCTTCTATTCCATTCCCCACTCAGGATTTTGGACATGTATGCACACACATCCAGCGTGATTTTTAAGCTGTTGGGTCTGGGACTCAAACCATGGTCAGCCATGTGGGAATCCAGTACCTTAACCACCATGCCACCTACTGGCCCTGAAGAAGAGTATATTTAAAAAATGCTGCTGGGACAATTTGATATCTGTATGCCAAAAAAAAAAAAAAAAAAAAAGCTGGACTCCATGCCCCCACCCCACATCATACACAAAAAGAACTCCAAATAGATCACGGAGCTAAATGTAAGTGCTAAAACTATGAAACTTTTAGGGACCAGCAGTTAGTGTAATGGCTATGTCACTGGACTCCCATGTGGTCGACTGCGGTTTGCATCCCGGACCCGGTGGCTTAAACTCACGCCGGGTGCGTGTGCATGTGTGCCCAAGATCCCGAAAGGAGAATGGAGGAGAAGGGATTGAGGCATGGCCATCCCCCCTGGGGGGGGTGATTTCTCGCTTTCTGTCTCTCTGTCTCTCTCCGTCTGTCTGGAGAGCACATGTGCCCTATAGCAAAAACCTCTCAAAAAAAAAAAAAAAACTATAAAACTTTTAGAAGAAAACAAAGAAGCGCGTGTTCATGATCTGAAGTAAATGAATCCCAAATGATGTTGAATGAAGAAAACAAATTTCAGAACGTCTACAGCATGACAGCTCTCAAATAAAACATAAGAACTTTCATAACAAGAGAACATATAATGAAAGGAGGAATGGGCACATACATATGGAAAGTAAGTATAGAAATACATATCAAGTGGTTCCTTTCAGAAAGGAAAGGCAACAGGGGCAAAGGGATAATTAATGGGCTTAAAACTTAAAACAACCCTCGCCATCTTTTGTTTCTGAAAAAAAAAAAAAACCTCTCTGAAAAAAATAAGGCCCGTGTTAACATCTGACAAAAGTGGGTGTGGGTATACATATGTACTTGTATGAGTACTTGAATAATTTCCAATTTGACAAATTACTTTTTGAAGTGAGACATCCTCATCATAAGTATTCACTGCTAGTACAGCATAGGGCAAAAATGAAGGTACATCAAATTGATCTAAAACGACACTAATCCCAGGAAGAATTCTAGAAATTGCTTTTGGAATAAGTCCCTGATATTGACTCCTTTGTTTTTATACTAAATTGAACTACAAAGTACGTGCCCCAGAATGATCACTGGAATTTTCCACTTGTTGTATTCTATATACAAATACTTGTGGCTTGTGTTTATTTTTCTCCCTCTCTCTGTTCCTAAATTTGTTTTTATCAGATTTTCCCAAGCTAAATCTCTTCCTTTTGTTATTTTTTTTCCTTTTACTAGATTTGCATTTCCTCTTCCAAGTGACTATACAACATTGTTTTCTTTTTCCATTTTTTCATAAATCCGTACATTTCCTTGATTGGCTTTTTGGTTTTCATATACGTTGGTAGTTTTGTTTACACCTTTCCTACATCTCCACTTGTCCCAAGTACAGGTCAAGCTTCCAGGCACTAGTAAGCTGCAGTGATTTTTGTTTTTTTTAAAAGATTATTTATTTATTTAACTTTATTTGTTAATATTTTTTTAATTTGACCAGAGAGAGAAAGGGAAAGTGAGAAAGCAAGCCATCAGGACTTGAACTGTGGTCAGCCATGTGGGAGTCAAGCACCTCAACCACCACACCATTTGCCAGCCCCCATAAGCTACAGGGTTTTTTTGGTTTTGTTTTGTTTGGGCATTTTTTTTTTTGAGAGATTTTTGCTATAGGGCACGTGTGCTCACCAGAAAGACAGAGAGAGACAGAAAGTGAGAAATCACCTCCCCGGGGGGATGGCCACACCGCAATCCCTTCTCCTCCATTCTCTTGGGATCTTGGGAATACACGCACACGCGCCCAGTGTGAGTTTAAGCTGCCAGGTTTGGGACTCAAACCATGGTCAAGTACGTGGGAGTCCATGGCATAATCATTACCCCAACTGCTGGTCCAAAGCTACACTTTTTACAAAGAGGAAGAAGTTCATTTATTTAGGCCTAATGGGATGGTTTGTATGTAGAGGAAGATGTGAAAATTATTTAAAAGGGTCCAAAGTTTCTTCTGTACATATTTCTCCTGAGGAGGTATAGGAAGCTAGAAGGGCTGGCTGTGAGAAAGACACAGTCGTTGTCATTGTTAGAGTGAGGTCAATTCTGTGGGCAGCTGGCCCTTCTATTAATATCTGTATTACAGTGCCCAGTAGGCTGCTTGGCTTAATCATATGGACACGAAAGGTGAGTCTCTTATCATTTTCTCTTCCCAAGCAACATCAGTTATTTACTGAACACCTTCCACTGCCAGAGTTCTAGGTACTTGATGCTATTTCATTTAGTTTGTAATTCCCACTGGGAAAGGCATTATCATCTTTACTTTGCAGATAAAACACAGAGTCAGAGGAGTGAAACAATATGAGGGACCTTCAAAAACCTAATCGAAAATGTGTATTATGAAAAACTATGCAAGGATTTCAAAATGTTCCTGCATCAAAATAAACTCATACTTTAATTCCATTTTTCCACGAACTTTTTGAAGCACTCTCATTTATGCAAGGTTGCACAGCTGGTTAAAGGCAGAGCCAAGGTTCACACTCAGCCATGGCTCATGGCAAAGCCAAGCCCTTCACCACCACACTGCTTCTTCCCTTTCGGGCTGCAGTGGGATGCTGAGCCGATTGTTTTTTTGTTTTGTTTTTTCTTCTTGGTAGAAAAGTTGCTCTTTACAACCCACCATACAATCTACTCGTGTTTTTACTGAAGATGGGGCAATGATTAAGTCTTCAAGAAAACAATTTGAATCTTCAGGTATGACATTCATCAAAGCAAGCATTTCCACACACACGTGCATGTGCGTGCACACACACACGCACACACACACACAGACGCATATATACACTACGTAGACATGTTTGTCCTTGTGTGGGTAGCCAGGATGGCTGCTGCTGTATGAGAAGAGCCCCTCAAACAGTGCTCCCATAACTGTGTGCCCTGGACCAAGTCCCTGCTGGCAATGAAGGCATACCTGGATAGGGTCCTGCGTCAGTCTCATGGGCCCGATGCGTACCTCTGCAGAAGACACCTGCCAAATAAAGGACAGTGCATGAAAACTGTGAAGTCTGAAACTACACAAACCGACAATGCCTGCCTCAGGGAACATGGCACACCATATTACTCTACAGACTCTAAATGAAAGGATCAAGCTTACTGACCTGGAGACAGGTTACAAACACCATGTGTGAGACAATTCTGTTTTTTTTCTTTCTTTCTTTTTTTAGAGATATTTTTGCTGTAGGGCATGTGCACTCAGAGAGACAGAGAGACAGAAAGAGAAATCACCCCCAGAGGGGATGGCCATGCCACTGTCCCTTCTCCTCCATTCTCCTCTTGGGATTTTGGGCATCCATGCACACACACCCAGCATGAGTTTTAAGCTGCCAGGCCCAGGACTCAAAACATGCTCAACTATGTGAGAATCCAGCAACGTAACCATTAGGCCATCTGCTTGTCCCAACAATCCTGTTTTCTAAAAGAAACACACATATACATATGCACTGGAAATTCCAGGAAGGATATATCTCCAAACGCTACGTGATAGAAAGTTTGGGCTATTTTTACTTTAAGTGTGAAGTGTGTGGACATTTATAATAAGCATGTATTATTTTATGGGAGAAAACAATTCACTTCAATAATTATTTACTGAGCACCTACTATACTCTGGGCACCATGGTAAGGTTATTATCTGAAATTTTAGAAGGGAAAAACTCTCTCAAATATGGATGCTAAAGCCTATCTGTGGCTTAAGAGATGTTCCTATATTTAGAGCTTATTTTTCATATCTTCATGTTTTATAGGAAATAAACAGCTAACTTTGACCCATGTTTACCATGAATAAATGAGCCATCTCAGTTGTTTCCTCAAATAAACTGAACAATACCGCACCGAGACCACAGGAGGCTAATCCCCAGGACTCCAAGGATTGAGCCTAGGTCTCTTAGGTGTTCCCTGGCCAACGCCATCTAACTGCCTTTGACTGCAAGTAGACAGCAAATATTTGTCTTTATTTTTAATTACATTACTTGGATTTCTAAAAATGTCTTCTCCAGACTAATTTGGTTGAAAGTCTTGGCCTCATCTCCATGCATTCGATTTGTTTCCTCTAAGAGGCTGTGGTCCTTTGCCTCTACTTGGAATCTTATTTCGCACACAATACCCTGTACTAGCCCTGTGCCAGCTGGAAGGAGCACCATCAGCAAGCTGCAATGCACAGGCCAGAGCAGGGCAGGGGAGGCTTTATCAGTTAAACAAACAAATGCTTAGCTTTCTTTAAATTACACTTCAGAAGACTCTAAAGATTTCTCTTTCTCTTTTCTTTTCTGTTTCCCAAGCCAAATGCCTTGTGCTTGTGGTACGAATATTCTCCAAATTCTCTCTGGGGTTGACTTTTCCATCTCACCCCAATGTCACAGCGTGAAGAAATGATGCTAGCGAGCACAGGGCAGAGACCCTGCGGTAAGACACAAGTCTCTGTGAAGCCAGCCCATGAGAGAAGGGGCCTGGCTGACATCCAGAGATCTCCCTGAGTGTGCCAGGCACACACCTGCCCATGATCCAGGGCTGGCTGAGGACGGAGGGTGGACAGTGGCATCAAAACCTTGTTGGGGATACTCTGTCTCTGTTTGTCTTTTGTTCATGGAAGAAATAAGTAAACTTAAGAAAGAAGAAAGAGGTAGAGAAAGAAAGAGAGAGAGGAGAAAGAGAAAAAGGAAAGAGATCAGAAAAGAGGAGAGCAGGAGGGGAGGAGAAGGGAGGGGAGGGGAAGGGAGGAGAGGGGAAGGGAAGGGAGGGGAGGGGAGGGGAGGGGAGGAGGGGAGAGGAAGAGAAAAGATGCTATGTGTTTTGTCTCTCACTAAAGCAGCCAGCAAAAAATCTGAAGAGCCTTCTAATGACTCCTGGTGCTCTGTGGGGGTCCTCAGGAGGGCAAAGCTGCCTCCCCAGACTGCAGGGCCCTCCAGCAGTCCTGGTACAACCAAACCGACTTGGGACGCCCAGCACCTGACTGTGAGCCTGTAACAAGTTCCTCATGTTTCACCCCTGTGTTCAGGTAAAAGTGGCACACTCGAGTTGAGTGCGTCCTTCTGGTACACTTCTTTCCTCTAAGCAAATCCATACCCTGCAAGGTACGTGTGCTGAGAGCCACAGCCTACGTGCACAGCCTCAAGAACAACTCCCCTGGGAGATGAACATCACGGCCGTCTGCGTCACTGGGTGGCTGGCCCCCGCCCAGCTCCACTCCCAAGGCATTTCTGTTGTTTGCGATATACACCCTCCTTCAAAAGCAGCGGTACTGCTGGAACTTTGCTTTAAAAAAAGTTAATGATTACAAAGTCCAACCAATTTGGTATATTAAGATAAATCTGATTGATAATCTGGGGTACCAGTTCACTTTTCCTGTGCGCTCTCTCCTGAATTCCCTGAATCCGCCACACACAGAAGGCCCTCACAATGTCCTCCGTCAATGATTTCTCCAGCAAAATCAGCTCATAAAGGAGTCATCCAGGGGCAGACTTGTGAATAAAACAACAAATCAATAGAAGTTTCAAAGGAAAAAAATTAAAAAGTGAATCACTGTGGCAGGCTGAGAGTGAGGAAAGGGCTTCTCCAAGAAGGGCACAGATTGTCCAAGAAAATAAGGAAAATTCACCCTAACTGACAGATTGCCTACATACTTTTTAAAGTAACCACTATGCACATAAACTAGTGACATGACTAACCTTACAAGACGGTGGGAGGCAGGCCATTTTAAACTCCTCCTGAAGAATATCTTATGACCATGAGCATTCTTTAGGCCCCCTCTGTCCCAGGCATAGAGCTAGTCACTCTCACTCATCAGGTCTTAGGGAGAAGACAGGCCTCTGTGTGACAGCATGCAATTTTAAAGGCGTCGCTCAAGCTGGAAGTGTTTCTCCCTAAACACAGAAAGGATCCTGAACCTTCTCCCGTAGCCACAGAAGTTCTCTACCTGTACCCAGGGTTTTCACCTCTGCCTGGACCAGCTCTGCAGGAGGACAAGCCATAAGCATTGGGTGGGAGGAAAGCAGAGACTTCAGGGGAAATGCAAAGCTGCTGCTGAAGGCCCCTCGCCAAGTCCCCCTGACCCTCACAGCTCGACATGACCCTTTCCCACCCCTTCCCAACCCTCTTCTCTTTTTTCTGGAGAGGTTTTTGCTGTAGGGCGCGTGTGCTCACCAGACAGACAGAGACAGACAGAGAGACAGAAAGCAAGAAATCACCCCCCAGGGGGAATGGCCATGCCGCAATCCCTTCTCCTCCATTCTCTTCTCGGGATCTTGGGCATGCACGCACACGCGCTCGGCCTGAGTTTTAAGCCACCGGGTCCGGGACGCTAACCACAGTCGACTACGTAAGAGTCCAGCAACATAGCCATAACACTAACTGCTGGTTCCCCCCCCCCCCCAACCCTTTTTACTGTGCCACCTCCCAGAGGCTTTCAGTCCTCCTCCACCTCCAGCTTGGGTGCCTCCGTTTACCAGCTCCTCTAGTCCTGACTGACACTGCGCTTCCTGTCTCTTGGCTTGCCTTTTCTTCTGACCTTGGCGTCTGTGTCCAAAAGAAGTCAACTGTCCCAACAGAACCCCAGGATGTGTCCTTGCTGGCTTCAAAGGCTGGAACTAGGCAGTGGCTGGCAGAGGAAAACCTGCAGTAGGTTTATCCACAGACAGCAGTTTGCAAGGCTCTGTTTGTCACAGAGCAGTCTGACTCCCTGCATTTCACCAATCTATAAAAACAGCAACAGGGGATCATTTACTGATGTCTGCATAGCCAAGGCAAGATTTACTACTTCAAAGAGTGAACTTTGAGCAACTGCAGATGCACAGGTCCTCAATTAGTATATTAGCTCTGATTCCAGGAAGTGACCATATTTTCCAGAGACAAAGAAACAAAACCAAGAGTGGGGTCATGGGTAACACAATTCCAGAGAAGAGGGGAGGATGAGACACAAGTCTGAAGAGAGACACACCCTTATCCCTCCAACCACACAAGTTTTCCCAATAGCCTAATGAGAAGGACTGCTGAACCACAACATAGTTTTAACTGTACTGTACATTTATGGTATGTTAAATATTTATGTGTACATGCCAATGTACACACATATTTACACATAAGCAGGATCACCAATTCACCATCAGATGAGCAGGCTCCCTGGGAAAGTCAAGAGTCCTATTTTGCAGCACTTCCTTACTTTCATGGTGTGAATTCTTTCGCCATGTCTGCTCTCAAGCTAGCAGCATGCAATCCTGACTGTGCAGTTTAGAAAATATCTTTTCATTCAAAGCGTATCTGTACGCTTCATCAAGTATTAGAACTTTTCTTCTCCAGCCAGGTTGATCTGCAAATGTCTATCACCCACTTCATTCTGATAGTTTAGCTGGATATAGAATTATGGTTGATGTCTTTCCTCAGACCTTGAAGTTGAGAGAGAGGAGATAATACTTCTGATTTGGGAGGTGGGGAGACCAAAAAAGGCTTCATAAAGGCAGGTAGGTCATGAAGAATAGAAAACTAAAAAGACTGGGTTGGGAGAAGAGAGTCTAGGCATATAGAATAGCCTAAGCAAAGGCACATAGGCAGAACAGCAAAGGTACATATGGGGGAGAACAAGCATCCAGAGAGGAAGTATTATAGAGTATATGAAAAAACAATTGAGTGGGTTGCGGTCAGAACCTTAGAGGATACTGGGAAAGGAGCTCTCTCCTTATTCTGTAAGCACTGGTCATGTGGCAGGTTTTGAACAGAGGATTAACATGATCAGATCTATGACTTGAGAAAATCAAACATTTGGTTTGCCCACTTCCTGAGTAAACAAGAACAGAGATTTAGCAAAAACAGAACAAAGGAAAACACTGCTATGAGTAGGAACTACAGTAGTGAAATCAAGTGGGAAAATACATTGCAATCATCAGGGAAAAAATTGTAAGAAAAAAAGCACAGCTTAGCTTCACTTCAAAAGAGAAGGAACTCTAAAATGCAACCCAGCTGGTGTGGGCTGGGCAGATGAAAGAGGCAAAATTGTAAGAAATCAAGGTGGTTCACATTGGTTAATTCAACTGTCACCTGACCACATTTTCTTGAGGTAATTGCCACAGCTCTTGGTAGTTCCAGCTTTAGGAATTTTGTTAAGGAACTTTCATCGAGTGTTAGAGCTTTTCTCAAACAAGAGAGAAGCTGACAATTCAGGAAGGAAAGTAGTTGACCTGGAAAGCCCTTCCCCACTTCATGGGCTCAGAGGCTTACTCATCCTTCAAGAGCCCGCTCCAGTGCCCTCTTGGACCTCTGGAGATGGTCCAAGTCCAACTTCACCCAGGGCAAAACTAGTGATTCTCCTCAATATTCCTTCTGTATTCATACCACTTATTTTCTTAGTCATTTAATGTCTTGCTTCTTGGCAACACTGTGAGTTTCTTGAGGACACAGACTGTATTTTTCAAAATTTTCTCCCCAGCATCTAGAAGGTACTCAGTAATTGCTTTGTGGAATTGAATTATGCTGCCTAAGATCACACAGATTTTAAGTATCAGAGTCATTCTTTCTAATTCCCAGTGCACTGCTCTTCCATTACACTCTAAAATTTGGAGCATTCATTCTGACTGAACTATTCATCTTTTTGTTATAGCTTTCTGATTCTGCAAAATAGATGATCCAGTACATGGTGATCCCCACTCATTCCCTTGTAGTCTGTTAATAGGACTGCCATCAGTACTAAGAAGGAAAAGAGTGCACATGTATGTGAGTGTATACACGAGTGCATGCATATATGTGTGTATATGTTGGGGGAGGTGCCCATAACTTTAACCTTTCAAAACAAGCTCAGAGTCATAATTTCTCTTCTTCAATGACTTCTCCCTTAGGGTCCTTCCTCCCACTGTCTACAGTACCAAGGGTTCGTACACAGATAGCTTAGGGAAAGCTTGACTTCACTTCAGAAGACGGGTCCTCGGTAAAGATCATTTTTCACTCACTAAAGGGACAAGCTGTAGGCACAGGAATAATCTTTTTAAATGCCCTTCATCAGCTCTGCCTGTTGGTCCATTGGCTCAGATTTCAAAATAGTATTTAATTATCTCAAGTGTTCCATGTCCATCCTGCATTCTCAGGCCAAACTTTGTTCTTCACTCATGGGAGTTCTGGATAAACAAAGATTGTATTTGACTTTTGCCTTTTTAATGGTCATTTTCAGTCCACCCCTGGCCTCCAGGCAGAAAGGCACTGACTGCCACCTGTAAATGACCCCACTGTGAGCCTAGGTGGCCCCACTCCCAACTGGGAAACCCTGTCTCACCACTCTCTTCAATTCTCCTGCCAAATGTACTTAGACTCTCAGGATTCTCTCTTCTTCCTTCTGGTCTTTGCCAGCCATGGGCCATGCTGGTTGACTTTCCTAACCAGTCTGTAGTGCTCACCCGCTCTAACCTGGCTGCTCTCCAGCACCTCCAGGCAACTCTAACACCCAAGACCTTTCAGTACCCAAGAAGTTACCGGGCAGTCCATGACCTTCCCCTCACCTTCCTGCTTCCAATCCTCTGGTCTAGAAATTCTCAACCTGGGCTTCATGTTAGAATTAATAGGGGAACGTTAAAAATACATCAATGACTGGGCCCTGCTCCACACCAAGAGAATAGGAATAGCTAAGGATGAGACCCAGACAACAGCATTTTAAAATCTGCTCAGGTACAGCCAGGGTTGGAACCACTAGTCTCTCTTTCTGAGTTGTCTGTTGTCAACTTCAGTTTCTTCCTCTTCAATAGCCCTTCGTTAAAACTTCTATTATCTGTTCATTTACCCAAAAAATATCAGTGGAGCACTTACCCTGTGGAAGGTATCAAAATACACCCAAGACTCAGCTGTCTTACCTGAATCCCACAGAATTTTTTCAGGCACCACCCCTTATTACTTAGGCAAGAGAAAGATACGATCACATTTGGTGAATTACCCCTTAAAACTATACCTAAATAATACTCAAAATTATTCAAAAACTATTTTTATAGTCTATTTTTTGTTATACATAAGTGGAAGATTACTCATAGTCACGAGATACTCACAGTGGGTGACATATCTAACTACTTTGTATTTTATGTCCTGCTGTTTAGAATATTACACTAATTTGGCAGCATGATGTTTTATTACATAAGTATAAACATTCAAATATCTACTCATCAAAATGTACAACCATAAAAGATTAATCACTTTGACTTTAAAATTATAACTTTGATTCACCAAAAACAAAAACAAAAACAAAGAACACTAAAATGAAAAAGAAAAAAGATAGGTTTTAGCCTAAGAGGTAATATCTAAAATATTGAAAATATTAATAACCAGAAAATACAACAAAATTTTTTAAAATATCAATAAAAAGACAACCAAAATAAAATTGGGCAAAAGATTTGAAAAAAAGAAATTCACAGGAGAGGAAATATAAGTATAAAGATGCTCAACCTCCTAGTAATTAGAAAAATATTGATAAAAACTTTGTTACAATTCACACTCAACCGTTTTATCAACAGAATTGTAGAATTAAGAATTCAAATACTCACTACTTACAAGTCATTGGTGGGTATGCAAACTGGTTCAGCTACTTTGAAAAACGATTTAGGGATTTCTAGTAAAGAAGTATCCATCTTATAATCCAGTCTTCTTCTTCTTCTTCTTTTTTTTTTTTTTTTCTTTTTTTGGAGAGGTTTTTGCTATAGGGCGCATGCGCTCGCCAGACAGACAGAGAGAGACAGAGAGATAGAAAGCGAGAAATCATCCCCCAGTGGGGATGGCCACACAGCAATCCCTTCTCCTCCATTCTCCTCTTGGGATCTTGGGCACGCACGCACACGCGCCCGGCGTGAGTTTTAAGCCACCGGGTCCAGGACGCGAACCGTGGTAGACTACGTGGGAGTCCAGCGACATAGCCATTACGCTAACTGCTGGTCCCAATAATCCAGTCTTCTATGTGTTTCTCTAGCATATGGAAGGAGGCATTTGCAAGAATATTTGGAGCAATATGGTTTATAATAAAAAATATTGGGGAGCAGCCTAACTAACAATTCCTTAACATTTGTAGCCAGGAAAAAAATAAACTTGATAAATACATGAAGGAGTACTCATACAACAAAATATTATACAGCAATAAAAATGAATCAACTACAGCTACTAATTCAAAATAGATGAATCTCACCACAACTGGATTAAACAACCACAAAAGAAATGCAAGTTTTAGAAAAATGCACACCTTATAATATCACTTAGATAAAGCTTTAAAATGCTTCAAACAATAGGGGATACAGTTTAGGAATATATTGTAAAAAAACAAAGAACTGCTGAGAAATTCCCATTTGAGGCACACAGTTCTTCTGGTGATAAGAGGGTGTATTCAGGGAGAGAAAAACTAGCGTTTCAACTATATTGTTAATAATCTATATTTTTAAAGCAGTGAGGAATGAGTACACGGATTTTTAAAATTATTGTTTCTCTCTTACTATATAGCTTGAATATTGCAAGGTAAATATACTAAATTTTGTTGAGAAAGTCTGTTTCTATTTTTAAATTAAGTGAGCAATAACCTCTATATAAATATTCTGCATATAGTATTTTTCCAGGAAAGTCTGTATTTGGTAATATAAGGTGCTACATTTAAAATTCCTTAGAATACAAATAAGTGGAAAATTATCCATTGATAATAATATGTATGATAATACCTTTAAATGGACTAATATATTAGTGTATTCATTAGTGTATACACTAATATATCAGTGTATTCATGTTGGAAAAAATCATTTAACAAGCAGTAATGATATACAGTAATTGAATGTATTAAAAAAATTTTAATAATAAATAAGAGTTTATCTGAAAGCTGGTAAAGTAAAATCCTAGAAAACTGGGCTGGGACTCAGGGGACCTTGCTCAAGATGAGTAACAGGTCTGTGTTTCAATCAGACAAGAGGAGGCTGACGAATCCCCGCACACATCACCTTGTGTAACAGTCACAGCAATCCCACAAGCCCACAAGGGTACCATGGGCCTCTTTTTACAAAGAAGTTAAAGCTACAGAAAGGTTAAGCAACTTGTCTAAGAGGAAAGAGTTAAGAGGATAGAGAGAGAGCCCTGCCTTACAGGAAGAGCCACACTATTATGTCAATTTATATCTTTATTTGTCCCCAAAACATCCTAGGAGGGTGTACAAAAAGACTTTAAATAATAGTTAAAATGATTTGAAAATAATATGGAAAAATCTAATTGAGAAATAATGAGCATGGGAAGATGAAGAAATAGGAAGGTCAGTATCTGTAAGAGTCAGTACATGTGGGACCAGCAGTTAGCGTAATGGCTATGTCGCTGGACTCCCATGTGGTCGACCGCGGTTCGAGTTCTGGACCCAGTGGCTTAAACTCACGCCGGACGTGTGTGTGTGCGTGCCCAGGATCCTAAGAGGAGAATGGAGGAGAAAGGATTGCAGCGTGGCCATCCCCCAGGGGGGGTGATTTCTCACTTTCTCTCTGTCTCTCTCTCGGTCTTTCTGGTGAGCACATGTGCCCTACAGCAAAAAACCTCTCCAAAAAGAAAAAGAGTCAGTACATGTAAGAGTTACTACAAAGCGGATGCTCTTGCAAAAGTGAAATTCTGGCCCAGGAGGTTGAGCTGTCAAAAGGGGAGGTTCCACCTTGACCACCCCATGCACTGGACACCGGATGAGCTTTCTAGCACTGTCTTACACTGCTCCCCTCCTTCCTGCACTCCCACTGTCACTACAGGAAACAAGGCTGTTCTTTCTTAAGAAATACGAATAATCTTCAAAAGGTTCAAGGAAAACATGTATTACAGAAAAATCATGCATGGTTTTCAAAACTTTCTGCACCGAAACAAACTCATACTCATCCATTTCTCCACCAACTATCTGCAGTCCTCTCATATTAGACTCAAGGAGCCTCATTAGGCTGGTGGAAGTCAAGCTGCGATGTCCCACCTTGTTTGGAAAGCACAGAAGTGAAAAAAGATAAAAAAGCCATCCTCTTATTAGCTCTGACAAGTAAAAATAATGAAAATAATAGATAAACACAAAGTCATGCAGATGCTATCAGATCCAAACACAGAAAACTTGGCCAACACAATCTAGTGGAGAAACCACTTCCCTCACTTTCCCTCTGCCCTCACCAAATATCAGATGAAAGAGAGAACTCATTTATACAATATAGTCATGTTATCTACAGCCATAGGAAAAGAACTCAGCCCGATATTGATGATGCATAAATAATATAAGAAAAAATACATAACCCTCGAAATGACAACTGTGCAAAGGAGGCCAGCACAAGGGGTCTTAGAGAGAACTAAGATCAGAGGAGAAACACGGACATACGGACAGGCACACACATCCACACACATGGACATGCACGCATGTGCGCGTGCGCGCGCGCGCACACACACACACACACACACACACACACACACACTGATGTTATGATGAAGTCGAACACTTCCATCACACATACAGGCAAGAACCAAGGCATCAAGCTTTCATCAAAGTTCTAATCCAGCCACAGCATCCCTAGGCTGAATGGGTTTAAACATTACTTCACTCTCAGATTCCATGATCGAACCCAGAGTCTGACTTGGAGGACAGAGGAACGGAAAGGCAACAGCAAAAGGGTGACAGCCCTCAACCGACTTCCTTCCTTTTATTAGGCTACTACTGATAGAACACACAGCCAGATGATCGTCAGCATGTGAAATGATATTGTGTAACTGAACTAGCAAAGAAGCATCCACCTCCTATTATTCAAGAGGCAATTATCTAGACTGTGGAAAAACCCAAGCACTCATGTCTGATCCTCTTCCATCCTGCGATATGCCTTCTGACTCCTTCTCCTCGCCGGAACATTAAATGAAGATGGGAGAAAGTGGGGAGGGACGATATTCAAATCAGTCAATTTTGCTACATGGTCAGCAGTTCTGGTAAATAGATTTGATGGGCAAGGAAACAGAAACCATCTGCTAAAAATGAGTTTTAGAGATTTCCTGTGGATTTCAATTATGCTTGCTGCCTCTGTCCTCAGTTTTATCATTGATAACCTAGACTTGCCTTAGAGAACAAGAGTAAATGTCTTTCCTGCTTGGCTCTAGAAGAATCGTCCACTAGAACCAGTGACTGGGAAGCAATTTGTAAATTTAGCCACATCTGGCACCCCACCAAGAATTCAACCACACAACTTCCTGACTCTCACATGTTAGCACCATTCACGTTGGGATTAACCATGACCTTCAGTCACCAAGGCCAGAGATTACACAGGCCTCTGGGGAAATGAATCCTCGCCATGCACTGGTTCCCACTTAAAAACTAATCTCATTAAGATAAATTCCAGTCAAAAATAAATAACCCATGAAAAGTTAGCTGGCAAAATGCAAATGCTCACTTTTTTGTAAAAAGAATTTACTTGGCAAAAACAATCATTATTTCCAAGCAGTTCTTGATAAAAAGCGCTATTCATGGCCTAAAGACGTAAAGCCTAAGTGAAATGCTATACGAGAAAAGCTCAACATTTCTTTTAAAGGTTTCTGCCAGAGAGACAGAGAGGGAAAGTGAGAAATTACATCCCAGGGGGATGGCCATGCTGCAATCCCTTCTCCTCCATTCTCTGTCTAGGACTTTGGGCGCTCACACACACAATCTGGTTATGATTTTTAAGCTGCCAAGTCCAGGGCTTGACCTGCAGTTGGCCATGTGAGAGTTCAACACCTTAGCCACTACACCACCTGTTGTCCCCAAAGCTCAACCTTTTTAAAGCTTAACAAATATGACAGATGTCCCGAGGCCAGCAAGGCTTCTCCTGAAAGATTTCTCAAGCTCTCAGACCCATGGCCCCACTCCTCCAGATAACACACTGGGGGCCAAATCCCGATGGCACCTGATTCTCTGGTCCACCATGGCTTACATCAAAAGCCAAGGAGCCAGCCCACAATCTTCTTCCTTTTATGTTTTTATTAAGATTTATGCAGAAGGGCAAGGGATTAGCATGAGGATAGAATCGGCCTGTTTACAGGCAGGAAACAGATTAGGAAGGGCTCCCACAGCAATAGCCCATTCCTCCTTCCAGAAGCCTAGATGGTTAGAAAGGGGTCTATGCAAGTATCCACAAGTGGAGAGAAAAACAGAAAATTTCCCAAGCACAGCAAAGGGTTAAGTAAGTTCCCGCAAGCCATTTCACATTCAACCAAAGCACGTTTCTTTTAGTAAATGGTTTGAAGTCACTGCCTCTCCTGTACAGATTCCCTGATGTCATCTGCTCCCCTGAGCTGGAGAAGAATAGTGCAAGGGGTTCACTTGCATTCTTGCTCTGAAGCTCTGCTCACTTGCTTCTGGCCCAGCTTCTCACCCTTTTGTATTCAAGCCTTTCAAATGCCTCCATCAGAGAACCCAGGCTCTTCACCCAGCATGGGGATCTCTGATCATACTCCAGCATCAGGGACTATGGCTTCACGGCTCTTCAATCAGGCACCAGGAACAACGCTGGCCTATTCCAGCACATGGGTGGAAGACTTGATCTAAGCAGTCAGCTTCAAAGCTGTTCACTCACAACTCTCACATTCCCAATCGCTCCACAATAGTGTGAGCAACAGCGGAGATTCATGGGGGCCAGGGAGGAAAGTCCTCCTCTCAGACCCATTCTCCTGGAATCTTGTTAAAAGTCATCATTGTGTAGGTTAGTAGGTGAAGTGGTGGTTAAGGCCACTACCACATGGCCAACCTCTATTCAAGTTCCAGAGTTGGTAACTTGCTTTCTCACTTTCTCTTTCTCTCTTTCTCTCTCTCTCTCTCTCGTGCATCCTATAGCAAAGTGAAAAATAATACTAATAAAAATAAATAAAATTAAATAATTCTTTAAGAAAAAATAATTACTGTGTGGAGTGGGCTGTGGGGCCTTAGGTAAAGGAGCTTATACTTCATATTATAATTGTTAATGTTTAGGAAATATGTATGGTTGATCTTTAACAACATAGAGACTAGGGATGTTAACTCCCTTGTGGTCAAAAATACATATGTAACTTTTGGCTCCCGAAAAGCTTAATTAGTCTACTACAAGCCTAGTGTTGACTAGAAGCCTTACTGATTACATACATACTGATTACATACATACTCGATTAACTCATATTTTGTATGTTATATGTATTATATACTGTATTCTTACCATAAAGTAAGTGAGAAAAGAAAATGTTAAGAGAATCATAAGAAAGAGAAATACATTTAAAGTATTTACTGAAAAAAAAACATGTATAAGTGGGCCTCCCATGTAATTCAAACCCATGTTGTTCAAGGATCAACTATATTGTCTTAGCATGGGCTGATATATATATATATAAACAACCATAGACTGGGAAATCTGAACAACAAACATTTAATTCTCATGGTAACAAACATTTAATTCTCATGGTTGTAGAGGCTGGGAAGTTCAAGACTAAGGCACTGGCAGATTCAGTTCCTGAACCTGGTGAGGGCTCTCTTTCTGACTTTTAAACAGCCAAACCAGGGGTCCCACACCTTCTTGCTGTGTGTGCAAATAGTCTTTGCTCAGTATGTGCCCAAAGCGGGGGAGAGGAGAGAATCTGTCTTCCTCTTCTCCTAAGGGCACTAACTCCATCATGGGGTCCCACCCTCATGACCTAATCTAATCCTACCTCCAAAGGCTCCACCTCCAAATATCACACCCTGGAGAGGAAGCAATCAATTTCATGGGTGGTAAGAGAGAAGCTACAACTGCCTACAGCATGCTATGGTAACAGGAAAGATGTACATAGGTCTGAGGTTTCAGTAAAAGTTGTAGGAAATCCCACTGGAGATCAGTGTTGAAGGATGAGGGAGAATGAACCAAGCGAAGGCCAATGGAAAGAGTACTTTAGGCAGATGGAATAGCACAAGGAATGGCAAGAGCAGAGTTCATGTGAACAACCATGGCAACATGGAAACAATGATGTGACTGGAGAGGAGGGGAAAAACCAGGTCATAGAAGGTTGCCATGGTGAGAAACTTGGGCTTTACTAAGTGAACAAAGGTGGAACACGGTTGCATCAATAGTCATTTGGATCATTCTGGTTGCAGTGTGAACAGACGAAGGGCGGTCAAGCCTGGAGGACCAGGAAACACCTGCAATGATCCATCCCAGTGGTTCTGAAAATGTGGTCCCTGATTCAACAGCATCAGCATCACCTGGAACTTGGCAGCTCTCAGGCCCAGCTCCAGATCTCCTGAATCAGAACTTCTGGGAGTGGGCCTAGCAATGTGTGCACTTACTGGCCCTCCAGGTGGCTGCGATGCTCACTAAAGTTTGAGAACCGTTGGAATAGACAAGAGAGGATGAGTGCTTGCACTGGGAGGAGTGGTAGCAGGGATAGAAAGAAGGGGATGAATTAGAGACAGATATACATCATAAATCAACCAAGACATGTGTGGACAAGGGAGGAGAAAGGGAAGTTCAAGGGATTCTGGTTTGGGTGACTAGGTGAGGTGATAAGAAGACAGGAGGTGATGTCAGTATATGGGGTGACTAGTTAAGTTTGGACATGGTGAGTGTGAGCTGCCTTTCAGCCATCCAAGAGGCACCATGCAGCCATCTGTTATGAGTGTGAAGTTCAGGAAGAGTCACACCAACACACAGAAGAGGCGATCAGAACCCTGTCAACACTCAGAAAGAAACAGCTAAGAAGGTAGAAACTAAAAACAGAACATAGTATGTGGCAGAGAAGCCTACCTAAGAGCTGGAAGAAGGAAAAAGAAGAGAAACCAGCCAATTCTCTGAGAACCTCTGTTACTCCCCCAGGGTGTAGCTAGTTTGTCTTTGTTGACTACATTAGAACATCTATTACATAGCTTATCACAATCAATAAGAGTGAATGCATAATTATCTCAAGAGAAGTTGAGATGGCATTTTAATAAAACTCAACAGTCATTTTTAAAATCTTGTTTTGACAGCCTTCCCAACATCCATTCCCTCCTTTCTCTTCCCCAAGGTCCCCGACTTCAGTTTGGAGATCTACATGGTTCTTACAAATATGACTAAGCATTTAATTGCTCTTGCTACAGCAACTGGTTGGAGTAATCATGTGACTTGGGCTGACCTAACCAAAGTATATCTCAGGATTTTCCTAGCCTAGCAATTCTAAGAAAAAAGCTATTCTCTCTCTCAATATTCTCATTGCATGTCAAAAATAAATAGGTAGCCAGGTTGTTGCTCATAACATCTTGACACCATGTGAAAATGAAAGCAACACCATAAAAAGCAGAGTAGAGGGACCAGCAGTTAGCGTAATGGCTATGTCTCTGGACTCCGATGTAGTCAACCGCAGTTCGCGTCCCAGACCCGGTGGCTTAAAACTCATACCGGGCACATGTGCGTGCATGCCCAAGATCCCGAGAGGAGAATGGAGGAGAAGGGATTGCGGCGTGGCCATTCCCCCTGGGGGGTGATTTCTCGCTTTCTGTCTCTAAGTCTCTCTCTGTCTGTCTGGCGAGCGCACGTGCTCTATAGCAAAAACCTCTTAAAAAAAAAAAAAAAAAAAAAAAAGCAGAGCAGAAAAATGAAAGGAAACCACCTCTTTTGTAAACATTGAATGGCCAGATCAACCCCTGCCTAAATCCATAATGGCATCTAACTTTGGACTTTTCAGTTATGTGAGTCAATAAATGGCTTGTTTGTTTGTTTGTTTGTTTGTTTTTAATGGCAAGGTGACATGAGCTGTTTCTGTGCTTAAAACAGGAAGAATACCAATGGAAGAAAGTAACTTCTTTGTGTTGGTTTTAGAAAGAAATTTGATAATATGTATCCTTTGGGTGCATGCAGAACAAGCCACACAAGCTACAGCTATACTGGTGTGTGTGGCTTCTCAACAGGAGGGCTATGCCATGATGTCACTTAAGCCAAGGAAAAATAGCATTCCAACTGATGGATAATAGAACCCCTTTTCTCAGCTATTTTAGGTCAAGAACACAGATGGAATTCCAGGAAAAGTAAGGGTCCAAACAGAAGCTAATGCATCCCAAGGTCTCACATGCCAACCAGTAGTCCTTCTGCCAAAGCTTATCCAGTCATAGTGGTTAGAAGATTCCTCAAGAAGGGCTCATAGGAAACACAGCTCTGAGGTCTGCCATGTTCCAATGGCTCCTCTATGTTTCTCATACTTGAAAGTAAGTGTGGTTGGAAATAAAATAATTAGCCTCCTTTTTCTTTTCTAGATTATCTTTCCTATGTGTTTCTCTAAGGTCCTAAAGGTGGCATGATGGTTGTGGCACTGGACTTACTCCCACATGGCTAACCATGGTTCAAGTCCTGGACTTGGTTTAAGGATCATATTGGGCATGCATGTGTGTGCGTGCCAGGAGAACTTAGGAAAAGGGATTGCAATGAAGGAGTGATTTCTCACTTTCCCTCTCACCGTCTTTCTTAGGTGAGCACTTGTGTCCTATGTCAAAAATCTTTTAAAAACACATATATATGTTTCTTTATTATCTCCTGTCTTCTTTATTGTCTCCTGCTTAAAGCATTGTCATCAAAGTCTGACGCCAATTTGATTTTCTCTTTATTCTGAATGGCTTGGTCTTTTTGCCTGGATACAATTTTTTTTTCCTTTATGGTATAATTATGTTATTGAACCCTGTATTGATGTCATCCATTCTGAATCAATCTCCCCAGTACATAATGTAATTTGACTTTCATTTTCAGAGACCCTTATTATACAGTTACATAGATACATGAATATGTATTTTATATACATACACACTGATCTATAAATAGATGGATATAACAGAATTCTGTATTTATATATGGATTACTGTATATAGGTTATGTATAATAGGGACCATGGCTCTTATTTGTCTATCTTCCATAGCTATCATTTCCTCTCAAATCTTTCTTTTATCTTCACTTATTATTTTTTCTTTTTTTCTAATTTCTATTTCTCTTACAGTACTTTCTGCAGTGTTTATTCATTCTTTTATGTTTTCTAATAGGTTGTCTGATAAATCATGATGCATTTTCTCTGTGTTTCTATGCAAAATGTGCCATGACTTTTTCACCAACCCAATAGTTTGGTTTTCATTTCTTAGGTTTTTTTTTTTTTTTTGGCTTATATTCCTATTATTTTTTTCTGAGCCATCAGCTCCCTTTCATTTCTTTCTGTTATCTAATTATCTAATCTATATTTTTCTAATTTGGAATCATCCTGTTATTTTATAAATTTCAGTCATTTTCTTATTTTCTTTTAGCTCCTCTCAAAATATTAGGCTGCAGTTCTCTCCTCTTTTACTGACTTAATTATCTCCTGGGTTTTCTCTGTTTGCTATTTAGAGCTTGTAAAGTCCCCTACATGCTCAACTATTGTTCTCAAATCAATAAGCCCTCTGCTACTAAGGTGACTCTCCTCCTCCTATTTGGGATGGTGTTGAGAGCAGTGTTAAGGTTTTCCAACCCTCAGGACCTTTTTCCCCCCCTTTTAAGGTTTGCTCTCTAGAGAGACAGAAAGAGGGAAAGTAGAAAGCACCCCCTCCCCCATGGGTGATGGTCACACAGCAATCCCTTCTCTATTTCTCCCTCCTTTTAGGATTTTGGGAACACACACACACACACATGTGCACCTGGCATGTTTTTCAAGCTGGGACTGGAACCATACAGTCAGCCAAGTGGAATACAATTGCCTCAAACACCACACCACCACTTAAAGCCTGTCTGTCTTCCAGCCACTTCAGTCACTTTCCTTGTTATGATGAGTGGTTTGACCTCAATTGCTCATATTTTTTTAGTTTATGGATGTACTCTGACACTTGGTTTTGTAAAATATGCTGCCTGTGAGTATGCTACTTCCCTTATATTATTGTTCTGGTCTTATAAGGGAATGAAAAGGGATTAAAAAGTCATAGCATAAAAGCAGAATCCTCAGAGAAAAAAATGGTAAGGTGAATTTTATTAAAATGTAAAACTGCTTTCAAAAGACACTGCTAAAAGAATGAAAAGACAAATCACAGATTGTTGATGAGAAAATATTTTGAAACACGTATCTAGTAAAAGACTTATATCCAAAATATACAAAGAACCCTTAAAACACATTAAGGAAAGAACAACCCAGTTTGACAAATGAGCAAAAGATCTGAACAAACACCTCATCAAATAAGATATACTGATGACAAGTAGCCTATAAAAAATGATCACCATCATTTGTCACTAGGTAATTGAGAATTAAAACAATGTGACACCATCACACGTCTATTTAAATAGCTAAAAATCTAAAAAACTGACAATGCCAATTGCTCATAAAGATTCTGATTTATAATAGCAAAAAAAAAGTAAAGATAAATTCTTTCATGCAAACATTTCTTCAACAATTATTTAGAGTACTCACTATGTTCCAGTCGAAAATTGCTCACTGATAAATACGGTAATAAAAGACTTGACTTGGATTTGAACTCAGACTCTCTGACCCCAGAACCGATGCTTTTACATACTATATTAGAGACTACCTGAATGTCAACAAAGAAGACTGAAATAAATGGAATAATATGTTATCTTCCTGGGTGGGACCTCAGTATTCAAAAGATGTCACGTTACCCTTAAACTAATCTAGACTCTAATTATTGTAAAGATCCTGGCCCAACATTTTTAACTTGGGAAATGATTCTCAAATCCATGTAGAAGAAAAAAAATGTCTGGCTAACAAAATTTGTGAAACAAGAATTATGAGTATTTTGCTCTGCTAGTTGTAGCAATATATTTCAAAGACACAGCTATCAAAACAGCACAGATCTGGTAGAGAGATCAATGAAAGATGAGAGAAGGCATAGAACTAACCAACACACACATGTGCGCGCGCACTTCCAAAAGTTCATGGAAAAGCAGAATTAAAGTATGAGTTTATTTTGGAGAAAAAATTTTAATTCATGCTTTTTTCCGTAACATTCATTTTCCATGAACTTTTTGAGGATATTGATAAACAGTATAGGTGAATCAGTAGCTTGGAAAGATTTTGCTAAAAATAACATCACAATCATTAACCTTGAAGACAAAGTTTGTTAGATTTTTACTAAACAAAAATATATTAAAAAGCATAATAGGGGCTGGCAGGTTCCAT
The DNA here is from genome assembly GCA_026018925.1 of Tupaia tana. Classification (NCBI taxonomy): domain Eukaryota; kingdom Metazoa; phylum Chordata; class Mammalia; order Scandentia; family Tupaiidae; genus Tupaia; species Tupaia tana. The sequence goes on along the minus strand of JAKSZU010000006.1, from coordinate 64,195,283 downwards.
AGTGGTTAAGGCACTAGATTACCACATACCCGACTGCAGTTTGAGTCCCGGACCTGATGGCTTGCTTTCTCACTTTCTCTTTCTCTTTCTCTGGTCAAATTTAAAAATAATAATAATAATAATAATAATAATAATAATAACAACAACAACAGATGGAATTAAATAAATAAATACTTCTTTTTAAAAAGCATACCGAATATTAAAATAGAAAACAAACAGAGTAAATATAAAAGGAGTGGGCACCTTTATAAAGCTCTAATAAAACAATAATTTTTGGGGGGGAGGGCGAGGTTTTTGCGATAGGGCGTGTGCACAAGTACACATCTTGCAGGTCTTTCAAGCCACCAGGTCTGGGACCCAAATCATGCAGTTAGCCATGTGGGATCCAGCTTTCTTCCTTCCTTCTTTCTTTCCTTCTTTCTTTTCTTTCTTTCCTTCCTCCTCTCCTTTCCTTTCCTTTCCTTTCCTTTCCTTTCCTTTCCTTTCCTTTCCTTTCCTTTCCCTTTCTTTCTTTCTTTCTTTCTTTCTTTCTTTCTTTCTTTCTTTCTTTCTTTCTTTCTTTCTTTCCTTTCTTTCCTTTCTTTCTTTCTTTCTTTCTTTCTTTCTTTCTTTCTTTCTTTCTTTCTTTCTTTCTTTCTAAAGGTTTTTGCTATAGGGCGCATACCAAAAAGACAGAGACAGACAGAGAGACAGAAAGCGAGAAATCGCCCCCCAGGGGGTATGGCCACGCCGCAATCCCTTCTCCTCCATTCTCCTCTCGGGATCTTGGGCACGCATGCACATGCGCCCGGCGTGAGTTTTAAGCCACCAGGTCCAGGACGCGAACTGTGGTCGACTACATGGGAGTCCAGCGACATAGCCATTACGCTAACTGCTGGTCCCAAGACAATAATTTTAAAAGGGAAAGCTCCAGTTAAAAATAAGTCAAGAAATGGACAGTCAGTTTACAAAATAAATAGAAATAGACTGTAAAAATCATAGAACAATGTTCAGCTTCCCTAGCAACCCAAATGAAAATCAAAACAACTCAGTTCTACTTTGTGCTCATCAAATTCCAAAGGTCTTACAATGCTGACTGCCAGAGTTGGGGCAATCTGTATTTTCAGATCTTGCTCAAAGAAGAAAATTGCCCCAAGTACTCTGGACCCCTCAACACATTCCCCACATCTCCCTGGGCCTTGGTAACCAAAACAGACCTCAAAATGTGCTTGAGACTCCTTCAACTGTTCTCTCCTTTCCTCTGTTTATACATCTGCCATATTTATCACACCATAATTTGGTCACCATAACCATGAACTGTAGGGGCAGGAGGACCCTAAGAGGCAGATGCCAATCTCATCCAGCCCCAGTAAGAGAACCGGAAAATGATCAGCCGTGACAGGATGCATCCCAGCACCCAATGCCCAAATCCATCTGCTACAACCAACACCCACAGATATCTGGTGAGTGGGTGTTTAATTTAATACATCATTAAAAAGCTGAAAAAGCCCTTGGTAAATGGAAGATTACCGTGTTCCTTGGCACAAAATGCAGCTACTGGAGAACTAAAGCTGCCAATGTTGCTATTCAGTAAAAGGTTTTTAATATAAGACCAGACTGGAATTCCTTTTCCCCATGTGTAGCTAAGGGGTAATAATACATGCCCCTGAGAGAGGACAGATGCTGAATCTGTATTGCTCATGGATATATCTTGGCAAGCAGGCAGTTGATAAATGATAGATAATATGATGAAGATCTCTCATTCATTCTTTTGGAAAGTCCTTACTGAGGCCCAGAAACTGTGAGCCAGAAACAAAATAGGTGCCTTACATTTGTTATCTCACTTTATAAGCCGGGTCATCACAGCATACGTTCTTTCTTTAGCTTGCAGCAAAACATACTCCCACAACATTTGACTTGCTTATGGGAAAACATAATTGCCAGTTGCTAGGTTAGCTATTCTTACCCCCACCTCCAACATCACAGAATATAAAGAATTGCTTTATGTCCTCTCTCATATTATTACAAAATGCTCTTCCAGACACTGACTTCATGGTAAGGACAGTTTCCAAGAATTGAGAATTGGAAGACTCCCAAGGGGTCATCTTATCCAACCCTTTCATTTTATAGATTGTCGAATAAGGCCTAGGAGGGTGTTTGATGTGCCCAAGGTCACAAGTGGGATGTTACAACAGGACAACACTGTGGTCCTCGGGCTGCCAGCTCAGTGATACTTGTACTCTGCCCTACCATTCACTCCTGGTAATCGCCAAAATGCTTTCCCTTCAAAAACAGAAACTTAGGGGCCAGCAATTAGCGTAATGGCTATGTCACTGGACTCCCAAGTAGCCGACTGCGGTTCAAGTCCCAGACCCGGTGACTTAAACTCACGCTGGGCGTGTGTGCATGCGTGCCCAAGATCCCGAGAGGAGAATGGAGGAGAAGGGATTGCGGCGTGGCCATCCCCCCTGGAGGGTGATTTCTCGCTTTCTGTCTCTCTGTCTGTCTCTGTCTGTCTGGCGAGCGCATGCGCCCTGTAGCATAAACCTCTCAAAAAAAAAAAAAAAAAAAAAAAAAAACCAGAAACTTAGACCATGACATTTTCAGACCTTTGCAAACAGAGAACATTGGAAGACATTTAATTTTGGTCAGCTTTATTCCCAATCTCCAACTCATGGTTCCACTCATAATATAATGTAAAGATATCCCACGTATTTGAGAGAATGGCAGACAACCACAAAAGTTAAAAGCATTTAAAAGCAATTCTAGAAGACATTATGAATTATTTCTAAATAAAGAGGCTAATCATGAGTTAAAAAAATATCCTCAGAGGCCACATTTTATCATTTTCTTTTGCATCTTAGTTTTCAAAGCCCTTTACTGAATCTGACATAATATGCCCAGCCATCAAAGAGGACGGACTAATGAAGCAGTCTCTGAAGCCACTCCACTACTGCACACATCTCTCAGTGTGAACTGCCCGTTAGCCAAAGCCAAGAGGTCAGTGGCAATGGAAAACTCCAGAGAAGAAAAAGGAAGCATGAAGGAGGGAGGGAAAAAGGGGGTGAGTGGTGACATTCTCATGTGGTTAGGGAAATCAATGACAATTTCCCACACGCTAGAGAGATCCTTTTGGACCACTTATTAAAGCTGAGATACAGGACTGGGTCCTTGAGTAGTAATAAAATAAGGGTCAGCAAGGAATAATAGAAGAAAACGGCCTGAGGATCAAAGGCCTAAATTCTGCCCCAGCTCATACATTAACCAGCCGTATGGACATGGACAGGTCACGCTATCTCCCTGGGTATCAGTTTTACAAAACAAGAAAGTCAAACTCGATACTTCTCAAACGTATCCACATTCAGAGTGCTCTGATGACAAAGAATGATAAAGATTAGGAATTCGGGCTACTACAAGTCCCAGATTCCTCGGGTCTTGTTCTTCTATGTAAATATATTGAATGGGGATTCTACTTCCAGGATCTCTATGATCCTGAGCAACTTATTTATCCTCTCTAAACTCAATTTTCTTAGACCAACTCTGCCACAAAAATAACAGAAAAAAAATGCATGGGATATTTTAAAAACTCTACTCCAAAATATTGGAGAGATACCAATGCAATGAGACTTTGTCAGACCACAGTCTGGGACGGAAACGGTAAGAAACAAGAATATGGCTATTGATGCCCACATCCCTTCAAGATAGTTGACAGTTCGAAAGGTAGCAGCTGAGAGGCTGAGCAGAGCTTCATCCACCACTTAACAGGCACAAGAATGTAAAGCTGTTTTAAAATATATCTATATATATACATATTTATTTATTTATTATTTTTTCACTTGAGTCTTGCCAGAGAAAGACAGAGGGCAGGGGGAAGTGAGAAAGCCAACCTCTAGGTCCAGGACTCAAACCATGGTTGGCCATGTGGGAATTCCAGCACCTTAACCACGACACCAGCTGCTGGCCCTAAAGTTCTGCTTTGAAAATAATGGGGGCCGGCAGGTGGTGTGGGGGTTAAGGAGCTGGACTCCTACATAACCAATTGTGGTTCAAATCCCAGACCTGGTAACACAGTTTCTCACTCCCCCCCACCTCTTATGCCCTGTAACAAATTTTTAAGAAATAATAATAAGTAAAATTAAATAAATAATCCTTTAGAAAAGAGAAAATGATGTGTGTGCTAGTATCCTTGATTTGATTGTCACGTATTGCATGCGTACTTTGAAAGACCACATGTGTGCTATAGAGATGGGTGATAATTGAAAATAAATAAGAAATCATAAAATTAAGAGTTGGAAAAACTTTTTTTATAAATTTCTGGATGAGTTTTTGAAAAGAATGTTGTTTTCCATCAAAATAAAAGTTTGTAAGAAGAAAACCTAGACCTAAATGTAATAGACCAACCTATCAAACTGTTAGAAGAGAACATAGGGAAAATCTAAATGCCTTTGTGTTTGCTGATGACTTTTTAGATATTATACCATAGGTATGACCCATGAGAAAAGCAATTGATAAGCTAGAATTAATTAAAATTTAAGACTTCTGCTCTGCACAGATGCTGCTAAAAGAGTGAGATGAACGTGTCATGGACTAGGGGAAAATATTTGCAAAATACACACAAGGGGTCTTCAAAAAGTTTATAGAAAATGTTTATTATGAAAAACTCTGGGGACCAGCAGTTAGCGTAATGGCTATGTCGCAGGATTTCCATGTAGTTGACCACAGTTTGAGTCCCGGACCCGGTGGCTTAAAACTCATGCCAGGCGCGTGTGTGTGTGTGTGTGTGTGTGCCCAAAATCCCGAGAGGAGGATGGAGGAGAAGGGATTGCAGCATGGCTATCCCCTCTGGGGGGTGATTTCTCGCTTTCTGTCTCTGCCTCTCTCTGTCTGTCTGGCAAGAGCATGCGCCCTATAGCAAGAACCTCTCAAAAAAAAAAAAAAAAAAAAAAAAAAAAACTCAGCATAGATTTCAAAAAATGTTGCCTCAGAGTAAATGTGTACCATAATTCCATTTTTCCAGGAACTTTCTCAAGTCTCCTTATATTGACAAAGGGCTTTTGTCCAAAATATACAAAGCCTTGTGCAGGAAGCCTTCAGAGGAAGCTGAACTCTACGAGAGACATCCAGCCCCTGCCCAGGCACAGTTCTAGACTTCCGCCTTTCCAGAGTCTGCTGGGCACTGCTCCACCAGGCATCCCATGCATTTTTTTCTGTTATTCTTGTGGCAGAGTTAGTCTAAGAAAATTGAGTTTAGAGAGGGATAAATAAGTTGCCCAGGATCATAGAGATCCTGGAAGTAGAATCCCCATCAGGAAAGATGACTCACAGCCTTGCCCCAACTCCAGCTGTTACCTTGGAGCTGCTGCTGGCACCACTGCCTAACCGCAAACAGGAGCCTCTAGTGAGTACCAGAGCAGGCATGAAGAAGGAAGGTCTTTTCACAGCGCAGGGTTGTGAGGACATCAGTCCTTTGGTGTGCTCTGATGTCTGACTTTCGGCCTGGTCAACACATTCACACCCAACTGGCATTGGCCAATTGCCAACTCTGTTCCTGTCCAAGGACTACACTGCATGGGGGTAGAGAGCTAGGCCGCCCAGAGCGATCGAATTCTTCACATGACAGTCACTTGGTCACCTAGGCTCCTGAGCTCCATGAGTTCTGCTGGGAGACAGTCAAGAGCTGTCTCTGGCTGTGCCTTCTTGGGAAGCTGCATCCCTTAGGCTGGCTAGGAAAGGAAAGAAGCTGAAGCCATAGGGCCATGCTGGAGCAATAGCCCTGGAGACGGCTGGTCCTTAGGGGGAAGAGACATGTTGCGGCCCAAACCTCAGGGTCTGCCTCTGTCCACGGGAAGGCTGGTGTCGGGGCTAAGAACTCTAGCTCTGGGGCCAGGACTGCGTGTGACTCCCACCTACTTACCAAGGGACCTTGGGCAATTATCCAACATCCTTAAAGTTCAGTTTCCTCATTTACGTGTTGGAAGTCAGAGTAGCCCTCGGTTATATATATAAAGCACTTTTAGCAGAGCATCTGAAATGCAGATTATTCACCAAGTATTAGCTGCCACACCAGCACCCCAGACTCTGACAACTGCACAAATGAAAGCAAAATTTATGGTCAATCAGGTGACAATGACATGAATTTACAAACCTGGTGGTGGTTGACTTCAAAGAGAACCAGGTCTTAATCCCTAGAACCTGGATTCCAGGCAAAGGGACTTTGCAGATATGATTAAGTTAAGGATCTTGAAATGGAGAGGTTATTTTAGGTTATTGGGGTGAGGGAAGCCCTACATGTAATCAAAAAAGTATTCTCATAAGAGTGAGGCAGAGGGAGATTTGATAACAGAAAGGAAAAGGGCAAGGTGAAGGCAGAAGCAGGGAGCAGAGTGGGTGGCCACATTGCTAAGCCAAAGCAAGCGGGCAGCCACCGAACACTGGAAAGACAACAACAGATTCTCCCTTGGAGCTTCCACAAGAAACCAGCCCTGCCAACACCTTGATTTGACCCTATAAGGCTGATCTCAAACTTCCGGCATCCAGAAACTGTAAGAAATTTAAGTTCTGTTTTTGTTTGTTTGTTTGTTTGTTTTTCATCTGCTACAGAGTGTGTGTGCTCTTTGGAGAGAGACAGAAAGAGGGAGGGAAAGCAAGAAAGCACCCCCAGGGGGGATGGCTACACCACAATCCCTTCTGCATTTGCCTCTCAGGATTTTGAACATGCACACACATAATGCTTGGTGCATTTCTAAAGCCATTGGGTCTGGGAATCAAATTGAACAGTTCGCCATGTGGATCCAGCCACCTTAACCACCACACCACTAGCTGGCCCAGTTCTGTTGTTTTAAACCACTAAATTTGTGGTAATTTGTTACAGTAGCCATAGAAACCAACACACCAGGGATTCAGATCCTGGACAACAAGGAGGCATTCAGACAGAAGAATCTAAGTCTGGGAGAAGTATCCGGTAAGACCCTCTAGGTGCCATCGCCATGTCAGGTGGGGTTCAAAATTAGGTCCTAGTGCTAAGAGAAACCCAAATGAAGCTGGGAGCTGAGTTGGACACCAAGTCCCAAGGACAGGGCTGTCATGGGGGGCAGCAGGGAATTGGCAGCTCAGCAGACACAGTGGCCTAGGGCTTGCCCAAGGACTCTGCACACCAAGTTTACAACAATGAGCACAAGTCCAGAACCTGCACAGGAAGACCTGTGCCCACCTGTGAACTGCCTGCCTCAGTTAGGGTGTGCTCTGGCCAACTTCTCAATGTCCTTTTCGAACTGGTGGTGGTTTGAGAATTGCTACCCAGCACCAATGAAACTAGGACAGAAATTGAGAATACATGCTTAGAAACTTCCAGCAATTTGATATTGCCATGACAGTTTGGGAAATGTAATTTTATTGCCTTTGAATCTTCTAATAAAATATTGTCGCTTGCGTTTTGTATGCTTCTTTTTTAAAGGCTGTTTTTATTTCTTCTTCTTTTTTTTTTTTGTCTGTAATTTACTGGCGGCACATGTGCTCTCCAGAGAAAGACAGAGAGAGAAAGAAAGGGAGAAAGCACCTTCTAATGGAGTCTTGTTACATCGTAATCCCTTCTTTACCATCTCTCCATCCTATCAGGATTGAGGACATGCGCACACATGTGCTCAGTATGTTTTTCAAGCTACGGGGCCAGGATTCAACTGTGCAGTTGGTCATGTGGGATCCACCTCTCTTAATCACTGAACCATGGGACCAGCCCTTAAAAACGTCACTTTTTACTAGAAAAATTGACATATAGCACCTGGCCCAAAGCCCCAGAGATAATTGCTGCTTAACAAAAAGAAAATGTGGGTTTTGAGGAGCCACATCCAAGGAGTGAAGGAACCAGTGCTCCTGTATAGGAACAGTGCTCTTTCCAATGGTTATGGCACCATGAAACTGAGAGGTTAGATGCTGGGAGTTACAGCAGCATTGTAGACTCCAGTGCGATTTAAAACATGCAACTGGGGGACCAGCAGTTAGTGTAATGGCTATGTCGCTGGACTCGCATGTAGTCGACTGCGGTTCATGTCCTGGTCCTGGTGGCTTAAAACTCACGCCGGGCGCGTGTGCATGCATGCCCAAGATCCCGAGAGGAGAATGGAGGAGAAGGGATTGCGGTATGGCCATCCCCCCTGGGTGGTGATTTCTTGCTTTCTGTCTCTCTGGCTCTGTCTGGCGAGTGCATGCGCCCTATAGCAAAAACCTCTCCAAAAAAAAAAGAGAAAACAAAACAAAAAACATGCAACTGGGGCAGGCAGGTGAAATGGTGGTTAGGGCACTGAACTCCCACATGGTCAACCAGCATTTGAGTCCCAGACCTGCCTATTGGCTTTCTCACTTACCCTCTCTCTCCCTATCTGTCTGTCTCTGGTCAAATTAAAAAATATAGCTAAAATAAAATAATTCTAAAGAGAACAAAAACATCATGCAATCTAGAATATCAAAATGCCACACAAGACAGCACAAAATAAAACTATTTGACTTGAGAATAGCAATTCTTATTCAAGTCACACCACACATTTTGTAAATGTAATAAACAATTATATCTAGTTTACAATACAAAACATCAAAGAACTGGAAAATTGGAATTAAGCAAGTTTACATTTTAGGCAGTGTCCCCACTGGATCTGAATTCCCTCTTCTTGGTTTTATTATGTATACACACTCCTCAAACTCCATACAATCAGCATAGTGAAATGTGTCATAAAAATACAACCACAGGGACCAGCAGTTAGCGTAATGGCTATGTCACTGGACTCCCATGTAGTTGACCGCGGTTCGCGTCCCGGACCCAGTGGCTTAAAACTCACGCCAGTGGGCGCGTGTGCGTGCGTGCCCAAGATCCCGAGAGGAGAATGGAGGAGAAGGGATTGCGGCGTGGCCATCCCCCCGGGGGGTGATTTCTCGCTTTCTATCTCTCTGTCTCTCTCTGTCTTTCTGGCAAGCGCACGCGCCCTATAGCAAAAACCTCTCCAAAAAAAGAAAAAAAAAAAAAAAATACCACCACAGATAGAACAGAACAGTTTAAGGAAGCAATTAAATAGTTTCACAAACTGATGTACATTTGTTTTATTTCTGAAGTTCATAGTAATTAAAATATTAAACCAAGCACTGCAACAGTAAGGAATAACAGGAGCTAAGGAACTCCTCATTGTACATTTTGTACCTGGAGTGAACTTGGGGTATTTTTAAAAATATGACCTTAAAGTACACTAATGATTATAGAAAAAGAAAATAAAATGATGAAGATTAACTTTATACTATGCTTTCAGTATTAGCACTATTATGCAAAACTACCTACTGAAAAATCTAGAAGTTATCCTTCAGAAAAATAACATGGGGGGGGCAAGCTCTATGGCCTGGTGGTTAGATAACTGGATCCCACATGGCTAATGGTGTGCCTGGAGTCCCTTACCCAGCAGCTTGAGAAACATGCCAGGTGCATATACACGCATGCCCAATAGCCCAAAAGAAGAGAGAGATGGAGAAGAAGGGAGGGGGAGTATTTTCTCTTCTCCCTCTTTCTCTGTCTCTTTATTCTCTTTGGTGAGCACACACACCCTTAGCAAAAAAAAAGAAAGAGGGGGCCCAGCAGGTGGCATAGTTAAGGCACTGGACTCCCACACGGCTGACTCTGGTTCAAGTCCCAGACCTGGCAGCTTGCTTTCTGACTTTCTCTCTCTCTTTGTCTCTCTCTGGTGAGCACACATGCCTTACAGCAAATTAAACAATAATAATAATAAATAAAAAGTAAAAAAATAATTATTTGGGGAGGGAAAAGAAAGGACGAAAGGAAAGTAGGAAGAAAATGGAGTCTTACTGTGATCTCAAGAGAATTCTTCAAAGACACTTGGCTCCATGCTTTCCATGTCATGAGAACACAACAGTTGAAAAGCTAAAATGAGGGACCAGCAGTTGGCATAATGGCTATGTCACTGGACTCCCATGTAGTCTATCGTGGTTCGAGTCCCAGACCCAGTGGCTTAAACTCACGCCAAGCACGTGTGTGTGCATGCCCAAGATCTAGAGAGGAAAATGAAGAAGAGATTGCAGCATGGCCATCCTCTCTGGGGGTGGGGGTGATTTCTCCCTTTTGTCTCTCTGTCTCTATCTGTCTTTCTGGTGAGCGCATGTGCCCTATAGCAAAAACTTCTCAAAATAAAGAAATAAATAAATAAATATAAAATAAATAAATAAAAAGAAAAACTAAAATGAATAGTCTTGACCAAGGCAATCATTTAGGGTTGAGGAATTTGTAATGACAATGTAGGATAACATCCCCCTTTCCCTTTAGCCAAAGGTCAAGTTCCTACCTACCAGATCTAACCAGAATATGAAAGGGCAATGTAACAGCTCAAAAGTACTGAACCAAGGGTAACTCATGGAACTTTTGTCTATCAAAGAAGTAGAGGTTAACTTGAGCCTTCACTCAGCCCACTGTTTTTGCAGTGAGGAAAAAAATGAAAAGCTCCAACAATCCAGTGTTAATCCGAGGAAAGGGAAGCCTAGAGGGGTCAGCAGAGACAGAGAGAAACGTAAGAGCTTTTGGTACCCAGGAAAAACAGCTCTGGTTAGCTCAGCAGTCTCCACACCATCCCTTTCCAGCCCCAGACAACAACGGAGGTTCACTAGGCTGGCCTTGACTCAATACCGATAGGCACAGTCTATTTAAAGAGAGGAGGGAATTGTGAAGTGCATTTCCAAAGTAGTTAAGTTAATAATTCTTTTAAAGTTCTAGTGCTTAATGGAGTAAATCTCACCTAGGTGGGAAATTTGCTCTCTGGCAAGTGTTCAGTGTCTAATTGTGATGAATAAAAAAGAGACAGGAGAGGGCCGTGATATGGGGGGAAACTAGGCACTGATAAGACTCAGCATCTCTGATCTCCCATTTCCTGTTAAATGAGTAAAAAATAAAGAGAAATAGAAGGTAAAATACAAGATACAACAAAAACCAGATCAATAACAGGACAAGGATTTAAAAAATACGAATACTTAGAAATAAGCCTCAATTTTGGATATGAAACAGAGACTATCTGTGTTTTTCACACCAAGAAGAAGAAATCCTGAAGTAAAATCCCCACCAAGTAAGCACAGGCAATTTCGCAATGTTTGATGTTGTCACCATTAGGAGAGGCCTTCTGAAGGGAGTTAGAGTGGAAACAGAAATAACAAGCACACAGAACCCAAAAAGAGCTTCCTATGTGGAAGATGGTTTGAATATTTGTCTGAGAGCTTGCCATAGATAAAAGGTATATACTCTACAAATCCTTTGTTAAAGGTCACCTGAGCACTGACATGTTAAAATACATCTCATCTTACAAAGATGACTTCATAGGAGGCCGGATGGCGGCCCAGCAGCAAAACGCAATGCTCTGTGAGGCTGACCCACAGGGAAGCTCTGAGTTTGTGTCCAGAGACCACCCTGAGTATGCCTGCACGCGCATGTGCCCACCATCGCAGGCTGGCTGACGCTGACAGAGGACTGCAGCATCGGGACCCTATTGGGGGTACTGCTTGTCTTTCTCTCTAGCAAGAAATCAACTTTAAAAAGATCACTTTATAAAATAAATATATAGAGAGGATTTTAGGACTATAAAAAAAGTTTATAATATTTAACTCTATTTTCCAAAAACCTCCTTCAGTTTTCTTCTGCATCACCCTTCAGACCACCAGGGTCATATGTGGATGACTTCAGGCCCTTACATACTGTGGGAAAACTGGGGTGGCAGGGGCCCTGGTGAGGACAAGTCCCCTGGCAGCTGTGCTTTAGCCCTAGGAGATCAGTAAATAGCACTACTGTATGGAGAGACAGGGAGGGGCCGTAATGGAGCAATTGGCCAGAGTTACGGCAGAATGGCTCAGAGAAAAAACAAAATGTGGGTTAAAAAACTACACTGGAAGGGCATTTCACCATGAGTATTATACCATACCAAGATGAAGGCTTTCTATTTAAAGAACAGTCTTACCCAATATTTTACCTTTTCTTTATATCCAATATTTACTTTTAAGCAAATCTTGGCTCAAAGGGATATGCATTAGTTATCTGAAAATGCCAGTGCGATCACTATTGCTGAGCAGCCCACAGCACAGTGACTTACACACAGTGGACACTCAGTATGTGTCTGATGCCAAATGGGTAAATAAAGGAGGGCATGAATGAAGGTGAGGATGACTGGTGAAGCCCTGTATGTGTTTATCAGGTATTTATTAAGGAATCTACTTTGTGCCACTGCAGAGGCCTGCCTCCAGGAGCAAGCAAACAAATGTGATAAAGAAAGACTGAGAAGTATGATGAAGGAAGTAAACCAGATAAGAGTAATTCAAAAGAGAAAATGCTTTAGATAAGATGATCCTAAGATGCTCTCTAAGGTGGATGCCTTTGAGTTGAGACCTAAAACATGAAGGGCTATTCTGCCTTGGGAGGGAGAGGGAAGTATCAGCAGTCTAGCAGAAGGAACAGCAGGTGCAAAGGCTCTGAGGCCAGAAAAAGCTGTGTTTATTTTCAGAAACAGAAAGGAGACTAGCAAAATGTTGAATGGAGTAATGTACACAAAAATGCCATGCCCTAGAGAGAATTTTCAGATAATTTTACTAAGCTATCTAAAAGAACTCTGTAAACAAATGAGATGAAGTTTGAAACAATCACTTGAGTAACTTGGCCAATTCACACAGGAAGTACACTCATATTTTGAGTGTTTTGGGTTTTGCTTTTTTGTTTTGCTAGAGGGCACATGTATGCATGTGCATATGTGTGTGCGCACACGTGTGTGTGTGTGTGTGTGTGTGTGAGTGTGAGAAAGAGAGAGAGAGAGAGAAACTACCCTTAATGGCCTGGTTATGCTGCAATCATTTTTTCCTTTTTCTCTATCCTGTCAAGATCCCGAGCACATGCATATGTGCATAGCATGTTTTTCAAGCTGCTGGGGCCAGGATTCCAACCAGAGTAGTCCAGATGAGATCCAACTTCTTCTGCATAGTACGTAACCATTGTGCTATGAGTTAGACTGTGAATTTTATTTTTCTGACATAATTCAGCATGAAGTATAACAAATACACACTATTTACTTCAAAGGACAATAGGATGGATATATACATCCTACATTATATCATTTTTTAAGTCCCATTTGGTGTGTTCATGGGAAATAATTACTTTTAAGCTTTCCAGCCTTGTGTGACTAAAATTTTGTTTTCCTTATCGAAGTTTTTAAATTAAATTCAACATTTTAAGGATTGTCTTAGAACGGGACCAGCAGTTAGCGTAATGGCTAGGTCGCTGAACTCCCATGTAGTCGCTCACGGTTTGAGTCCCGGTCCCGGTGGTTTAAACTTACACCGGGCGTGTGTGCGTGCGTGCCCAAGATCCCAAGAGGAGAATGGAGGAGAAGGGATTGCAGCGTGGCCATCCCCCCTGGGGGGGTGATTTCTCACTTTCTGTCTCTCTGTCTCTGTCTGTCTGGCGAGCGCATGCGCCCTATAGCAAAAACGTCTAAAAAAAATTTAAAAAAAGAAAAGATTGTCTTAGAAGTACTTTGCACTTGGGACGCAAATAATTGTAATCCTCATAACAATTTCTCACAACCTGTCAAATCCAACTTTGACTGTGGGTGGATTCTTACAAGTTCACAGAGTAACCAAGGAGAATTATGTAGCAATTAAAGCAATTAAGACAAATCCATAACTTCTTTAGAGTCTTTGGTAGTATTTTAGTTGAATCATAAGATATTTCTTTTCTTCTCCCAGGTTTCACATGCTGAAGAATGCTGCTCCTAAATTGAACAGAAGACCCATATTCACTGCCTTGACTACAGTGGCTGATAACCCTAAGGGGATTTGCACCCTCATGGGAGGAGCTTAAAGTTATTCTCTTAAAAACCAAAGATAGATTAGTTCATCACCAAATGTATATTAAGTTTAGGAAGGACAAATGACAGAAATACAAAAATATACATTTTTTTTCTTTAGTTGCTAGAATGCACACGTGCTCACCAGAGACAGACAGGCAGATAGAGAGAGAAGGAGAGGTGGAAAGCAGCCCCTAAATGGGGTATGGTCATACCACAATTCCTTCTTCTTTATTTCTCTATCTCAACATCATTTGGGTCGCCACACATGCATTCAGCATGTTTTTCAAGCCTTTTGGGACCAGGACTTGGACTGTAGTTGACCATGTGGGATCTGACTCCCTTAACCACTTGGTCATCCCTTGTTCTTGGACTAGACAAATAAATATAATTATAATATTGATATTACCCAAACTAATTTACAAATACAATGTAATTTCTTTCAAATTACCAACAACATTCTTTACAGAAATAGAAAAATCTTAAAATTTATCTGGAATCATAAAAGACCCTATATCTCCAAGGTAATAATATGCAAAAAAAATAAAGTTGGCAACATCTCACTACCTGACCTCAAAATATATTACAAAGCTGTAATAATCAAACAGCATGGTACAAAAACAGATACATAAAGTAATGGAATAAAATAGAGAATCCAAAATTAAACCCCAAAACATACAGCCCACTAATTTTTGACAAAAGGCACATGATCCAGTGAAGAAAAGAAAGTCTTTCAACAAATAGAAGTGAGAAAATGGGATCTCTACCTGCAGAAAAGTGAAACTAGACCCTTATATCACTCGCTATTAGTGAAAATCAACTCAAAATGGATAAAACATTTAAATGTAAAGCTCCAAATAATAAAATTACATGTGGGGAAACACTTGAAGACACTGGAGGAGACAAAGATTCCTTAAATAAGAAAAGCACAGGCAACTCCAAAAATAGATAAGTAGAATTATATCAAGCTAAAAAGCTTCTGCACAGCAAAGGAAACAATAAATATAGTAAAGAAACAACCCACATAATGGGAAAAAGTATTTGCAAACTACATGTCAGATAAGGGATTGATAATCAGAATATATAGGGAACTTAAGCAGCTCACTTGCAAAAACCGAGTAATCCAATATTTAAATGGGCAATTGATCTGGACACCTCTCAAAGGAAGACAAATGAATGTCAAAAAGCATGTGAAAAACTGTTCAACATCTTTTATCATAAAGGAAATGCTAATCAAAATCACAGTGAGGTCATCACCTAACCCCAGGTAAGAATGGCAATAATTAAAAAAAACAAAGAACAATTAGCACTGGTGAGATTGGGAAAAAAAGAAAACCTTAGGGGCCAGCAGGCAGCAGGTGGCATGGTGGTTAAGGTGTTGAGTCCCACATGGCTGACTACTTGGTTTGAGAACTGGACTCAGTGGCTTGAAAAATCACACTGAATGAGTGTGTATGCATTCCCAAAATTCCAAGAGAAGAATGGAGGAAAAGGGATTAAGGCATAGCCATCCTCACTGTGGGGTACTTTTTCACTTTTCCTCTTTCTTTCTCTCTTTGTCTCTTCAATGAGCTCACATGCCCTATAGCAAATAGAGGCATTCAAAACCATTTTATGGGGGCTGGAAGGTGGTGTGGTGGTTAAGGACGCTGGACTCCCATATGGTTGACCGTGGTTCGAATCCGAGACCTGGCAGCTTACTTTCTCACTTTCTCTCTGTCTCTCTCTCTGTCCCTCTCTGGTCAAATTAAAATAAATAAAATTAAATAAGATAATTCTTTACAAAAAAAATACACTTCAAAATCATTCTATGTACTATATATCAAAATATCACATTGTATACCCTAAATATACACTGAACAATAAAAAATAAATATAAGAAAAACAACAGTCTACTTTTTTGGGTGTGTGTGTGTGTGTGTGTGTGTGTGTGTTGTTTATCTGTTTGTTTTTTTATTTCTCACCCACTTTTTCTCATACAGAAAACTTGTAGCCAACCACTTCAGTATGGGCACCTCTGGTTATTTTTGTCCCCTTTATATTGTGCCACTCCCTCTCAAGCAGGTGTTCTTCTAACTCACTTATTTTTATTCCTACTCCTAGGCTAGTAATAGAAGCTGCACTTGTTAAGCACTCAATATATACCAGGTATCATGCTAAGTTCTTCAAAAATCACATACCAACAGCAGCCTTGCAGGGTGGCAAGTAGGAGCACAAATCAGACTGGTGGAGGTGGTCAAAGAAGGCTTTCCAGAAGAGACAACTCTCAAATGGAAGTTTTAAGGGACACGTCAGACAAAGAAAGAGAAGGAACTGTATGTACAAAGTACACTGAGTTGTGAAATAGCAGGACAGGTTCAAGGCACCGTAAAACCTTTGATAACAGATCAGCCAGCTGTGGTTTGACACTCCCAGGAGAATGGGGATTTGAGAACATTAAAACAACCAGAGTCAGCTGAGGTTACTTGGGCGTCTCTGGAAAGTACAATAGTATCAACTTATCTGAAGCCATGATCAAGTTTAACCATAACCTGTGAATTAACAGCTCTCATAACCTTCTCGAAGCTTTCTCTAAATACATCCCATACATCCCACCATATTCTTTTTTTTTTTTTTTTTTTTTTTTTTTTTTTGTAGAGGTTTTTGCTATAGGGTGCGTGCACTCGCCAGAAAGACAGAGAGAGACAGAGAGACAGAAAACATCCCCAGGGGAGATGGCCATGCCACAATCCCTTCTCCTCTCGGGATCTTGGGCACACATGCACATGCGCCCAGTGTGAGTTTAAGCCACTGGATCTAGGATTTGAACTGTGGTCGACTACATGGGAGTCCAGTGACATAGCCATTATGCCAACTCCTAGTCCCCCCATTGTATTCTTATGACTACTGTTCCAATTTACCCTCCGGTCTCTGCTCTCATTCTGATTCCCAGACCTCATCCTCATCAGGAAGCCAAGCCAACCTTCTATATTCTAAGTATAATGGAGGGCAGGAGTTTAAAGCAGGGTTCTTAGACTGACATGTGGACATACCACATGGAGATCTTCAAACGGAGGTCTGGATCAACAGGATTAAAGATGGGGCCAAGAGTCTGCATTTCTAACATAGTTTTAGGCCATTCGAAGACCCCTACTTTGAGTATCTAGACTCTAGTGGAGCAGATTCTGCAAGCTACACATTCCTGCATTCACATTCCTCCTCCCTATGCACCATCTGAATGCTAGCCATCAGCCCTAGTTCTCTCATCTGTGAAATGTGACGTGGTTGCTGTGAAAATCAGATGAAAACATGAAGGACTCCTCAGACATCTACCTGGTCAGCCGTTAAGCAATGGTGGCTTTCATTGGTGGTAATGAACAACTGTGGAGATGTCCAGCCAGAGCCACTTCTGTGTCTTTCCTTTCACTTCCTTCCACCTATTTTTAATTCCACTCTTCTGGCCTGCTCCTGGCCTATGGTCTGTCGAACACTCCCTCTTCTACTAATATTTCCAATATCCCTCTTCTTTGCCTTCAAAAATCATTTACATCTTAAACAATTAATTGTCCCTATGGCCTTCGGTCACTTCCGTCTTCATTTTATAGTTGAACTTGAAATTTGAAAGACTCATCTACAGATCTCGGGCTGTGTCCCCTACAACCCATCCTCAACTCCTTAATCCTTTGTTATCTAGATTCTCCTTCCACCAGTCTATGGAAATCCTGCTTTCAACTCTCCACCATTCATCCCATGGGGATTACGGAAAATCCTATAGACTCAGGAATTGCCATTCTCCTTCACTTCTCGGTATTGGTGGCCCATCATTGGAGTGACCTGGAAAGAGGCATGATGAAGGCAGGGCTTAGCTGTTTAAATGCAGTTACAGTACATCATCTTGCAGTGTGGACTCCCTTCTATTGGGAGTTTAGTCAGTGTTCTCCACAAAGTGTCACATCATGGATTCCATGAATACATTAATCACCCAGGGTTGGCTTGTTCTTTTGCAAATGGTGTGGTGTAAGCCTACACTCTACAGTGGATAGGGCAATGTTTTCAGAAAATCTTTGGCTTCCTGCATCACTCTTTAGTCCTAAGCCTGACCAAGAGTTGGAGCGATTTCCAGAGAAAGCCTAGGCCAGGATCCCACCAGCTTTGCTACAGGCCTCAGAGAAAAGCAGTGTCTCTGGTTTGGCTCTTTCTTGCCAAAGGAGTGCTCCATGCTTGGAATATGGGACCAAAATCTCATTAACAAGAGGCATGAAAAATCACTATCCTCTGTGCACATGTGTTTCTAGGGACCTCATTCAGCAGGGTGGCCAATTAAGAGCAAGATACAGAAGCTTCAAGGTCTCTCACCCAAATACCACCCTCATGTCACCCCATCTCTTAAGAGGCAGTAGCTCCAGTGTGGAGAGCACTAAAATACAAAAAGAAATTGGAGTTATTTAGTGCTCAGCGACACTCACTATCCTTTCGTCAAACCACCTCTCCCCTCCCTAATGGCCAGTCATGCTTCCACCAGCTTTTTTGTTTTTTTAAAAATCCAGTAAGTAAGAACAATCACTAAACTAATTTGATATGTAAATATACACTGTTCCATAAGGAAATCTCTTGAAGAAATATGTTCATTGGTTTGTGCTTTAGAAAACATTCTAATCTTGAAGTAAACACTTTCCTGGTCAACCTACAGACAACTCATTGGCTCACTAAAGATACCACCCTTACCTGAACCCTGTCCTCTGACTGTTCTTGTAAGCAATCTCTTTGTAATCATTTCACATAATATAGGAAACCTTATCAAAGCTTAATTAGTTCCTAATCATCGTCTGGGAATTGGATCAACATGAGGACAGCCAAGGCTGGTAAGTAACAAGCACAGATTAGGATAAAGAACAGGCAACAGTATAAGTTGATGCGTGATGTGACAGGGGCAGTAGCTTCAAGGTGGGGTGGTGCCTTCGGAACTTCAGCCTCCAGAAGAAAAAAATCTGTCTTCACCACTCCCCGAGGGTGGAATACTCACGACAGTCCTGTCCAGCTTGTGGGAGGGAGTGGAGGTGGGATGGAGAAGACAATGGAGGAGCCACATACTCAAAACCAAGACAGCCCCCTCACCTAAACCACTGTGCAATGTTTTCCTGCTATGTTTAATAGTTTAATAGTGGTGTTGAAACTCCAGGAAGTGGGGAGCAGAGAATGAATTATTCAATTGGTCAAGAAGTAAATCTAGAAGCAGGAAAGTACATCAGGAGGCCATAGGACATAGAAGAAATCAAATTCCACTGTCAACTCTCAAAAAATCATGATGAGTACATAAATTTCATGGTGAGTATATAAATTTCAGTGTCTGCAACAAAAATCGTAGAGATGACTTTGATTAGGTTTTTAAAAGCTCAATTCAACACTATGTAATATTCACAATTTTGTCAAGTGAAATTGTCCAGAGGGAAAAACAGTAAGTCCTATGTTCCATTCTGCAGGACTGAAGACAGGTACCACACACAGGAAGAATTTTGAGGGAAGCCCTTTGTCCATCATTGTAGATCAGGTACCTTTTTATTTTCTCCCCATTCACCTGTTCTCAGACATATTAAAATAAAGGGAAAAAAAAAAGAATTATGAAGGCAAAAAAGAGATACCATTGACTCACTGTCCAAGGTAGTTATGTCGTATAAAGTCACCTTGAACATTGAATTAAAAACTATTTCTACCACTTCCTGGCACTTGGCTCCACTCCTCACACAGCTCACCCCACTGGCCCCTCTTTGGCTACAATGAGTGGGCTCCATTCTCCAGAGTTCTAGAGAAATCAGATATCCTGGCTAGCTCAGAGTAGTAACACCTGGTCCATGCTTGGTATAATTAACAAGTGCTCACTTAACTGAAAGCTCCGAAGATATGGTGGTAGAGAGGATACATGTAGAGATTGTAAGGGAAGGGGGTGGATGGTAGAAGGTGGGTGTGAGGGGCAAAGGGAAGAAACATTTAACAGACAAAAGAATACAAGATTCTCTGTTGAAATTATGTGTATGGTAATATCCTCAATTTGGCCATCATTGTACTACAGGCATACTGTGAAAAGCCATATTGTGCCTTATAAAGATGTGTAGCAATGGAATGTAAATTTTAAAATAATGTGCTAATAAAAAAAAAAGAACAAAAATCACCCTCGCCATAATAAAAAAGACAGATAATAACAAGTGTTGACAGAAATATGGCGATATTGGAAACCTCATACACTGTTCTGGGAATGTAAAATAGTATTGGCTTTGCAAAACAGTCTGGGGTTCCTTAGACAGTTAAACATGGTTACAATATAACTTATAAGCATATACCCAAGAGAAATTAAAACATTTATCCACATAAACTGTTATTACTGTAACAGTCAAAATATGAAAACATTGGGACCAGCAGATGGCATAAAGATTAATGTCACTAGACTCCCATGAAGTCAGCTGCAATTCTAGTCCCAGACCCAGTGACTGGGCATGTGTGCATGCATGCCCAAAATCCTGAGAGGAGAATGGAGAAGGGATTGTGGCATGGCCGATCCCCTGAGGGGTGATTTCTCTCTTTCTGTCTCTCTCTCTGTCTCTCTGGCAAGCACATGCACCCTACAGCAAAAAATCTCTCAAAAAAAAATATGTATGTATGGAAACATCTCAAATGTCCATCAGCTGATGAATGGATAAATAAAATGTGGTATATCCATGCAATGGAATTAATTCAGCAATAAGAAGGAATGAAGTGCTGATACATACCGCACCAGAGATGAACCCCGAAAACATTAAGCTAAGTTAAAGAAGTTATGGCCCAGCCTCTGTGGCACAACAGTAATGCAGATGCCCTGCAAGGCTGAAAGCCACAGGTCTACCATGGGTTTGGATCCATGTATTAGCTTGAAAACATGCTGAGTGCATATGGAGGCACCCAAGAAGCTGAGGATAGAGGGCTGGGAAAGAGGTTTACGGAGTGACATGACCCTGTCAACAGTGCTTGTCACACTCTCTTCTTTCTCATTTTGTACAAATGTGCTTTCTATCATAAAAATGAAACAAAATAAAGAAGTAAGACACAAATTGCCACATAGTGTATGAGTCCATTTACATGAGCACATTATAGAGACAAGAAGCAGATTTGTGTTTTCTGGGGCTGGAGACTAATGGTGAGAGAAAATGGGCAGTGACTGCTAATGCATACAGGGCTGCTTTTCAGGATGATAAAAATATTCTAAAATTGATCATGGTGCCGGTTGCACAACTAAAAACCACCAAGTTGCACGCTTTAAAGGGCTGAACTGTACAATGCATGAATTATATCTCAATGAAGCTGCTGGTAAAATAACGAGTAAATTAACTACATAATAGTAATAATCGCCTCCATCATGAAATTAGTTATATGGTCACTCTATACACTTAAAACCTGGTACTGAGACACCAAATGGAAAAAGGGATCTGGAAATCTTTAGCAATGACCTGACCTCTTCGACTTCAGTAAACCAAATCATGCAAGCTAACGACCATGTTTTCTAATCATTTTGTTTCGATAGGAAGGGGAGGGAATCAGGATGACGGGTTCCTGAAATACTGTCTTTCTGCAAAGAAAAATCAAATTCATCCTCTGTGAAAGATAGCTTCCCAGGATCTATAATAGCACATCATAAAAGTGGAATATAACACGAAGTTCCTAGTATGAAAGAGCAAAAATCTGTATTAACTTAAATGTGTTCTAACAAGCAAAGGTTTGTACTTACCTGATGATGTTCAAGAAAGTAACTGATATGAGAATATATATAACCTACTGCAAGATCAGCATTTGAATGAAATTTCACACTTATTTTAATTCACTAAAGACAAAACATTTCCTATTTTCTGTCCGAAAAAAAAAAAAAAAAAAAAGAGTATTCAGCCCTAAACTGTCCACCTTCAGTCCCTTATTCTAGTTGTCACTGATCAATCAAATATTCTTCCCGGTGGCCTCTGCACCAATCATTTGGTTTTCTGCATCTTGCTTCTATTTTGGTGAAAGCTTACAATGCTGTCTACAAAGCACATGTCTTAGACCCAACTTGGTTGATTTCTTTTTTTTTTTTTTTTCTTTCTTTTTTCTTTTTTTGGAGAGGTTTTTGCTATAGGGCGCGTGCGCTTGCCAGACAGACAGAGAGAGACAGAGAGATAGAAAGCAGGAAATCACCCCCCCCCCCCAGGGGGGATGGCCACGCCGCAATCCCTTCTCCTCCATTCTCCTCTCGGGATCTTGGGCACGCACGCACACGCACCCGGCGTGAGTTTAAGTCGCCGGGTCCGGGACTCGAACCGCGGTCGACTACGTGGGAGTCCAGCGACATAGCCATTACGCTAACTGCTGGTCCCCAACTTGGTTGATTTCTATGAAGTAACAACCATGCCCACTTCAATCAATCTTCAGGAACGCCTTTAAAAAATTAAATGAGAATATGATAGAAAACCAAAGTCTGCAGTTAAAGATATTATATCACAGGTTAAGGAAAAGGAAAAACTTAGCCTTATAAAATCAGCGGACAGTGCCAAAGTGGACAGAGCAGACTCCCACTCCTAACCCAAGTGCGTCCTTAGGTCATGTATTTTTGCAAAACACATCTTGGGACAGAAATCAAGTGTCTCCTTTGAGTCCAAAAGGTCTCCTTTGGAAAACCTGCCGTGACAGGTGCCAGACACCAGCATGTCACAAGTGTAGTAAGACAGGAATAGAAAATCAGAGAGCACCAATTCCATATCTGCAATAGGACAGATAACTGAGGTGTCAAATTCATATCATTGAAGAAATTTCTCTTGTGCACAAATATTGGACCCAGATATGCAATATGCACATCTGATAATAAGGTAGAAGCTTAACGTATGGCAACGATCTGGGTTGATGCAATCTGCCCTGTTATATAAATTCTACTCTTGTTAATCAGGTACTTTCAAAATGAACACCTGGGAAGGACCAGCAGTTAGCATAATGGCTATGTCGCTGGACTCCCATGTAGTCAACTGTGGTTCGAGTCCTGGACCTGGTGGCTTAAACTCACACAGGGCACGTGTGCGTGCGTGCCCAAGATCCCAAGAGAAGAATGGAGGAGAAGGGATTGCGGTGTGGCCATCCCCCCAGGGGCTGATTTCTCGCTTTGTCTCTCTGTCTCTCTCTTTCTGGTGAGCACACGCGCCTTATAGCAAAAACGTCTCTTAAAAAAAAAAAAATGAACACCTAGGTTGGCTCTGGGACATAGTAATAATGCCCTGTTCGGAAGAAACCGGATCCTACATGGGACCATAGTTTAAGTCCTCGGCTCAGTCAGCCTAAGGGGAAAGACAGACACGTGAGTGAGAATCCAAGATCTGACACGCTGAAGGAAGGGGACCATGGTGACCTGACCCTGTAGAGGATTCTTCTCTCTCTCTCTTTTTCCTTCTCTCTTGTGCATGAACACACACACTTATATCATGAATATAAGAAAAAAATTTTTTAAATGTACACCGGCATCGTGCTTCTGAACAGTATTCAACATTTTAGTAAGGGGACACAGTGGAAGGACACCTGCTTTCCTCTCTTGGTTCTGTTTTTTTTTTTCTTTTTGAGAGTTATTTTTTGTTTTGTTTTTGTTTTTGTTTTTTTTTGCTATAGGGCGTGTGCGCTCGCCAGACAGACAGAGAGAGACAGAGAGACAGAAAGCGAGAAATCACTCCCCAGGGGGGATGGCCACGCCGCAATCCCTTCTCCTCCATTCTCCTCTCAGGATCCTGGGCACGCACGCACACGCGCCTGGCGTGAGTTCAAGCCACTGGGTCCGGGACTCAAACTGCAGTCGACTACATGAGAGTCCAGCAACATAGCCATTACGCTAACTGCTGGTCCCTCTTGGTTCTGTTTTTGAAACATAATACTGATTATGCTTAATAGCCACACAGGGAGATTGCAGACAAGCTAACCAATGACCAAACATGCTAAGAACATGTTTAAAAGCTGTGGAAGTTTCTCTTCCTCCTTCTCTGTAAACTTCTCATTCTGTCTGTTTGGTTTCTCTCCATTTTCTGCCTTTTTTCCCTGTTTTCTTATCAGATGTTTCCACCAGCCCTGTGCTAGTTCTTCCATGCAGGATGGCCACAATACAGACATGAAGTGTATCTGTTATTGTTTAAACTTTGTAAAGTGAATAAAGACCTGCACTTCCTATTACCTAATATGTTTAAGGCTCAGTATTCTCATTTTTTAAAAATGTTTTCATGGGGTCAGCAAGTGGACCAGAGATTAAGGCACTAGAGCCCACATGGCAAGAATGGAGAAGAAAGGATTTTAGTATGGCCATCCTGCCCTGGGGGTTGATTACCCACTTTCATTTCTCTTTCTCTCTCTTTTTCTCTCTCTCTCTCTTTCTCTGGCAAACAAACACACCCTATAGCAAAAAGAAAAAAAAAATGTCTTTCATGTATGAGAAATGTAGCCCAATTTATTTCACCCAGAGCAAAGCCACAGACAGAAAAATAAATAAAATAAAAAATGAACAGAAAACAAGAGGCTGTCAGCAACCTGCCCCCAAATGTGACACAGGAATAGAACAGTCTCCCCGTGAGCACAGGTGGCTTTCTGAGTCCACCCGTGGAAAATCTCCTCTGCTGCTACAGGTACCCCAGGCGCAGACGTCGCAAAGCTAAGCAGGGTCTAGCTAAATTTCTGGATTCAGAGGGACACCGGGACAGCCTTTCTCCCACGTGGAACTCTTAGAAGGGACATTACTGGAATCCTGCCAGGCATTCGCTAGTCCCTGACAGGTTCAGGTATGGGAAGCAAGCCCCGTGGCCATCGGACTGGGTATTCGGCAATGGGCGGATGGATGGTTGCTCTGTGATGTGGGGAGAAGGATGACAGTCTGTCGGTTACACTGTTGTGTTAAGATGCTAGTGATTAATAGAAATGAAATGGCGTAATTAAAAACATACAAGTGTTAAGTGTGGCTCCAGAGCCGTGTCAATCTTAACTGTCATCAGTGTTTAATTTCATTGAGGTTTACATACACACCTGGGTCTACACTAACGAGAACTATTCAACAACCCTTTCAGTTCCACCTCTCAGAAGGCCTGGGGCTTCCCACAGCTCCGAAGGGATTTGAGCTGCTCTTTCTTGGTGTCCTCTCCCCCTCCCCAGAGGTGACATTTTTCACAATTACATCTCTGAGTATGACAGGGTAAGTTTCTTTAATCAGCAGGCTGGTTTTATTACTTCCATGCGAGAATTCTCTTTTGTTGAGAGAGAGAGGTTTTTGGTATAGTGTGTGTGCACTCTCCAGAGACAGAAACAGAGAGACAGAAAGGAAGAAATCACCCCCTAGAGGGGATGGCTACTACAATCCCTTTCCTCTTGGGATTTTGGGGATGCAAGCACACATGCCTGGTGTGAGATTTAAGCCACCAGCCCCACCAGGTCTGAGACTTGAACTGCAGTTGACTACGTGGAAGTCCAGCAATGTAGCCACTGTGCTATCTGGTGGTCCCATCCACAGGAGAATTCTAAGGGGATGTCCTCATGTCCTCTGACTTTTTTTTTCCCCAAAGCCACTGGACTTTTTCTAGACTTTTCAAAATAGGAGAACAGTTTTTATTTCTAGGCATTTAAATATACCTAGCTGTTAAAGAGAATTGATGCAATGATCTCCCCACAGTTCTGCAGAAGTGAAAAACAGTCCCAATCAGCAGTTGCTAATTTGTTTTTCCATCTTCAGCCATTATTAGAACAGTCATGATTTTATTTTTTTAATCACTTTTCCAATAAAGAAACAGGGTACTTGGGAAAATGGCCCAACAACTGAAAAAAAAAAGGAGCTTCAGTGAAAATACCTGAGGATATACATACTTTTTTATTAAGAAATTAATTAATATCCAAATTCTATGAAACTGATGTCTATGGATACTTACTGTTTCCTAATTTATCAATTCATTTAATTTTATGTAAAATTTTTCCAGAAGCATTTAAATACATGCCACTTTTTAAAATGCTGCTTACAAGAAGAGGCCTCTTCCTTTCAAAGCAGATGGTAAACTGATGAGTTGATTTCTGAGAAGTATTTCTCATTAAGCAAGGTCTTAAATTTCTACCGCCATATTGGACCTTTTCAAAAGAATCCTGAACAACCAACTTAGTTGGTCCTTTAAATTTCATTAATACCATTAAGTGTGAATGACAACTTTATTTCCGTATTCAAAATTTTTTCCCACACAAAACAGGATATTAAGTGGCTGAAAACTGAAATGGGGATAGCACATCATGGAGACTCATCTCCTAAGGACCTACTAGGAAGCAGGGGATATATTGGAGCTGCCCTTGAAGGGACAGGGCAAGAGGACAGTGGAAGAAGCCTACGATTCCAACATTTGGTGGGGCAAAGAGGTGTTACCTGTCCTACGCCCCAGGTAGACAATGCAGGAGGCAGAAGAACTGTCTCGAAGGGACACTAGAGAGGCCGGCTGCCTGCCTCTAGGATGAAGTGATGCTAGCAGAACGAGGCTGGGGCTCTAGCCCAAAGCAGGAGCCAAGAGAGCAGGGTATGATAAGAGGTCAGCTTTGCCCATCAAGGAATGGAACTGTGTGTGTGTGTGTGTGTGTGTGTGTGTGTGACTGTACATGTGTGCAAGCTTTAGGGGCAGGGGACAGGCAAAGAATCACCAAAGCACTCCATGAGAGAAGATATTCTCTAACCAAAAGAGAGTTAAAAGACCCAAAACACTCATCCCCTCTTTTTGCTTCTCACTCCTCCTGCCCTGACCCTGAGGAACCAGAAGACTATGCAGGAGTGGATGGGGCAGGGAAGGCTGAGACAAAGGCCACACCCCTTCCCTGTCACAGGTTTCCAAGATAAGCTGTCGTGAGCTGAGGTATATGTAGAATGTCAAACCAGATGATGAGAGATCAGTGTTTCAATTTAGATCAGACTGAACTTTTCAATAATTGAAAGCATGACTCAAACGCTATGGTAGATCTATAATCCAGAGATGCAGAAAAAAGATCTGACAGAACATGCTTGAAAACCAATGGGAGAAAAACAACCTGTTTCCTGATGGTATTCTATGGAGTCCTGCCTGTTCTTTAAAGTGTGGGACTCATTATCATCTATTGTTTTCAGATTTAGGCTGTGGAGGAATTCTTAGAACCACCTAATAATTAAATATTAAATCAAAGTTATAGTATGAGGCAGGCATTCTTATTCCCAATCCTGCTTAGTGCTTCTGCAAACTTCTTACAATGGTCCACAGTGTCTTGTGCAATCTAGTCCCTGCCTGTCTCCTTGGTCTACCATGGACCTTGCTCCACCAATCCTCTCCGCTCCAAATACATTAGGTTCTTCTAACACTCAGGTTCTTTCTGGCATCAGCACATCTACACATACTTTTTCTTTTGTCTGGAACATTCTTCCCTAAATTATTATTAAGAAAAGGGTGCTGACATCTCTGACTATAAATGTACATGTAACTATTTCTCCTTTCAGATCAGGTTTTAGTTAAAATTTTTTTGAAGTTTTATTATTCAATGTACAGTCTTAGTATTGCTATATCCTCTTGATTCATCAACCTCTTTTTTATTATGAAATGATCATGTTATCACTGGTCACATTCTTAGATTTAAAATCTATTTTGTTTAGTATTAATATAGACACTTCAGTTCCCTTTTTTAAAAAATAATTATATTTTATTTTATTTTATTATTTATTTATTTATTTTAAAAATTTGACTAAAGAGGGATAGAGTGAGAAAGAGAGAGGGAAAGTGAGAAAGGAAGCCACCAGGTCTGAGACTTGAACCGCGGTCAGCTATGTGGGAGTCCAGTGCCCTTAGCCACCACACCACCTGCTGGCCCCATAGTTTGCTTTTGATTTAGGTTAATATGATAAATCTTTTTCTATATATTTATTTTTAACCTACATATGTCTTTATAGTCAAGGTGGGTGTCTTATAGAGATCATGCAATTGGATCTTACCTTTTCTTTTATTCTATCTGATAATCACTGCCCTTTTTTTCTTTTTTAAAATTTCTTGTTCTTTTACACAATCACATTATTTAGCTTACAAAGTGAATATTCCAACATATGTATATTTCTCCCTAGTCCAGTTGATAATATATAAAATTATCTTAAACAGATAATACCACATTTCTTTGTCCCACTAATGCTTTGCCTCTTTATTTTTCTTCTATGTTTAGACCATGTATGTTAATATAATTATTGAAATGCTTGAGTTTAAAGCTGTCACCTTCCCCCTTGTTTTCAACTTATCTCTTCAGTTGTTGGCTCTCCTCTTTCCTCTTTCTTCTGCTTTCTTTTCCCTTTATAAAGTATTTTTCAAATTTCTTTTTTTTTTTTTTTTTGGGAGAGGTTTTTGCTATAGGGCGCGTGCGCTCGCCAGAGAGAGACAGAGAGACAGAAAGCGAGAAATCACCCCCCAGAGGGGATGGCCACACCGCAATCCCTTGTCCTCCATTTTCCTCTCGGGATCTTGGGCACGTACGCACACGTGCCCGGCGTGAGTTTAAGCCACCGGGTCAGGGACTCGAACCGCAGTCGACTACGTGGGAGTCCAGAGACATAGCCATTACGCTAACTGCTGGTCCCAGTATTTTTCAAATTTCTAATGCATGTTACCTCTTAAGTCAGTTTATTTGAAATTACTAAACTTTTTTTGATGGTTGGCTTAACATACCACATTTTACCATGTTCATTATCATTTAATTTACTGCAATTACCCTGGCACCTGGAAATTTGCCTGGACTCTAGTAGAGGTCCAATACATTATTATTGAATAAACTGAATAATATAGCTAAGTAAAATACCAATTAAACAAAATGCTCAAGAAAAGGAGAATTCTGGATAACTGAAGTAGTAAATGAGGATTATTTATAAAACTATACATTTTAATAATTTGCTTTTTTCTTCTAAAATGTAACAGTTGGCTTTTTATGCCTTTCAAGTTTGGTGTACTGGAAGTAACTGTATGGTACCTCATTATCATCATTCTGACACCAGTGATATTGATGTTTAAACACAAAATGGAAGCAAAGATCTAGAATGCGATGAATACTGCTACAGAACTCAGAACACCCATATAATTTATTTATCTATTAGAAGAAAATCTTAATGGGGCATGGTTTCTCTGTTATCTGACCTTGTCTTTTTTTTTTTTTTGGAGAGGTTTTTTCACTATAGGGCGCGTGCGCTCGCCAGAAAGACAAAGAGAGACAGAGAGATAGAATGCGAGAAATCACCCCCCAGGGAGGATGGTCATGCTGCAATCCCTTCACCTCCATTCTCCTCTCGGGATCCTGGGCACACACAAGCACATTCGTCCGGTGTGAATTTAAGCCACCAGGTCCGGGACTCAAACTGCGGTCGACTACGTGGGAGCTCAGCGACATAGCCGTTACGCTAACTGCTGGTCCCCTGACTTTGTCTTTTATGCAAAGATGAGAAAACTTTTTCTAGTTGTTGAAGACTATTAAGTTTGATTCTAATTAAAGGAGAATACTTACTGTATGATAAAATAGAGTAAGAGGGAAAATCTATTTTTGTGTCAAACACAGAAACCACTATAGAATTTTTAAATGAAGCAGAGTCAAATGAGATGACAATAAGAATAATGATGTGATAGTGAATGTCGAATGCTAATGAAATTGCCCACACACTTAAGTGGAGTCAGGGCATAAGGAGACTAAACAATGCATTAGAGCAGCTCCCACAAGGGTTACACTTTTTTTGTGGTACATAAAATATGACCTTATCATTGCTCTCATGTGTTATTTCCAGTTTATGATCCTCTAGGGCAAAAACAATTCTGAAGACATGAAAATAATTTTATTACTGTAACTAATAATTAAGTGGTGATGAATGGGAAATAATTGTAAATAATCATTTCTGCAAAGATAAAGGACACC
Source organism: Tupaia tana (assembly GCA_026018925.1). Lineage (NCBI taxonomy): Eukaryota > Metazoa > Chordata > Mammalia > Scandentia > Tupaiidae > Tupaia > Tupaia tana. The sequence continues at coordinate 64,165,533 of JAKSZU010000006.1, read as the reverse complement.
AATGAATTTACATTATACTTTGCTTGAACTACAGCTTTTAAATAGTGATTAACAACAAATAGAAATCACCTTATAAATCTGAAAATACTTTCTCCCAAAAGTATAAACGGTGAAAGTTCAAAATTAGCCTAACTAGCATTTCCTCTGTAAAACACAGCAATGCTGAACATCCATTAGATATTTTCATGGAATTTCTAAAAGATGAACAAGATAGCAAAAGGTCCTTGAGGACCAGCCATTGGCATGAAGGCTAAGGCACTGAATCCCACATGACCACCTTCACAGTCTGAGTCCTAGACCCAGCGGCTTGAGAATGACACCGGGTATGTGTGTGTGCATGCTGAGTAGAGTGGGGAAGAATGGATTGCAGCATGGCCATCCTCCCCCTCCCTGGGGGGGAGGGTTAGTTCTCACTTTCCCTCTCTCTCTTTTTCTCTCTTCTCTCTCTCTGGTGAGCACTATATGCTCTATAGCAAAAACTAAAACAAAACAAAACAAAAGATCCTCGACCATGGTTTCTTTGGAGCTTATTTTTCCAATATGACTGGGCTATATTAGTTTTACTATATGCAGTACCCTTATACTACAGTATTTACTTTACAATCAATAATTGAACCTGTGTATGCATATGAGGGGGTATACATGTGCATATGCACACAAACACACACATACATACATAAGGAAAATAAATGAGAATAGATCTTCAATTTTCTTAGAGAACTTTTTTTTAAAATAATTATTTAATGTTATATATTTATTGTTATTCTTCAGTTTGACTGTGGAACAGAGGGAATAAGAAAGCAGATCACAAGGTCCAGGACTTAAACCACAGTCAGTCACGTGAGAATCCAGGTCTTTAACCACCACACCACCTGCTGGACCCAAGACCTTTAATTATTGACTGAAGGTAGGTACAGAATCCCTACAAAAACCACTAAACTCCTAATCAAATACATGTCAGGTCCCAAGCTGATCGATACTGTAACCATCCATATCACCTGTTATTTCCCAGCATAGTCAGATCAGAAAAAGGGAACAGTAAATATTCAAATTAGAAATCAACAAGGTTTCCTAACTCCCTACCTCTGAACTCGCTAAGTGACGCTAAAATCTGGAAGGCAAAAACACACCTTCTGTTGAGGCCTGGAAAGCATAGCACATCTGAGGCCTGGAGTCCTTAATAGGACTGGTTTCCTAAGGTTCTATCATTTAGGTCTGGTTTTGTAGTCTACGCTACATGGCACCTAGGGCCAGTACTTGGCTTTCCAAGAAAGCAGAAATACATCTCCATGTATGGACTCGTGTGTGTGCGTGTGTGCACACACCCACACACTCATCCTGGGAGAGTGCTGCATCTCCCAGCTTACCGTGCAAGGCCCTAGAGGCTGAAACCTCACGTGCTGAACCTGAAGCACTGAAAGTATATAGACCAGAAAATGGCTGCTCCACCCACCCATTGCACTGTCAAGGCTGGAAAATAAAGAGCTTCACTCCTCACTGGGAAATGTACAATTCTTTCTCTCCTTCTTTGACCAGCAACTATCCTCAGCAAAGACTGCCAAGTCTTCCAATCCATCCGAGTCTGATGCTGTCTACAATCCCCCACAGTCACCTGAAATCCATGAAAAGAGACTTGGTCCCTCAGAGGAAAAGATCAAACAAATCAGATGGGTCTCACTGTTAGAAGAGACAAACAAAAGCATTAAAGGACGAAAGAAGGCAGACTCTCAAAATGATGAAATTAGAACATTAAAAAGATTTTCTGAAACAAAATTTTAGAAATTTTTAAAAATTCAATAAGCCAATTGAAAGAGCATACTTATTCCTAAAAACAAAATAAGTAGAATGGAAAAGGAGTTGGCAAATTTTTTCTGGAAAGGTCCTATCAATAAATATTTTTTTACTTGAGAGCCAAATGTTCTTAATTGAAACTGCTCAACTTTGCTATTGTAGCATGAAAGCATACAGAGACAATGCATACACAAATAAAATTGGCTGTGTCCCAATAAATTTTATTTATAGAAATAGGCAGCAGGATGGTCCTAGCAAGGGCTCTGAAGTTTGTATTAACAGATTATTGGTCTAGAAGATCAAATGTAAAAATCTATCATAACATAGGATTAAAAAACTAAAAAGAAATAAATCCCAGAGATTTAAAATGCAAAATCATGAAAAAGAAACAGATGGAAAACACATAACTGAAAGAATTAAAAAAGAAAACTTTCCTTAGAAAGACTTAAATCTTCAGGCTTACCCAAGTTTAGTCTGCTAAGATATCTGAACTTCCAGAATAAAGAGAAACTTCTACAAACTTGCATTAAGAAAGAAAATGATGGGAACCAGCAGTTAGTGTAATGGCTATGTCGCTGGATTCCCACATAGTCGACTGTGGTTCGTATCCCAAACCCGGTGGCTTAAAACTCACGCTGGGCGTGTGTGCGTGCATGCCCAAGATCCCAAGAGGAGAATGAAGGAGAAGGGATTGTGGCGTGACCATCCCCCCGGGGGAGGATTTCTCGCTTTCTGTCTCTGTGTCTCTCTCGGTCTGTCTGGCGAGCGCACGTGCCCTATTCCTATAGTGAAAACCTCTCCAAAAAAAAAAAAAGAAAGAAAGAAAATGATGCTTAGAAAAAAAAAGAAAATTAATATTAGATCTTTCATCATCAACACTGAAAGCCACATAGTGAAGGAGCTGTTTTTAATAAGATGACTAGATACCAAACAAGCAAATAAAAGCTGAAAGTTTTCCTCCATACTGGCAGTAATCTGCAAGAAATAGAAAACCAATTTCATACATAATAGCAGCAACAGCTATAAAATCCAGAAAAAAATCAATATTAAGAAAATTATAATTAACATAAAATTCCACTCTAAATCTCAGTAGCGTTTTTAAAAGAAATGGAAGCAACAATTTTAAAGTTCGTATGAAAGAGCACATTAAAACTACCAAGAAAATTTTGCAAAATAAAGAACAGTGAGGGGAGATTTACTGCAGCAGATAAAATCTTACTATAGGGACAGCTCCATAGCCTAGTGGTCAAGGGAGCTGAATCCCACAGAGCTAGCTGTAGCTTGAATCCCAGCCCCAGTGGCTGGAAAACTATGCTGGGCACATGTGCATGCACACCCAAAATTGAACAGAAAAGAGATGGAAGAAAAGGGATTGCAGTGTGACCATGCTCTCTGGAAAAGGAGTGGTGTGAGGAGAAGGGGGTGCTTTCTCACCTTACCCACACCTTGTTTCTATGTTTTTCTCTAGTGAGGGCATGTGCCCTCTGATAATTAAAACAATTATTTTTTTTATCATACCATAAAGCCCTTGCACTTAAATCAATATATCATAGACACAAGAGTATACAAATGTATCAACACACAGGATTGAAAATCCAGAGATCTAAATACACCTAAAAACATAATATATGATAAATTATAGAAATGAAAGACTTGTTTCATACATGATACTGGCTATAATAATTATCTGTCTGAAAGAAAAGTTACATAAGATACAAAAATAGAGTTTATGTGTTGAAGCCACCAGATGGCATGGAGGTTAAAGTGGCTAGATCTCTCACATGTCCAACTGCACAGTTCAAGTCCCCAACTCAGGTGACTGAAAATATGCTGGGCACATGTGCATGTGTGCCCAAAATCCTGAGAGAAGAATGGAGGAGAAGGGATGGTGGGGCAGCCATCCCCTCTTGGGGGGTACTTTCTCACTCTCTTTCCCTCTTTTTCTCCCTCTCTCTTTGGGCGAGCACTCACAGTCTATGGCAAAATAAATAAATAAATAAAGTTCATGTGGGTTAAATATACATATAGTTTTCATGAGAGAGAGAGAGAGAGAGAGAGAGAGAGAGAGAGCGCGGTGCATGAGCACTTACGCTGCACAGGAGGGGGCCGATATTTTGACAGTGTCTTGCCCTGCTGATCCTCTGCCTCAGCCTCCCAGTGAGCTAGTATTATGGGTTTGTACTCTTCAGGTTGGCCCAGAAACCAAAACCAGGCCTCCCATGGGGCCCAGCCTCACACAGCAGAATCCCACCACCTGTGCCACCATGTCTGGGCCATCCCCCAAAATCTTTTCAATCATAAGAAATTTTGGAGATTATTATATATCTTGATAATCAGAAAATTTCCTAAATAATTTAGGAATGACAGACATATTTAATTTTAAATACTTTATGGTAAAGACATTATTAGGCCAAATGACAAAGGGTAACTGAGGAAAATCTTGCCAGACAAAAAAATCTTGCTGCTGGTGGGGGTATAACTCCTCCCATCTTTTTTGAAAAATAATATATTGTTAGCCTAGACTTTGGGAAACTAGATTTCGTGAACTAAAAGCAGTGCACATAAACATAGAATCAACCAAATACAGGAGCACAATTAGTCGCACAGCATTACACTAATACATTGCTTATGCATAGCATAAGTAAAAAAGATGACTTGAAGTATCCAGAAAGATATGAACAGGTTAAATGCAAATATTATACCATTTTATATAAGGGCCTTAAGCATCCTTAGATTTTGGTGTCCATGGGGGGGTTCTGAAGCCAATCCCCCCAAGTTACTGAGGAAGGTCTGTGTTAGTAACGGGAGACTACTTGCTGCCTTGTTGTCTAGAAATAAATGAAATGTTCATCATTATGAGACTAGCAAGTGAACAAAGGCAAATCTATGGATATAGTGTATTATGTGTTAGGAAAAAGAATGAGTTGGATTGAGACAGAAGGCATTGAGATATAAGCATTTTTCCACACCCCAACAAACCTCACACAGCTTGTATGGATGTATAGTTACACATGTAAATGTATGAGCATTTGTGTGTGTGTGTGTATGTGTTTTACATGATCATAAATCAAAGCTTAGGGTGATCACACATATACTCAGCATGAACCCTGATCACTTTGGCAGGGAAGAGGAACAGGATGTTGACTTTCACTTTGTATGTATGTACGGTGTTCTACCGCAAAAATATGAATGGTTTTTAGAGTATGAAAATAAAATTCCATAAAGCAAATGAAAAGAAATCAGGAAGGCTGTCCAGTAGCACATCAGTTAAGAGCTGCGCCGAGTTGGATCCCACATGGCCAACTGAAGCTCTGATCCCAGCCCCAGCAGCTTGACACGCCAGAATTTGAATTTGTGTTTTTTAAGTGAAGATGGATGGGGCAATGGAGCATGTGTCAGGCCTGGAAGCCTCAGCTCACATGTGGTCCTGTCCCTCCCTGGCAACACCTACTCCCTCACCTTTCTGACATGAAGGAGGAATGGAGGAAAAAATGATTATAGTGTAACCTCACCTTGGGGTGTTTCCTCTCTCTCTCTCTCTCTCTCTCTCTCTCTCTCGACCACACATGCCCTCTGGCAATAAAAATGAAGAGAAGAGGGACCAGCAGTTAGCGTAATGGCTATGTCGCTGGACTCCCACATAGTCGACTGCGGTTCGTGTCCCGGGCCCGGTGGCTTAAAACTCATGCTGGCATATGTGCGTGCGTGCCCAAGATCCCGAGAGGAGAATGGAGGAGAAGGGAATGCGGCGTGGCCATCCCCCCTGGGGGGTGATTTCTCACTTTCTGTCTCTCTGTCTCTCTCTGTCTGGTGAGCACACGCGCCCTATAGCGAAAACCTCTCAAAAAAAAAAAGAAAAAAATCAGAAATTTCCAGTTTCCCAGGAGATGACAGCTGTGTAATTTGAATCTCTTCAACAACTATAGAAATC